>UYYG01000050.1:0-206685 GCA_900625125.1 Dracunculus medinensis | reverse complement strand
TAACTTTAGACTAAATTTGAATCCAACAAGAACTAATGGCTTAAAATTACTAAAACCTATATGCAAAACTAAACTAAGGATTCATGACTTCTTTATTCGTACTATTAACTACTGGAACAAATTACCGAACGATGTAGCTTGTGCGTCATCCCTAGCTGTCTTTAAAAAAAGACTAGATAATATCATTTACGATATTATTTAAAAACAAAAAAAAAAAAAGAGAAGAGTTTACACCAGGCAAGAACTGCAGGAAGTGAGAAATCTCGATTTTATCTTCAGGTTATATATGTTACCTCGAATTGTACTATATTATATTGATCTGTAATTTCCTCTTTAAATTGTTAATTTCTGTCATATTGTTTTATAATTAATTTTGTTTATGTTATATTTTTTTTTTTTTTGTTTTGTGTTTTCTTTTTCTGTTATCTTAATTGTTATTATTAATACAAGCACATGGCCTTGTCGCCCTGCTTGGTTGGTTATCAATAAATAAAAATAAAATAAAATAAATATCTTGAATCCAACTAAATAATCAAGTGAAAGACGAAAAGCTTTTATGGAACCATCGCAAAATTACCATAAAAACGAGTCCTCGGCTATATAACTTAAAAAGAATATTAGAAAGTTATCTGTCTTTGACCACTCACGTCTAAAATATATTTTATGGGTTCCGGGAGCAGATAAAATCGCACATGATTGCAGCCACTTTCGCTAAAATACTATTTGTATCACCATCACAGAAGACCGCCTTCGCTGGTTAGGACACGTTCATTGTCGCCCACGGCATTTAACATGTATTTCCTTACTATTTCGTTATTAACTCAACTTTGTGATGGATGGCGCCAAAAGCATAGAGGGCGAATAAAGACCTGGACTGACATAATCAGGAAAAATTTTAAACGTACAGAGGAACCAGCGATATACCTAGACGATGGAAAAAGGAATGGCTTCTATTACTACTAGCGATGGTGTCGGACCCAATAGTTTAGAGATATCTTACTCTTGTAGCCATTGGAGCCAGCCTAATCAGTAATGGTTAGAGCAGTTATAAGAAGGTCTAAAATGATGGTTAGGAAAAATTTTGGACCTAAAGGCAGTCTAACCTACAGTCTCGATATGTAGAGTTAAATGTATGGAAAAAGAAGATAAATGAAACCAGTCTAACCATATCAACAGTTATAAAGAGAAAAAAAACTTATTAGCAATACAATTTACCTTTAATTTCTATTTTAACAGATTTCATGCTAAATTCATTCCATACGTTCCAAACGTGAAGCATTTCTCTAATTATAAACAGATACCATTTTATTTTTCATCGATTTTCAACCAGTTCGAAAACAGGAACAGGAGATAAAAGAGGTACCGAAAACAAAAAACTGCAAAGCTAAGACATTATATAAAAATATCAAGAATATTTTGTTATTTTTAAGGGAAAAATAAATTTTATTAATTTAACTATAATTATATTAATAGCTTTAACTAAATTTAATATGAGAGATAAATATTAATTAAATGGAAAAATTTTAATACAGAAAATATACACTTGAATTTACGATATTCTAGGATAATAAATAGTATTTAGCTTTTACCTCAATATGAATATTAGAAATACCCTCGTAAATGATATTATTGGCGTGATATTTCCAAGCGCCTTTAGGTATATAAACAGATCGACTAGTAGCCCCTTTTTCCAGAACGGGTGTTACCATTATTCGATTATTTATAAGGAACTGATCACTGCATTTTAACGCATCAACAGTTTCTGAGAACCACCACAAAGGACTGCAATATTTAATTCTCCATTTTTAAGAAAAAAATTTAAAAATTTAATTCTTAATAATAAAAATAAAAAATATAAACGATTTTAAAAAATAATTCGAAAAAAGAAATATGTAGAAATTTCAGATAAAATAGAAATCATGGCTTTAAAAAATCATAATTATTGTCATGAAAAAACTAATAAAAAAGGGCAAAATACTTTAATAATATACACCATATAATAGGTTCGCCATTCTTACAATTTTTTCTGCAAGCTTCAATCAAATGAGGCATTACAATTGATCGCTGTACCAACAATTGTTTGAAATGATTAACAGTTTCATCATCATAGTACCATGGTGGAATTGAAAATTGCAGAACGACCAGAAAGAGATTTGCCTGAAAAACAGATCGATGAAATAAAATTAACTCAGCAAATAATTTATCATAATTTATCCATTTTATAGTATTTTGTTCAGAAACAAAGAAATAACAAAAAAGAAGCCATTTGCAAAATTTTATGAACAATGTTTTATGCAAATTTGACAGTTATTTTCCTCAGTATTTCTAGTATGCAGATTTAATTTACTAATGGAAAAACAAATAAATAAGATAAATAATATATAAAAATTAATAAATAATAAATAAATCTTTAAATCAAAAAAGAAACAGAACTAAAGATTTAACTAATTTTACTAACTTGCATCCAGCGAATGTACAATTCTTTGTCGCACATCACATCTGAATAATAATTACCACCAATTATATCTGGTAAATTGTGATTATATCCATGAATGGAAAAATTTAATGCAATTGGTATTAATGTATTTAGGCCCATATCATACCTGAAATTAATATAAAGATTGTCGAGAAAATTACAATCTTTCTATTGATATATCAGTAAATATTTGAACAATAAAAGATATATCGATTAGAAAAAACCAAGTTGATAGACGGTCGATGGTACGAATAAGTACTGGCAATGATTGACAGTGACTGCAGACTCGAACCTAAAATCTCAAATTCAAAGAAGGAACTCTGACTATTTTTTCTTTGAAAGATGACTTATATGTTTCATAATTTTCAGAATATGCGTAGGATAAAAATTGAAGACTTAATACTAATGCATCAAGAATACTAATGTATCATTTTGACAAAACCAAACAATTAATTTGATTCTTACTTCAATAGCATCGCCGAACTGTGAAGCAGTTTCAACATAAGCTTTTACAAAATCAAGAGGAGATGTGCCAGAAAAAAGACAAAAATTTGTAGGAAGATAACTGACTTCACCAGCGTCAAATTTAAAAGTATGAATGCCCAGCTAAAGCAATCGTTTTTATATTGAAAAAATTTTAAAAAACAAGGATTCTTCTCAAGCGTGCTGAATTTATATTCTCCAAAATATTTCATAAAATCTATTTCCTAAAACAAATGAAAGAAGTAGAAGTTTTCAAAAAAAAAAGAGGCGAATGAACCTCCTGGATTGCCTTTAACTGCTTAATGAACCATTCAGATCCTTCAGGATTTGTGAAGTCGATTATGTAGGCACTACCATTCCACCATTCTATCAATTCTGGATCACCACGGGGATTTGTAATCAGAAATTTTCTTACATAATTATCATTGGCATTTTCGCAGTTAACATTGAGAAAAGGGTGAATCCAAAGAGAAACTTTTATTCCATTGCTCTTTAGTTTATCACATAATTGAGTAATATCCGGATATTTCGCAACATCAAACTAAAAAGTCGTACTACTTATCTTAATACAACCATTATTTTTTTTAACTCCTAAAATTTTTTAACTCTGAGTTCGTCCAGAAATTTCAATCATTTCGCTGCAAAAATTAAAATAAAAGAAATAACAAACCTTAAAATCTCCATAATTTGTTTCCCAACAATCGTCTAATTCTAGCTGCGAAATCGGTGCACCATAACTAATTATTTCATCAACGAATTCTTCAACAATCGCTTGCGTCGCTGTTGTTTTATATCTGAAATTGTAATAGTAAAAATCATCTAGTACGCCTTTCCAAATATCTATTATTTGATGAATTAATTTCGAAAAAAAATTTAAAAAATGATCAATCAAACATCGAAAACAATAAACAAGACAGTGATAAAAACGGAATTATAGAAAAAAGCAGAAAAAAATTTTCAGTAAATTTACTAGTTTATTCGATAAGAAATTCCTTTCGGAGAAAAATAATAAAAATTCAAAATTTTCTAAAAAACTTTAAAAAATTTCAAATATAACTTCGCCCATGTGGTCCATATTGGTCTTTTTATCAATTCTTCATTCGGACATTGAATGGATCTTTTGTAAAGTTTTCTATGAACAACGATATGAAAATCCTTCAGCGAACAGTTTTTTGTAAATTTACAAGCAAAAATCGAATAAATTAATTTTGGAGCACCAACTGATTGCTAAAATTTTTGATTAAAATCTGAGAATGAACTTAATTTTTAATAAAAATTGAACTGGAAATTGACTTTCCTAAATGGTTATTCCCATTTAAAAAGCTAACATGAAAGCTAATAAAAGGAGAATCTTGAATTTGAGCTTGAAGTGAAAATCGATTCTCTTGAAATTCGGTCCATAAAGGAATTTCACTTGGTACGAATATAGCAAACTTATTCGAACATAACCAGTAGCGTTCCATTCCAGAACAAGGAAATTCCCCTTCCTAAAATTTTCATCATCATTAACTGCCTTCTACTTAATTTGTAACAGGTCATTTTTCTCACAGGATTACTCCGAGAACAGAAACAAGAAATATTCTAAATATTCTAATCTGAAGTATATTTATATAAATTATATAAATTAAAATAAAAAACTGCATTTACATTGTTTATTTTGATATTTGCGAATTATGAATATGTTAATTTACATAAAACTTTATTCGACCATTCGTCAAAAAATAGCACTGCGAAAAAATATGAAAAATGCCAAAATGTGAAAAATTATGGACCAGACATATAGCGGAACAGGGCTAATTTCATACCAATTAGCAGATAAAGAGAAAGCATCCGAAAAATAATTACTTTTAAAAAATCTCGTGGCAAATATGGCGCAAAATGATGTGAATTATGGGAGATAGGCCATTTCTGCTGTGCAATAATTGGTCCACCAAACCAATATCCGCCAGATTCAATATCCACAATATCTTTCATATAATGTTTATCTTCAGCTGCCGTCCAGTTGAATTCATACAAATCAAAAAGCTCATTTTCATTAAAATAATTAATCGACAGAAACGAACCTTCTTTAAAATATAAGCAAAGATTTGTTCTCGACTGCATATGTCGACTGATTTCTTTTTCATGAATTGAGCAACCAATTTGCAACTTCAATGAACCATTCTTTCCTTCGATCGATGCCCTATGACCTTCGCGAATCATTAAATTGCCGATAGAATAAACGTTTTGACTCATCTGAAGGAACTACAGTTCAGAATTATTCAAAATATTCATCGCCGCCACCTTCGTACTGTTTAATCAATAATCAATCACAAAAGGCGTGTAATTAGGTGAAGGAAAAAAGTGAGACAGTGTAAGAATAAAGAGGAAAAGGCGAGTTCAGTCCGCTCATACGAGAGCAATAAAACATAACTGCAGTGCTGCGAGAGCACCTGAAGGGAAGTCGCACGGGCTTCTCGGACTTAATGGCGCCATCTGAACGGAAATCGCGTAGGTCCGCGAAGAAAGGGGATGGAGATTCGGAAGCCTTGGGCGGCACAAGAATAATCCACTTTAGAGAGCGCTAATTAGCAACGAATCAACGAGGTGCTATTCGCACACAAATCACTGAGCTCCTCACAAAGCGCCGATTCCTTCGGACATTTCTCGAATGCTTAGGGCTTTCATTGATGCCAAGCCATATTCATGGCCCATAATAGAAAGAACACACATTCCAGCCAATGAGATTGGTATTTGTTAAGAAATGCGCTATGTAGTAAAAGAAGTGAATTTTGTCCAACAGCAGAATCCGCGACCGATGATTAACACAGCGCAGATTTGTTTATAGGTTTACGGTATATAAGTATCGCACCATTTTGGTGACAAGTTATTTACAAGGTTTTGCGTTTGAGTAGGGGAATTCTCGTTTCCCGCAATAAAATTTGCAGTGCCTTGGGTTTGGTTGTTTTTTTGCGCAATAAGGTCTCATGAAAGTCCGAATTTCAAGGGCGATTATCAGGAAATGCAGAAAGTGAAACTATTTCCGTGCGATTGATAACGAACACAGATTATTCATCTATCAGTTGTTCGCTCGCTCGACGCAGATGCGCAGTTGCTGCTTTTCTCTAAGACGGCGATTTCAGTCTTTAATAAAACCTTACAGAACTTTTTCCAGGTTAATCACTTCATTAATTAAGATTGGGAAGTTTTTTTCAAACGAATTAAAATTCATTTATGAAAGAAAGGAATTGTCGAAATTTTTCCAAAAATTGCCTTATTTTTGTTGCACCAAAAATCGGTCGTTGCTGCGTAATTTTCCTTTCGTTTTTCGCCAATAAATGTCAATTATTTTCCACTATTCTTTGCGATAAAATTTTTCAATTGAATTTGTAATAAATAAAATTCCTTTTTCGAATTTAAATTTGCTTGCTTTTAACGAATGAAACTTTGCATTTTTCTTAATCGAATTAGCAAATTTTATTTGTGAAAAGCGTTTCGCTAGAAAAACTAAACGAAATTCCGCAACTTCCGATTTCTCACTTTTTAAGTTTAAATTTTATTTTAGAAAGAGAAATTTTGCGTGCGTTTGTTGTGATAAGAGAGACATTTTTTGAGTCGCAAATTCGCTTCTCCAACCCTTCGCAAGAATTTTGAATTTTTCGCAAAGGAAAAGCCTATGACACTTCGAATTTTCAAACGCAAATGCAGCAAACGGATACTTTCTTTATTTCGAATTTCAATGGTACTACAACGCGCATTTGCATTTAATTGAGTAAATCATTTAGTCTTGAAGCAATGCTATCCCGTATACGTCTTTTTCCGCACCACCGTGGTTCCACCTGGATACTTGCTAACTGAAGTGGTCTGTGTTCCGCGAGGGCCAACTACCGTGGTGGTCTTTCTGAAGAAACGTTTAAATCTATGAAGTTCCTCTTCATTCCTGCAACATGCTTTCGTTACTTTTGATTGAAGTATTAATGCAGCAATAACTATTAGTTAAAAAACCGTTAAACTAATGAGGTATTTAGCATAGTGATGGAGCAAAAACTAAATTAGGCAGTGAGGCATTATTTTAGCCTTGCGAGTGGATTCCTGCATTTTCAATCCATTACTTCCAGCGCTGCCATATAGAAAAGATTAATTATTGATTCACAAATTTAGATCCACAGAAGTAAATAATATTGCATAAGTATAAGGATAAATCTTTATCCTTTTTTCATATTTGCCACTAGTAAAAATTGGCTCGTAAGTCTGACAACTTCGGATAATTTAGCCACACGGAGCGAGTGAGACAGGTAACGAAAAAAACATCGAAATGTGACTTACGCAAACAAAGAAGCATTTACTGCAAAAATTATTATGCACAGCGCAACAACTGCAGTGAAGACCAGTCGCATGGTTGTAATCTATAAAATTTTACAACTGATTTGTTAAATGAATTTATTTTCCTTATAAAGGGTTTAGAATGTGCACGACAAGGTTGTCTCTGTAAGCGCTAACCAGTAGATGTTAACCAATATGAGTTGAGGATCCGGTTAGCGACAGCGACAACAAGTCACTTTGTACTGCCTATTATTTTGACGAAAATTCGTTTCATTGTTTTCTCGCTAATTGTTTTTCATTTTCGAAAATTTCATAAGAATTTGATTCCATCAAGTTGATTCGTTTCAAAATATAGTTTTGCCCCATAAAAGAATTAGTGGAAATAAAAAATTAGAATTAGTGTAAAAATAACTAAAAGTTATTTCGGTAATCTACTTTATTCTGGAGTAAAAATAATGATGTGAATTTAGCTAATTATTTTAAAAACATTACACTGACTCGGTTACTGGCTAAGCCAATGGGGTTATTAGAGTGGAGCATTTCCGAATTGAAGGATTTTTCATCAGATTTTTCCGATGTAGGAACATTTTGAGAAAAAGTTTAATGCAGCTAATCAAGATATTATTTGCTATTTTTTTATTTCCAGCGATTTAATTCGGCGCTAATTATTTCATTTTCAGGATTCAATGAATGGTGAATTTAATACAACAATTTAATTAGTTGGTAAATTCGGCAGTTCAATAGCAATGATTATCAGCAGCGATACCGAAGAATCATCCAAGAAAATCATCATTAAATTATCGTCGTTAAAATAAAGAAATTAGAATTCGCTTTAAAAGATAAAATGCATCCACCCAATTGCCTAATTTATGCTATGGCAATCAAGTATTCTTTTTCTAACAGCTCTCACCATTACTGGTTAGGCTAGTTCCGCAGACTATAAGGGTAAGACTCCAAGCTGTTCGATTTGACGCCATCGTCGATAGTAAATAAGCCATCTCTTTCTCCATCATCCAAGCATGTCCTACGTTCAAAAATCTTTTCTGACCGTATCATTCGAGGTCTTGATTGGCCCTCTTCGCTTTTGACACCATCCATCATGTGAGAAAATATAATTCAACTGCTGTGATGAGCGACGAAGAGCATGCCCTAACCAGCGAAGATGGCGTTCTGTGATGGTACTGTTAATACAAGTGGTATTTTAGCGGAGGTGGGTACAGTCATATGAGATTTTATCCACTCGGCGAACCCATAAGATAAATCTTAGGCATGAGTGGTCAAAGAAAGACTTATAATTTCTTAATATCCTTTATCAAATAGCTCATTAGCTACGTCTCGCAGAATCATATAGAAAAATCGAGCGAACTGTAGCTATATGGGTGTGGATTTTCTTTTTATAGTAATTTTGCGACGACTTCGTAAAGGTTTCGTCGGAAGATCGCATTTCTAGCTATCATTATCAGAGTTATAATTTCGCCTTTCTTTATTTGGGATTAGAGTGGATGCGAGATATTTAAAGTCTGAAATTTCCTCAGTCAGCGATGAATTGATAAAGATAGGTATTTTATAAGACGAATTTTATAAGATGACAAAACTTCCGTGTTATTTTGTTGATCGTGAGTCTGATTCTTGTTAATACCAACACATTATTTAGCATTATTTGCATTTCATCATAACTGTCAACAAAAAGGACTACATCATCAGGGTATTCAAGGTCTGCGGTAATATACTCTGGACTGGTCATAGCTCTTGAGTATCAACGAGTGATATCTATTATCGAGTCTATCAATCCAGCATAGTAAATATTCATAGGGGAAAAGAGCATTCTTGACGAACACCAGTTCTTATTTTGTAGGAGTCTGTCAGTTTCCATATGCACAAAACTATGCCGATTTACATTGATAAAATGCCTTGATAAGTCGATCGATTGATCTCCGGAACACCATCACCTTCCATCACTTTCCAAAGCACTGTCCTGTCAACTGAATCGAAGGCAGTTGTCGATAAATAAGTGATTGTGGATTGCCAATGTTTGAAGCGATTTTCCTTTCTTAGCGTGAATATCTAGTCAGCATAATTGCGGTCCAGCCCGAACTCGGCTTAGGGCATATCCTGCTATCTCGCGCTGTCGTAAGTGTATTCAGTAGGAAGCATGCAAAAATTTTTCAGGAGATGCCTAATGATTCCTCGACAGTTGTCGTAGTATTTCCTGTCACCCTTCTTATTGCTTATTATAATTAGAAAAAATTAGAAAAAAATCTACAAAATCATAAAATTGCAAAATTTCTGAAAGCATATATGTTATACTAATTTTTATTCAAAAAGTAGAAATAATAAATAATATCAGAGATTAATATCACAGATTTGTCCAGTTCAATATATATATATATATATATATATCCAGTCCATAGATTTCATCGGTTTTAAAGATATCAGTGAATAGTGAGTATTGAAGATATAAGCTAGGTGAACAACCTGGTCAACACGGCATATATGGTTATCTATATTGGCACTGTTAAAAGGCATAGTTCAATCCTTTGGAGTGAGAAAGCAAAATTGCTGGAATAATAAAAATTAAAAATATATATTCGCCTATTTAAGAGTGAGTAGCAGTACCACTAAACTAATGCAATAACCGAATAAATCGACAGACTGAAAAAAAATTGAAAATAGCATGGAAGAGTAAGAGTAAGAGTAAGTAAGAGTAAGAGTAAAGAGTAAGAGTAGCATTTTGATTCTCGTTGCAGTTGTCGTCATATTCTTTAGCATTTTCATTTCGTCATTACTACCAACAAAAAGGACTGCATCATCAGCGTATTCAAGATTTTTCGCTATGCTCTGGACTAATTTGTACACTACTTGAGTGCTGACAAGCGATGTCCATTACACAGTCTATCGCATAGTTGAATATTGTAGGGGGAAGGACGCAGCCCTGACAGATATCAGTTTTTTATTTCGAAGGAGTCTGTCAGTTCCCCATAGACTTTAATCTATAGGCTAATAATACTTTTTGGATACATATTTTGGTGAATACTTGATTCGAGAACAGTAAATGATTTCAAACCGAATTATCACCCCAGTAAAATGGACATCAGTGACAACTCTGAAACGACAAATGAATGCTGATCCCGACTTAAGAAATATCGGCGAACGTCAAGCATTTCCACACTATGATATGCTGGTAGGAAATGCGCCGACCTGCGCTCATAAAAAGCTTTTATGAGTCTAATGATTTTCTCTGGAACGCTGTTATGTTCCATCACCGTCCAAAGCGCTGCTCTACCAACTGAATCGAAAGCAGCAAAATCAATGAAACTGTAGGTAACTGATATTTAAAACGGTGTTTCAACATCTTTCTTAGCGTAAATATCTGGTCTGCACAACCGTGTTTCGATCTCAATCCAGCTTGGAATATATTTTTGTCTCCTACTGCCATAAGTCTATTCAGCAGGAGAGAAGCAAAAGTTTCCCAGGAAATTTCTAAGAGGCCCGATAATTGTCACAGTATGTCTTGTTACTTTTCTTAGGAACTGGGTGCAAGATTGCTTTTCTCCAGTCATCTGGTATTATTTTATTCTTCTATACTATACACTACATTGAAAATATGATATGAAGAACGGTGGACAATAATTGAAGAATCTAGTCCGAAGACCATCTTCTCCATTTATTGTCCTTAATTTTGATGAGAGAAATTTTTTTTGCTGTTGGCGGTTCGTAATTGCTTATGATTCGATGAGGGAATCAGCTATATACAGAGCAAATGATGGCGTTTCGTAGTTTGGCCTCAAAAATTCATTCCATCTTACGAGGCGATCCTTAATGCTCTTAATAAGCACACCATATACCGTATCATTTCACTGGTCGTTCTTCCAGTTATAGATGTTTTATGAAGAAATAGTTTCGAAGTAGTTTCCTATTATCGCCTAATCGAGCCTCTATCTCCATTCTCAAGGCCATATCGCTCCAGTAGCGATTTCTTCCTCCGTGCTGCAGTTGTTGCAATTCTTCTAAGAATCCAATAGTCAGTCTTCGTGCTTGGCAGCCTTTTTAGACAACTGGACAATTGATATCCAATTAGCGCATTTCCTGCCAGCATATCCTAGTGTGGAAATGGCTGACGTTCGCCGATATTTCTTAAGTCAGGATCAGCATTCATTTGTCGTTTCAGAGCTATCACTGATGTCCATTTCACTGAGGTGATAATTCGGTTTGAAATGTTCACTTACTGTTCTCGAATCAAGTATTCACCAAAATATGTTTCCAAAAAGTATTATTATTCTATAGATTAAAGTCCATCAAAATATCTTTCAAGTGAAATGGGCCCTTGTTTACCAAAGGAGTGTGGAATTGAACTTTAGAATTGAGCTATAATAGATAATTGAGGTCTTGGAATGAATGCACTAGTACGGTAATTCGATTAGCACCTTTATTTTATATTTGCGTTACAAGGAACATTGTAACTTATAATTTTGTTAGGAAGTAGGTTGGTTGGATCGTGTTTTGTTTCAACTAAGGCCAAACATCTATTCGATTCTTATCTCTTGCCGATGCTAAGGAAAATAAATCTAGGAAATAAATCCCTGTAATTAAAATCAGATGGTATGAACCAACCTATAGCCATTTCAAAAATAGTAAATGCCGTTAAATGATAATGATTAGACAGTCATTTCTTATCCAGTTTCTTTTTTTATGTATTTTTCATTTTGAAAATGATGGACATAAAGTTACGAAGTTTTCTAGAAAAATGGGTTATAAAGATGAACGAAATATCGACGGAAAGGACCGACATTCGAAAAAAAGAAATTCGTCTAAAAAAGATCGAAAAAGGCGAAAACGAACTTCGTCATTATCATCATATTCCTTACAGTCCAATTCTTCCTCATCATCCGCTGTAATTATTTATTCCATTTTTTTATCGTAAAATTCTATGCTTAAAATTTGATGTCTTTTGATTGATTTAATTTATTTCCTTTTTTTAATTTATCTTTGTATTTGATTGCTTTGCCGAGCCTTTTTTTATTTATCGGTTTATCGGTTGTCCGACACATGGCTGTAGGCTTATTTGTTGCTGAATTGATAGTAAAGTGATGATGCAAAAAAATGCAGAGATTTTGGAGTTTTATATCGGATAGATAATGCCAAATCTTTAAATTGATTTCATTTCGTTTGATTCGATTGCTTGATTAACTTGATTATGCGGTATTTTTGAAACGGCACTTTTCGTTTGGTAATATTTAGTATAAAATTTAACACGGCTAGATCGATTTATCGAATTTAGGCAGTTTTCAGAATATTGATAAAAAATTGAAAATTCTTCGGAAAAAAGAATATGAAAGGAAAAAAATGGAAAAAAAGCGATTGAAAGAGATGGAAACACTTGAAGAAAAAAGAGCCAGGCGATTGGCAAAAAAAAAGCGAAAAGTTATTTTCATTCTTTTCTCATTTTTCAAATTTTAAACAGTGTAATGGATATTATAATGGAAATTATTATTACTTTATTTTTATATTTTCATTTCTTTCATTTCTAGAAGTTTTATATGATTTTTCAGGAAGAAAAACGAATGATGGAAGAAAGCACTTTACCGCAAGAAGTGAAATATACAAATAACAATAATCCTTTTAATGATCCAAACTTGACATCCACTTTTGTATGGCATAAAAAGTTGTCTGCTGAAGGACTTGATCATTTATCGATGAGTGAAATAATCAAGATGTTGTTCACGTTTTCGATTTTTAAAATTTTCAATTTTTAATTGAAATTAGATAATTTGTTTCATATTCTTTTTGAAGGAATCGAGAACGAGCGCGAAAAAATTTAGTGGAAGTAGAGGAATTAAAAAGAAATCGTGAAGCTAGAGAAAGTGCGAAAGAAGATTTGGAAATGATAAAAAGAGATGAAGAAAAGAGAATGTATTCAAACTGGGAAGATGTTGAAGGAGAGTTTCATTTGAAACAGGCAAGGCTGCGTTCTCAAATTCGTTTTAAAGAAGGTCGTGGGAAGCCAATAGATTTCCTAGCCAGGTACGAGAGTTTTTATATTTTTTATTAATAATATTTTTGTCAAATCTTCAAATTTTTTCGTCAGATACTGGTTTCTTTTTATTTTTGACCTGTTTTTATGCTATTTGTGAGTTTTTTTTCAAAATAAGAAAATATTTTTATCTCGTTTTCACTCTCGGGAGAACTTGTTTCTCTGTATAGTCTTTATTTATGTTTTTATTTTTTTATTGTTAATGAATCAAAAAATACAAACAGATTTTTATGGTCATATGATACCTACCTATTTTATGTATATACATACAGATATATAGCACAAGATAGTTCCGCAGAGGCTGAAGATGAGGATACAAATTACGATCTGAAAGATCCCTTAAGTTTGGTGAAAGGGTTGAAAATCCGTGATTATGAGGATCTTCTTGAAGATATAAAAGTTTATTTTTTTAATATCTTATTTGAATATATTTATATTTATCGTTTTTTTTCCTTTTTCGATATTGCGTAGATGTAGTACATATTCTCAAAAAATTTATTTGGAAAATTTGCTTTATATAGACAAAGAAATCAATATATGACTAGCTCTTTGCGATACTCCACTTGGCCATACTTCCAGGTATATCGCCGAATAGATCCTGAAAAAAATGCTTCATGGTGGACTGATATATATACGATTGTTAACGATGAATTGAAGAAGTTAGTCGATGATGTCAGAACAACGAATTCTAGGGAATCTGTTCATAATTCAGTCCAAAAAGATGTTATTAAAATTTTCAAGGTATTCTTTTTTACTTTTTCTATTTTCTACCTTTTCTGTTGAATGATTTCCAGTGTTATCTTTCATCTTTCATCAACTACTTTTGCTTTTTTCTATTACGTCTCATTTTTTATTTGGAAAATTATTGCTCAAATTTTATATATTATTAATTTTTTAGTTTTACATCTACCAATATTTGTGCTTTCTTCTACTTTTTCCTTCCCAAAATTCTGCTTTTACTACTTGTTTTCAAATATGCACATCTTTTTGTGAATTATATTTTCAATTTTTATTTTATTTATTTTTATTCTTTACTATATTCCAATTTTTGGATAAAGGTTTTATGAATATTATCTTGAGCAAATCAGGATAAGAAACTTGCTGAACTGTCAACGCTGGAAACTCAAATTAAACGAAAAATTTATGGGGGCCAACAAGGTGTTGATATCGCATATTGGGAAAATCTTCTCCAATATTTGTATGTTTTTATGGCTAAAGCGCATATAAAAATTCGTCATAAAGAGATTATGGAAAAGAAATTGAATAAAATAAAAAGCGAACAAGTTGCGGAAATGGATAAACATGAAGAAATTCATCATGATAAACAAGTAAAAGGATTTTCAATCGTTTTCTACTTCTTTTCATTTTGCTTTTTTTCACTATTACTATGAGTTTCCCGAACATCTTTATCGATTCTAAGATATTAAAATTATATTTCTAGAAAAACGCGAAAGGTGGTAAAAAATTGGCTATAAAGCCATCCACAAGTAAAGCAGTACTGAATTTACCGTTCACGCTTGAGGAATTAGATGGTTTTGATGCAGAAATTCAGGAGCAAAAGTGGAGGTACATTTTTGCGACTTTTTTTTTGATTTGCAAATTAATAATCAAAATATCCAGATTCGAAAATGACGGAATTTTCCATAAACAATTTTACGAATTTTTTCCAACATTAATTTAGAATGCTAACAGAAGAAGAATTGGAACAGTTTACTCTACAGATGTACGAAAAGGGTTTGTACAGCCCGCCATATTTTGATGAAAAACAAACAATGCCTGGAATTGAAATTTTGGATGAAGACGAAGATTTGAAAAAACGAAATGATATGATGGAGGAAGCTGATCGAGAAAACATTTCTTCCAATACTGCGGAATTATCGGTTTTTCATATCTTTTAAGTTATACTTGTAAATATTCGTTTATTCTTTTATCTTAACAATAATGTTAAATTTCAGTTACTTGAACAAGAAATGGAAAGAGAAGCTCGCAAGGGAATGGGAACGGATGAAGCTTCGTTTGCGGTAGAAACACCATTAGAAGCTCAAACATTTCTATGGTCTGAGAAATATCGACCTAGGAAACCAAGGTAAATTTTTTATAATTTATTTATTTTTTATAATTTTTCCAGTTAGATTGATATCAAGTTTATTTATGCAATTTATCGAATTATCGAGTTTAATTTGGACATAAATATTTAAGGTATTTCAATCGTGTTCACACTGGTTTTGAATGGAACAAATATAATCAAACTCATTATGACATGGATAATCCACCACCAAAGATCGTTCAAGGATATCGATTTAATGTTAGCATCCAGCATGCTTTTTTTCTTCATTAGAAGGCTGAATTTTTATTCTATTTATATTTTGTTTCAGATTTTCTATCCCGATCTTTTGGATACAAATCAGACTCCAACTTTTACTATTACACCTTGTGATGATCCCGATTTCGCAATCCTAAGGTTTCACGCTGGGCCGCCGTATGAAGATATTGCTTTCAAATGTGTAAATAGGGAATGGGAAATAAGTCATAAGCATGGATATAAGTGCCAATTTGCCAAGGGTATTTTTCAGTTATGGTTTTTCTTCAAGAGGTACAGATATAGACGTTGAAAAATTCCGTCTTCATTCTTTTATTGTCATTTTTTCTATTGGTAAATATAAACATTTTCATTTTTAACTTTTTTCATTTGCATAATATATAATACATGCATATTTGATGCCTATTGTGCCTATTATATTATTATGTTAATGCATATTCATTCGTTATTCGATGTTTTTTTTTTTTTGCAAAGCATTTTGCGCATTTCAGTGAATAGTTCGAATGTATGAGTAGTTATCGCATATCATTTCTGGCAAAGCTCGCTTCAAGCATCTATTAAACATTGCCACTTTAAATTTCTGATCCAGTTCAGGTTATAAGAACATTCGGCGAAAAAGAAATTTCTTTATATATTTTATATATTTTGTTTGTTACTCGCATATTATAATAAGTGAATTGTATTTTCCATTATATTTATCAATAAATTTATATCGAGATTTTTCTCAATATATCATAAAAATAAGCTGGTTTGCATTCTTGTATCTAAATTTGCACGACAATTTGCAAAGTAAATTTATAAAATAAAATATGAGCAAAATATTGAAATTGCGGTTCTTTAATTTCATTAGATATTTTTGATTTAGCGAATATTGGCTTAGGGAAGGGAAATTATCTTTCCTCTAATTTTCCATTTGTTTTATAAATATATTCCTTTTATTTCTTTTTCATTTTTACTGAAATTTGCTAAATTGTAATTATTTGCAGAATGGTGTTTTCCAATGTTGTTCGTTTTTTTTTCATTGTGAATTCGAAAGGATTCATTGCTATATCAGTGATTTTAATGCTTGCCGAGGTTATCCTATGCACTGCGATAATTTGGAATATTCCTTGTAGGTATTAATTTCTATTTTAATTTTCTTTGCTTCGAAGATAATGGAATGTCGACTGACCAGTGACTGATTCAAAATAGAGTAAATTTTTAAATATGTATTTTTTTCTAAATTTTAGTTTTTTAATTTTTTTAATTTTTTAAATTTTTTGCAAAATTTTCAAGATACGGAGATCGATTGGTCGACATATATGCAACAAGTCGAATGTTATTTGAATGGGACATATGATTACTCGTTAATTAATGGAAGTACTGGACCGATTGTGTTAGTTTTCTTATTTTCTTATTCTATGCTTTTAAAAAAACTTATTTATGGAATATTTATTGACATAATTGATTGAATTATTCTAATTTGCATCATGTCAGTGTCTATTTTCTTTTAAGTCATCTGTTAAGTTATTATTTATTCAAATTGTTTTTCAACTTCAAATTTCTTAAGTTATTATTTATTCAAATTGTCTTAAGTTATTCAAATTGTTTAATTGTTTAACTTTTATCTAATTTATAGCTATTATTTTATATTATTGCTTCCAATTTCTTTTATCAGTTTTTTATAAGTTTTAGTTGTGGTGAATTTTTTCGTTTTTTAGTGGGATTTTAAGTTGTCAAATGAAATCATTTTTAGTTAATTTTAATAATCTTTTAGTTATCCAGCGGGTCATCTGTTAAT
Organism: Dracunculus medinensis; assembly: GCA_900625125.1. Classification (NCBI taxonomy): domain Eukaryota; kingdom Metazoa; phylum Nematoda; class Chromadorea; order Rhabditida; family Dracunculidae; genus Dracunculus; species Dracunculus medinensis. The sequence continues at coordinate 189,293 of UYYG01000050.1, read as the reverse complement.
CTATCGATTGCTTTATGCCCTAACGGATAAAGGACTAAATATACGTCGTGCGCAATATATTTTTGAGGCCCTTTATATGGCGAATTTATTGGCTGTATTCGCAATTTATTATCGCTCATCGAAGGTTTTTTTAAATTTTATTTTTGATAAAAATCATTGTTATAAGACGATGTTATGGGGAAAAAAAGGATTGATTAATAAAATATTTTAAAATCTTTGTCATAAATAGTACTCATCAAAAATTTCGTAGAAGACTGTATTCAGTTTGTATTCCTCGTTCCAAAACCCACACTGGATTTAATACGCAAAAAACTGTTCTAAAATTGAAATTTTCTTTTTAAATATATAGGATCTGATTTTGATTAAATGAAGATGCTTTTTTATGGATTATGATAAGTGGATATTAAAATTGTGGAGATATATCAAAAACATTAAACTTATAAAATAAAGAAACCACATTCAGTCGATAAAAATTAATTCAAGAGCTATCAGTTTATTAATTGGAAGATAGCTGGCTTTTGATGAAAAGGTTGCCAAAAAGTGGCCAAATGAATGAATGAATTCATATCTCTTTAAACTCTTGATTATTTATTTAACTTTTAATAACCATTTTCAGGTACTTTTTCTAACACCAAATCACCAAATCTAATTATCACCAAAATTTCGATCAAAATTAATTAATATAAAAATCACAAATTAATAATTAAAATTATAAATTTAGATTCCGCCTTTTGTTCTTATTCCTCTGTGCACTACATCATATCGTATTCATTCAATTTTTCTTCTTCGCCTTTTTAATGATCCAATCGCAATGTTTCTTTTTTATGTTGGAGTAAATCTTTGGCTAAATCACTACTGGATATTTGGTTCCTTATTTTACAGGTTTCTTTTTTTCATTATTGTCTTTACCTCTGCACATTGCTCCCTTACTATTGGTGTATGGTCAGAATAACGGGATAATTGTTGCTTAAGTTATCAAATCGAATATCGTTGTTCATTGGCCATCTCTGTCTTAAAAAATCCGAATCTAGGACCCAATTATACTTCTGTCCTCTTTGGACTATCCAGCAAAATTGTCTTGTCTAAACAACCAATAGTTTTTGGAGCGTTCTTTTTCTTCTAACAACTCTCACCGTTACTGGTTAAGCTGACTCCGCTGGCTACAAGGATAAAAGCTACTACTCGGTCCGAAGCCATCTTCGACTGTAATAGAAGCCATTCCTTTTTTCATCGTCTACTCCACATATTGCTGGTCCGCCAATACTTTCAAAATCTTTCGTAACCGTATCAGAGTGAAGCGAACTTAAATGCAAATGATAAGTCTAATGGTTTTAGCTTACTTATTAATTTATTGAAAACTAGGCAAGCATGGTGGCAAACGCCATGTGCTTGTATTAATAACAACTGTTAAAATAACAAATAATAATAATTAATATAAAGAAAATAAAAAGAAAATATAACAAAAATTAGCAATCTAAAGAAGAAATTAAGAGGAAACAAAATATAGTACAATTAGTAATATAACACAATTTTCGAAGTAACTATTATATATTGATTTATTGAAAACCAGCCAAGCAGAGAGCAAATGCTTGTATTAATAACAATAGTTAAAATAATAAATAATAAGAATTAATGACAAAAAATTAATTTATGATAATGACAAAAATAAAATAAAATTAACAATTTAAAAATGAAATAAAGAGGAAATTACAAGATAATATAATATAGTGCTATTCGAAACTATAACTAAAACTATAATTGGATGGTAATAATCGAGATTTCATACTTACTACATGATGTGAACTTTTTAAATAATATCATAAATGATATTATCTAATTTTTTTTAAAGATAGCTAGGGTTGGCGCACAAGCTATATCGTTCGGTAGTTTAGTCCAGTAATTAATATTACGAATATTACGAATAAATAAATCATGAGTCCTTAGTTTAGTTTTGCACAAAGGTTTTAGTAATTTTAGTAGCCCATAAGTTCTTGTTGGATTTAAATTTAGCCTAAAATTATACTAAAATTATAATATTTTGAACAATCTAGTTTAGCATAACCATACCATGCAGAAACTTATAAGTATAAATTAAATCTTGTTTAATACGACGTGCTGATAGAGAATCCAGGTTATATTGTAGAAGTTTTCTTTTACAATTAAAATTATAATTAGGAAAGAGGCGTCGTATAAAATATTTTTGGAGTTCTTCAGTTATTTTACTTAATTTGCGATATCTTGGGAAGTAACATGTAGTCAAGAAGTGGCCGAACGAACGCTTTGTACATTACATTAAGAAAATCTTCAGCTTTGTTTTTAAATTTTTAAACGAACGAAAAATAAAATTTAGTATTTTTGAGGATTTCTTTACTATGGTTCTGCAGTGAAAATCGAAATGGAGATTTTTATCCATGATTATTCCAAGATCGGAAATGTGAATCGGAAATGAAACTCTGCTGATGCCTCTTACTTATTAATCGTAGCTTCATGAGTGAATGAAGATTAATTTTTTGCTCAATTTTTTATTCTGGCGAATGAATTAATTGAATTAATTATACATCTAATTAATGGATTATGATTATAATGATAATAGTAATTATAAATTTCTTTTTTTGAAGAGTCCTTATCATTACTGGTTAAACTTCCTCTGGTGCCTTGTCGCATTGAATATATGCCAGGAATTCCTTGGCGATAGAAGTATAGGTGAGTTGCCAGCATCATCCCGATTTTTGGATAGGTTATCTCATGTGGGGAATAGAACCTCATCATCGGTGCTCCAACAACCTATTGAGCCATTCTATCCTTAATTATAATAAGTAATAATAATAAATCAACTTTATTCGCATCGAATGCAGTAGAATATTCAGCGTTATGTAGTTTAAATCAGAATCACAGATCTGAAATTAATGAGACATAGTTAAAGTGAGTGGTAACTGATGCCTGTCAGCTCGTATAATAGTCAGCAATGTTGCTCTGACTTGAGAACGAACTTATTTATACTGTAAATTTTTAAGAGAATTACTTGGTTGGCATTTTCTTCGCAGATGAATATACATTTTTAATTTTCACTTTTGGGAATGGGAATAATCTCTTGATATCTGTTTTTTTCAGTTTAGCTGTGTCGGTTAAAATGAACATTCTTCTTTTTGCTCCAGCTGTTTTCTTTATTTTTTTGCTCCATAGAGGAATCCGAAAAACCATAAAACTTTTATTTTTTTGCGGATTGATTCAGGTTATTGATTTCCTTATTTATTCATTTTCTTTTATTTTTTTTAAAAATAAATAAAATAAAATTTTAAAAATAAAATAGACTAGTAGACTCGTATTTCATTTTGGAAAAATTTTACAGATTGCAGTAGCATTACCATTTTTGATGCATGATTCGCTTTCATATCTTAAGCGTTCATTTGATCTGGGTCGAGTGTTTCTTTTCGAATGGACAGTTAATTGGCGATTCCTAAGTGAATCTGGATTTTTGGACAAGCGATTTCACTTGCTGTTATTAATTCTTCATGCTGTTTTATTAATCATATTTGCGGGCTTATTCTGGTTCAGGTTCTTATTTATTATTTGTTTGTAAAGTCACTGGTAATTTTTGCGTTGTTGCGATATATTATAATGACTAATTGATTAATTGATATACAAAATCAGTGAATGTAATTAGTGATTCGCAAATTTAGTCAAAGAAGAAAAGAATGAAAAAGAAAAGATGTGGTGGAGTTCGTCAGTTTTAATGCCACTTGGTATATTATATTGAGTACTTCAATACTTAGTCTTGCTTGATATGAGTTCGAGATAGCATAAGGAGGAGTTCGAGATAGCATAAGGGGACAAGATGATTATTTGAAATTTTAAAAAAATGTTCTGAAAAATAAAGCGAGATATTCTATTTAAGCTGGATGTATTTTAGAGACTCGGGAGGACTTCCCCGTTCGCTTTTGAAGGTATTTCGAGGAATTGGTGTTAAAACATCTACAAATGGTATCACAATTGTATTTAAATGATGAGAATCAAACCCATTATTTTTTAAAATATTGATATCCATATTTTTTCACATATTTTTTTTTAGATATTTTATTCGCATTATTTACCGCAAATTTTATCGGTATCGCAGTTGCTCGTTCATTGCATTATCAGTTTTATATTTGGTACTTTCACTCTTTGCCATACCTTCTATTTTCATCAATACGTTCTGATCATGAAAATAAAAGTTTTTTCGCGGAGTTTGTTTCGATATTCTTAAATTTTATTTCTGTTACTTTGAATTTTTAAATTGTTTATAAGGAACTTTTCTTGATAAATTGTTTGAACGTAAAATTTCAAAATTTTAGATTGTTTTTTTTCGTTTTTTGGTGGAGGAGAAAGGAGATAGGATTGTCGAAGATATTGTTTTTTTGCCAGTTGATGATTTTTAAATTGTTGTCAATTTGTCAATTTTTTATTTCAGATATGATCAGTCATGGTTATCAATAATTTTGCGGTTCGTTTTTAGAACTTTTCATTTTTTTTCAAACTAGTTTTCCTTAAGTATTCCTTGAGTTCTTTAAGGAATTGGGAAATTTCTAATGATAAAATGTAATATTCATATAAAATTTTTTGCATATTTTTGAAATCAAATTAATCGTTTTTCCTCATAATGCAGTGGACATTTTGGAATTTATAATATTGGCAAATTTGGACTTAAATTTATAGTATAAGAACCAGATTTCATTTATTATTATTCCTTTAAAGTTTATCGATCCTATTTGGAATGGAATTGTGTTGGAATACCTATCCATCAACGCCATTAAGCTCCGGAATGTTGCATGTCTTGCATCTATGCATATTTATTATCGTTGTACTTGATGAACGATCCCGAAGTCAAGGATGTAAATATAAGGAAATTTAATTTTTAGCACAAAGATTAGAAGAGTAATAGTAATGTAATTGTAATAAAAAAGGATAATAGTGAGAAAAATAAGTAATTATTTGGAAGAATATTCGGAATTTGGGAATTAATAAGATTATAATTGGAATTCAATTTTTAAATTTTATTTATTTAACTTTATTTATTTATTTATCTAAAAATTTTATTTATTTATTTTATTTTAATTTGCTTCATTTTTTAAATCGATATAAAGAGATAAAAAATGCACTTAAATCTAATTTTTATTCTGTCGGTTCATCTGCTCGTTTATTTCAACATTGATTCTCGTTTTCCTCAAGGATGGTTGTCTCATCGCTGTAAAACCCTTGGTTAGTTTTGTTTTGTTTTTCAGATTAGGAGATTAAGATGACTGACTGTGCTGGGAAAAGCTGTTAGTCGTAATGGATTACCACATTAAATGCAATAATTAGTTAATATTATACAGTACACTGAGGTTCATAAGAATTGAAAAACGGCTTACGATTTTTCTTATTATCTTCCAAGTTTAATCATATTGATGGTGTTATTTGAGGCTTTCATTTCTATATTTTCTCGTTATTAACTCATTTTGTTGAGCTGAATTTCGGTTCTTTTATTAATGAGTATGTTATATTAATATTTTTATTTATTGCTTTTTTGGGATTTATTTGGAATAAACATTTGGTTTTATTTCCTTTAATTTTTTATGTGCAATTTATTTAGCTGTAAAATGCATATTTTATATTATAAACGTGTGACGGATAAAGCCGATTTACTAAAATTCTTAATATTAATACGGCGTGAATGGTACTTAACGCATAACTCATTATTTATATTATTTGCAAAGCTCTGATAGATGCCATCAAAAACGAGGAGAAGCAGCTGAATCTGATTTGGTTAAAAGAAATGCAATTGTGATATATGGGTTTAGATAATACCAAAAACTATGGTTTCGAAGATTTGTTTTCTGAGTATCGGATGTAGAGCCAGTAGTGGTGCGAGATGTTAGATCTTTACTAGAATTTCATAGAATTATCTTATAGAATTTAAAAAGCTGTTGTTCAAGATTGCAGAAATACGGATCGCCAAATGCTGTTTTAACTTTATCGATCAGAGATGACGATTGTTCATAAGCGAATAAGTCGTTTTATCAAAAACTTATCTTTTGCTTATAGCACTGTACAGGATTGTCAGTGCTTATCTACGATTTCAGAAAATGTATTTGTCTTTGATCGTCGGTCGAAACGAATGCAAAGGAATCGAGCAGTCAACACCGATCTTTACGATGTTTGTAATTATTTGAAGGTATTTTTTATTTAATTTTATTTTATTTTATTGAAATGTTCAAGAAAAAATTATTTTAAAATTCTTATGAATAATATGTGGTTCAACATAAGATGAATAAAAATTAAAAGTTATTTAAAAAAAGAAAATAAAATAAAGCAGGTTCGACTTTAGCTACTTCAACTTCAACAACTTCAATGTGAGCCTATTTTACACGCATATATATATATATATATATATAAGTGTTTGATTGCATAAAAAAAAAACATTTAGTGGGAATGGCATGCAACGAATATTTTACAAATATGTGCACAAAAACTATAGTTGTCTGATTATAGCCTTAATAGATACGAGATTCGTTACATGATAAGAGGTTTCACACGCTGAATTAATTTTTTAGAATACAAAAAAAGGGAATGGAATCTTGCTAAATCAAGATAGTAAAAAAAACGTATGAAAAATTATTGTAGGAAAGTGAAAAGCTGATTCACAGCAATTATTTGAGTAATTTATTTTCTATATTTTTTTGCGATAGAGAGACAATTCTTGTAAAATATTTTACTTAAATATAAATCGAGGATGAAGTTGCTTGTCGCCTAGTGGATAAAATATTCGATTTAACGAAGTTCAACAACGTTTGTATCGATTTGGGATGTGGAGGTGGTCATATTGCCTCAAATATTATAAAAGTATGCTAAAAAATTTGAAATTTTTAAAATTTTCGTAAAATTCCAAGTATTTTAATTTGTTACTTGTAAAAGAGCATATGTCGTGAAAAGTTTTATTAATTCAGAAAGAAGAAAAAAAACAAAATTTTTGAAAGAAGTTACTTGCGTACTTGTCGACTCTTTCACTAATTAGAATTAGAATTAGAATAATTGGAATTAGAATATACAGCTGGTCGTAGATTTTATTATTGACCAGATACCAATATAATAGAACAATGTGCAAAATAATATCAATTATAATAACGAATTGAAAAGTAGGATTACGATTGAATATGAAGGACGTATTGAAGAAACTGGCTGACTGACTAATAAACCAACCGAGTTTCAAACTACCCAACGAACAAAAACGACCAAATAAACACTCTGATCATTCTTTCCTGTTTAATGAAGAAAGAGATTTTAATTTATAATTAGACATATAAGCGATTTTCTTTAATTGACAATATTCGCAAATTTGCATTCAAAAATACCGGCTTATTTACGATGTTAAGCATGGGAAATGCTCATTGGTTTTTCTGACAGCATATGCCACGTCTACTTTGCATAATGTGTATCTGCTGGAATGAATCATTTCTATGATTTCTTTGCCAGAGAATCGCCTGGCGATATAGCTGTTTAATTATCTCCATGGCCGTGTAGTGTTTCTTGGCTGATATTAGATTTTCTTCTCTCAACTGACAGCGATCTTTTTGCTATCTTTTAATTTGCTATGGTTTCAGAAACGCTTAATTCATCTGTATTTTTGTGTTTTCGGGAATGATTTGAAATCTTGAAGCAAAATCTTGAATAATTCTTGCTGTTGATCGCTCGTTTAAGTTTAAAGAAATTAAAACGAAACATGTTTAGGAAAACGCTAACGTCTTGATTCAGTGTGATATGAGTTCAGAAATGGTTTACCATAGCAAATCTGCTGCTGATGTCGAGGTATTCACTGAACGCATTGTTGCAGACGAAGAATTAGCTCCTTTTCGTGATCAATCGGCAGATCTAATAATTTCAAGCCTCAGCGCTCATTGGATTAATGATTTGCCTAAATGGTTTTTATAATCCATATTTTTTAATTTTACATTAGTTGATTAATTCAGTTATTTTTTTAGAAAATATAATAATTCTAATGGTGATTATCGCTTTTATCGCAGTTAATGCTTAAAGAATTTTTCAGGTTTGCTCGTTGTTTTTCGATTTTACGGCCTGATTGTCCCTTAATAGGTGCTGTATTAGCTGCTGATACTCTACATGAGCTTCGTGTTTCCATTCAACTTGCTGAAACTGAAAGGCTTGGCGGAATTGGTTCGCACATATCACCATTTGTTCAGCCGCATGATATCGGAAGTCTAATGCATCATGCTGGTTTCGAAATGATAACATTAGATATGGATGAAATTGAAGTTGTATTTTGATCTTCATCTATCGAATCTTATACAATGTTTTCGAAAATTTTTTGCTATTTTGTTTATGTAGTTAAAATAATACTTCAAATTGTATTTATTCATTTAAGTTCCAAAAAAATTATATGCGAAAAATTCGATAAGTATGTTTCATTTAGATTAATTATCCAGATGTTTTTTCTCTCTTATTTGATCTTCAATGTATGGGTGAATCAAATGCAACAAGGAATAGATCTCATCTTCGCACCGATGTTATTGTAGCTGCTGAAGCTGTTTATAAGTTCTGTTCCTTATTTAAAATTTCATCTTAGGTTTTTCTTAGATTTTTTGGGAAAATTTTCGGATCTAATAAATGAACCAACTTTGTTGAATAAATTAAATAAATAAATAAAAACTTTAAAACATAACAAAATAAATTTTAAAAAGTAGATATCATGCGTTAGCAAATTTTTTAGAAAAAATAGTTAGAGGCAATTTCTTTTCACCAATTTCTCTGTTTGATTGTATTTTTTAGAGTAATGTTTGCAAAAGATGATGGCTCATATCCAGCAACATTTCAAGTTTTGTCGTTTATCGGTTGGCGACCAGGGCCAAATTCACCAAAATTGGCAAAGCGTGGCTCACAAGATGTTTCATTCAAAGATGTTGCAAAAATTATTGAAGGGTTTTCCCACTGAATAAAAAGGCTCAATAATATCTAAAGAATTAAAGATGCCTTTATTATTAATATTATTAATAATATTATTAATATATTAATATTAATATATTAATATTTATATTATTTTATTAATATTAATATTTTCGTTTTTGCTTTTACATAGTATGCTTCTTCTATCGGCTTCCGCTATTTCTGGTTTACTGGCGACTAGGATAAGGTTTCCAAATTTCCGATGCCATTATTGAAACCACTCCTTTTTTCTCGGTCTAAACCCATGTTAGTAGGCTAAAAAAAAACAAGTTCAAAATCCCTTCTGACCATATCAGTCTAGGATTTCATCGATCCTTTCTTATTCTTGACGATACAAGGTTTAGCGAGTGAAATGTGCATTAGTTCCCGTGGTGAAAGACGAAGAGCATTGCCTAACCAGTGGCAAGTGACAATATTCAAATGACTTTCGAGCGAAACTGGGTGGAGTTAAGTTGGACTCTGTCCGTCTAGTGGGCACATAGCATATCTTAGGCTTATGGTCAAAAGTAGATATTTTCCATTCTCAATGTTTTGTGTCGTGTTATAGGGTTGTCGACACTACAGCCAGATAGATGCAAACTATCGTTTTGAGGTAGCCATCGTGGCGATTCCAAAAAGATTTCGCTAGGTGAAAGAAGGTACCTCTAGCTACAGTTATTTGAACTGAAATTTTATCTTTGTTTAGTTTAGAACTGATATTTATATATTTTTATTTATATATTTCTTGAACCGTTGTTGAATTCAGAAACTAATTTTATCGGCATCTATTGTATAAAAGAGTTTAAGAGTTTCTTTTTGTTTGTGGATATGAAGTCAATTTTCATTACTACCATCGTTTTCCAATCTAGTGTCCTTTGCAATTCCTCGTAACTGTCAGTGAAGAGGACAACACCATCAGTGTTTTAGATCCGTATTACGCTCTGGACCGATTCAACTTGAGTGCTATCAAGTGCTATGTGTACAACTCACTCTAACATGTAGTTACGCACAAATGAGAGACTGGTTCATATCTTGGTGCACGTCGATGAATAAAAATGCTTATGAGACAGTATATCATTACTGGTTAAGCTGGCTCCACTGACCAAAGGAATGAGGCGTTATCAAACTGTGAAAATTTATTGGACCCTATGTTGTTTTAGCGAAAGGAATTTGTTGAATGTGTGCCTTAAAGGAAATGAATCTGCAGTTAAAATAAAATCTATGCTGGAAATACTGTTATTCTTGCATTATTTTTGCCTTAGTGGGTTTCATTCGGGTTATCAGCAGAACCAGCTTAGTCGCTAAAAAATTCCTCTTCGATGTTATATTATAAGAACTTGAACTTCAAAACCATAAATGAATGCATGAAAATGATTATTTATTTATATATCACTATTTTTAATAATTATTGTTTTTTCCAATTGTTTCAAATTAATTGGTCCTAAAGTGATTGTTTGGAAACGATGCCTTGAATTCAATGTGCGAACGTGTTTGAGTGAGGTGGTCAATCGATCTGGAGTGTTTTTATCGAAATGGGTCGATTTTCTTGGGTGGTAAGATGGGTTAATAATTTTATAATTGTAGGCTAGCTTCACTAATAGGCGAATATGAGTCCTTCGACGACAGAAGTGCAGATGAGTCGCCAGTATCACCCGTATTTTTGGACAAGTCCATTCTTGCCAGGAGTAGAGCCTCAGCACCGGCGTTTCTAATTGATTAGTTAGACGACATTGCCGTCCATCGATAAATGATGCGGATCGGTTGATTCTGATCCAAGCCTTGGTTTTCGGTGAAAATTATCTCATCATTGAGCCATCGACATTGCACACTAATTGGATATGAATGAGAATTTAATTGTTTCTAGTAAAAGATTGTATTTGGAAAAGGACATAGTGTAGCGCTACGGGGGTTAACTGTAAAGGTAAAATTATTGGTAATTTTTCTGGAAAACTGGGGGCGAATTCATAATCATTTCCTTTTAATTTGATAAAATCGAAGAAATAAGCACTTTCTCTTTTTCATACAATAATTAAATTTAATTGAAGTACTATATTATAAGAAATGATTGCTATGAGAGATAAACGTTTAAAATTAAAATAAAAATGAATTTTCCATGATTATTATTTTTATTTTTGTGATTATTTTTATCGAAGAGAATAAGAATAAGGCAGAGAAAGCAAGGGTGAACGATTGAAGGGAAGTAAGAAGAAGAGAAGAGCAATAAAGTTTCACGTTTTTGATTTCGAGGGCAAAATGACTGAAGGGGTGTTTTGCTTAAAGTAGCTATCTCGGTGATCCTGGGCGTAAATTTTTTCGTCAAAAGTCAGTTTATTTTGGTGCAAAGAGCAATGTGGTACAGAAAAAACAGCCATTCAACCAGCCACTAAGTGTAACGGCATGTTTGGAAATTGTGGTAATTATAACAACAGTGATATCGTTTTCATGTTCGATCATGTTTGCTATTCGACGTTCTCTCCCTCTTGCAGTTCGTCTTGCTCGTCCATCATTTCGTACCACTACTACAGTTGCCGCAACTTCAGCTGGTGCTCCACCACAGTATGATCCGATTGCGTAAGTTCATTTTGAAATTTACGACGGCATATATTATATCGATACTTTAGTTTTATTTTGCTATCCAACAAAAATTTTCGACTAATATTTCGAAATACATTTTTACACATTTACATTTACATACATATAATACATTTAATAATTTCGAAGTACAAACATTTTTAATAAGCCATAATAATTTTCCGTTTTGCAGATCTAATTTGAATTTGAAGTTATTGGTTTTTGATTTAAACGGGTTAAAATATTCTATATACGTTTCTGTAGTAAATATTCAACGTTTTAAATCCGATAAAAACTACTACTGCTTTCATAAAATATAATAAGTATAATATATAATTCAAGCTTTAGAAAAAATACAAAAGTGTATAGTAATCTTATAGATGTATAGCAATGTTGACCTAACATATGGATAAATCTTAATTCTCCAGTTTTTACTTGAAATATTTAAGGGCTGAAAAGACTGCGAAACCTCTTCATAGTCATGGATTCGGTTTCAAAATGGAGCGTTATTTTGCTGCAGCAATGGTACCACTTTTCCCAGCTGCATATTTTATTCATGGGCCAACAATGGATGCCATGTTAACTTTTGCTTTAACTCTGCATATTCACTGGGGAGTCTATGGCGTGATCAGTGTGAGTTTTTTTTATTTGAAAATTCTAAAGAATGATTGTAAAAGCATCATTTAGTTGTTATATAATTTCTGATTTATAAAATAATATGCCCATTAAATGAATGGAATGCCCAAAAAATTGCTGAAAATATATATCCAGCTTTTGTTCTTTATTTTGGTGCTGCATAAAATAATTATGCAAGTTAGTTAGTAATAATATAGCTAGCAACTTTGTTAGTAGAGGTTTAATCATCCTATATGGTCAATCATTTTTTATTATCTAAATTTGTGGTAGTGTAAAAAAAAAAGAGCACTTCCAAAATTATTAGAGCCTGCATTTTTCATCCTTTTTTACGAGTGTTACTACCTGTTAATTCATTTTTTTTCTACTATTTCGCATATTTTGAAAATATAATTGAATCTTGAAAAACTTTAAAAATTGTTATGATATATGCTTTTTGTCCAAAATAAAGATCAAAATTTTGTTAAGAAGTTTATACCAAAAATGTTAAGTGGCAAATTCAGGATTATGGGCGTCCGTTTGTTTTGGGCGAACCGTTAGCAAAAGCGGTACGAATTGGTGCTTATTTTATCACGGCAATGTTGTTGGCAGGTTTATTACATTTCAATCAGAATGATGTCGGAATAACCAAGGCATTCGAAATGGTCTGGTCGCTTTAAGAATTTTATTAACAATAGTTTGCGATCGGATTTTGCGATCTTTTGCAATCATTTTCTTCTTTCACTTTAACTCATTATTTTATTTGCTTTAGGGTCAGTGAATTAGATGATCTTGATTCATTTTTGATTTTTCCTGTATAATTTATATGGTGTTCGCTATATTGCATAAATTGTAATCTTCCTTCTTTCAGCAAAAAATTTTTCCCAGATTAGCTAATAAGTTTTTTACTCAAATTTTTTCTGAGCTTTTCCCAGATTTTTAAATTTTAAATCTCGAACCAGTTGGAATAAATTCATTGTTCTTGTCGTATATGCTCAATTCAGTTCTATAAAAATTGGCACAAATGTTTTTTGCTATAGTTAATCAAATCTTAAAGAATGCTTCATTTTCTTTTTCACGATAAACTAGATCCATTTGTGATAAGTATAGGGCAATGGTATTGAAAAGCTGAAGAGCGCGTAAAGAAATGATGATCTTATAATACAGTAATATGTAGATGTTACTCAGCAAAATTTAGGAAAACTTAGCAAGAAATCGGAAAAAAATTAGTGTACTTATGACAGTTTTTTTCTAAACCACAAGCAGAGTGGAATGAATAGAAAAATAAATGTAAAAGCCTTAAATATTTCTCTTCCAAATCATCGTTTGCCAATCCGTTCCATTTTTGAAATCTGTTCGAAATTCAGTATTTGTTATTTAATAGCCTTTGCTGCTAAATTTTGGCTGCAATACTGGCAATGGCATTGCAATCAGCATATTGGCATTTGAATCTTTAGATTTTAATGTCGATGATAGAATTGATTAGTTATTTCAACTTGGCAGAAATCGGGTTTTCTGTTCTTTTTCTCATTTCCTTTTATGAAAGGAAATCGAAAAATTATTTTCGACTTCAATGGCAGTATAAGTGAGAATCGGTAGTTTGAAGAAAGCGATACTTGATTGCCTTATACATCAATATATATATATATATATATATATATTGAGTTTCAATTTAATCAATTTTTATCAATTTTTTTTTGAAATTAAAAAAACGAAAAAAAACTGCAAAACGAATTTGCAACTTTGGCAATTGTTTGAAATTGCAACTTTTCATCATATTTTCCTTTCCAGTGAGTGAAACTGCTAAAACCATTGGTAGAAATTCATTTTATGAGATTAGTACAAAAATTTGTTTTTAATAATCGTATTTCATGACGAAGTCCATTTCGTTGCTTTGGCATAAATTCGAGTCGCTTCATATCGGTCGTCATGTTCCGACTTTTAATATACGATATTAAAATTCTGATAAAGCAATAAAGTGATTCTTGGAATTTGCGGTACAGGACGGGGTTCCTGGGTGGCTGCTATGTCACTTGGCAGGGGCTATAGGGTGTATTTGGGTATTAGGAAATAGTTGGCGGTTGAGCAATCACTCGGATCGTACTTTCAGTGGCGCTGTTGATTTAAATTCGTGCTTACGCAATTGAACCATTTAATGAATCTATTGTTTACACAATTTTCTTATTTTTTGTAGTTTCAGAGGACACATTAAATTAATGAGGCCGTCAACAGATAAAATTACTAATAAGCAAAAAAATTACTAACGATTTCAGTTTATTAGGCGAAATCTGCATTATCAAGCAAAATTTTGTAAATATACATTCATGTTTTTTTATGAATTTTTCGAAATTGGAAGAATTTTTCAGCAAGGAAATCAATTTTAGTGATCGAAAGTTTTTTTGGTGATCGATTTAAACTAATAAAATTTGATTTGAGAGTAAAGCGATGAGGCTCGCTGGTTATTTCTGTGGTTGCAGTGCAACATTCTTTATCAACAAACTTTTTAACTTCAAAAATTAGTTTCTCATCATCAGTTGCATGAAATGTGCCATAAAGTTCATTTATTGCCGCTAGGAAACAATCAAATTTGGTGAATTATCGAATTTTTATTGCTTATTTTTTGATTTGCGGTTGCATTAAATCAAACTATGATCGAAACAGTTTTTTCTTACTTTGACTATTTTGTTTTACTTCGTTTGTTTGAGTGTCTGAAACGTTACCGGTGATAATGATTCATCAATGCTAATAAGATTATCATCTCGGCTGCCACGGTTCCGTTTTTGCCAAACCCGTCATTAGAAGTTGAGTGGTTTAGGTTGGAGTTCTAATCCTGCATCGCCGCATGATGCTGGCAGTTCATCTGCACTTCTGTCGCCAAGATTCTCTCCACCTTATTAGCACAGATGGAAATTTGTCTGGTCCGTCAAGCCAGTGGAGTGAGTCTAACAAAAAATGACGCACTCCTAGAAAAAGAAATCAAAATTTATGTCGTTCGTCATATGCAATGGTATTTTTGGCTTATATCTTTTCTTTTATATCTTTTCTTTCAAGATATGAAGAAATGGGATAGATGATGAAGTTCTATATTTCTTCGACTAAAATTAAGCCATCACATCCTCGATTCTTGTCTCCTGAAGGGAATCTATTATTGAAAGTAAAATGTTTATCATGCAATCGGACTCATCTACGCTACTACCACTAAATGGATCTGTGACGAAGAACGTTTGTTCTAGTACTATTCACTGAAATATTGAACCAAACCAAAAATAGTGAGTGCTGTTAGAAGAAAATGTGCAATGAGATAAGAAAAGTAAAACATTAGCATAAGTTCCATTTATTTGTTGCTTTCAACAGTCATCTTGTAGAGTTTAAGAATTTTGTCCGAAGATGAGGGCAGCGAATTTTTATGGATTTAACTCTCCAGTCGAGTCAGTTGCTGATTTTTTCCTTTTCGTTCAGTTTCAACACTGCCTTTCACCAAAAATCATCATTCATCAATATTTACCTTTCAATTCTTATTTTATCTCCTTTTTATTATATCACTAATCATGTCAGTAATATATGGTTATTCATGCTTCACTAGTTATTTCACATCGTAAATATTATTTAAACGAACTGAATTCATTAATTTTGATTCCTTTCTGGTTTGGCTTGTTTCCAGATTACTAAGGTGAGACTCTTTCGCCAGAGAGGCCAGCGTAAATTCCCCCTCCACCAGGGCTTGTTGTTAATGATAGGTTTATTCCAATCAACGAGAATGAACACATCTGATCACTTCTCTCCTTCTATAAATTTCACATTTTTTCTTTTCTTTTTGAAATGCATATTAATGAAAAGCAACTCAAAATGCCGGTCACGAAGTCCTATTCAAATTTTTCAAATTTTTTTCCTTTGATAGTTCGCTGTTTCTTCTTCTAATAGAACGCCTTGTTAATTCATATTTTCTGCTTATTTCAAATTTGGCTGACTCCAATGCCTTCATAAGCTACTCAAAAGAAAGCTCCCAGCTTTTTCATCCAACACTATTTCTGCTGTTCAATACATAAATACGTGAAATTCTTATAATATACTGCAATTATTCGTCATGCAATCGAATGATGTTTGCTCACTTAGCATTCAATAGCAGTCAGATTATTGCACTGTAAGGCAAGAGTTTCGCTCTTCCTCTCAATAGAGTAAAACGAGTGTATTGGTGATCTGTCTATACTTAGAAGCTATAGCCGAGTGATTCTGGCACTTTCCAAGTATATTAACAACCAATGGAGCTAACTACCAAAAATGATGAGTTACAACCACTTATTTCTCACTTAATTAGCATAAAAATAAAAGTAAAAATTTTGGGAAATTTACGGTTATAATTCTTTCATACAAGGAAGTGTTTTTTTCCAATCAATTCACATCAGTATCAATATTTTTTTTTAATTTTTTTAATTTTAAATTGTGGTTTTCACTTAATTTTTCTTTCACCCATAAATATTTCTTTTAAATCAATCAAATTAATAATTTTTTTGAGGATTTTAAAGTATTTATCTACTTTATCTTTATCAACTTTATCAAGAAAACTTTATCAAGAAAAAATTCTTTTAAAAACACATACGATTTCAAAAAGGATTTCAGCTTATCAGATTTGCAAAACTATTGGAAATAAAGAGAGTTTAGATGAAATTGATGAAATTGTCAGCATAAAGAAATTCTAACAATTTCTGGAAAATACAATATGCACGGGAAAAGCGATATTTTCTGAACATTTATTTCATAATTTATATATTCTTTTTTTTTAAATTTTCAATAGCACTGAAACATAATTCAAGAATAATTGGTTTATGGGAAAAGGATTTTTTATCATGAAATAAACAGCTCGATGTGATTAAATAATTGACTGCAGCTGCCTTATTGTAGCTCATATAACTGTGGACATAACTCGGTTATCACTTAATTGCTTAGAAGATAACGATTTTCTTTCCTATAAAAAAATAATTAAACGTTTTATAATGATGAAAATAACGACAATTAAATTTATTTTATGCTTTTGACAAAAAATATTTTTATTTGTTTTGAGATTGCGAGTAACGAATAACAAATGTTTAGTAAGTATTTAAGAATTGCAGCTTGGTCACGAAAATCTCATTTGTAATGTGACACCAAAAGATGCCAAATGACAAAACTCTTGTAAGAGTTGATTGTTGAAATTGTCAACGACAACGGCTATGTGAAATTGTTTCTTCGATTTTCTATATATTGTACAAAATTTTATTAAAAATATTCGTGAAAATAGGAAAAAAATTCTTCTAATGTAGATTCAAATATGCAAAGTAATTTATTCGATATTTTATATTTCAATTATGTTACGCATAAAAATTTTTAAGATAATTTATATCTATGAAAAAAAGGCATTTAATCGGCTCACCATATGCGATTAATGAAGCAAAAACTCATCGTCTTTTATAATTATTATCATCTGCAACAAAACAGAATAGTTTTTTCAATTATTGTACTTACCATTTCTGGCTAGGCTCGCTGGAGATTTTTTATTACGGAGTCATATGAAGGTAGAAGTAGAGTTGGATCCCCGGTACCGCATTTCACTTTTATATTAGATTTATTCATAGAATAGGCATTTTAATGTATTTGATTTTTACTCCCCATATAATGGAATTTTCTTTTCATTTCTAAGATAAATCTGCAGTACATCAAAGTATATCAAGTATACCTCCTTAAGTAGTCTTTAGCACCTTAAGTGTGGGAGCTTTGTGGCTCAATGGGTCGTTGTTCCCACTTTCGAGTGCCAGTGCTTGAGTTCTACTCCTAATAGGAATGTTTCGAAAGTCCAAACGACCCCCACATTTTTATCGTAAGGGAAACGAATTTAATTTCTCCAACAAAATTTGACTAGTCCAACAAACAAGAGGAGCGATCCAAAATGGAAATGGTGAAATCGTTATTGATGTAAGATCGATTGGAGTTATTTAATAATTTTAATACTTTCTAAATTTTTTAATAATTTCTCTCTAGTTTTTGAGCATCGATGAATATTTGAATGTTTTTAAAAAAATATTGAAATATCAAATAAAATAACCTTACGAAATATAATATGAAATATGAAATAACTGCACTTAAAATCGGATTGAGCCAAGATTTGGGATGGTACCAATTTCATCTCCAAGTCAATTATTAGCACATCGCCATTACCATACTGTTTGACTTTTGACCTTTTAAACAAACAAATAAATTTAAACCATTCGATGCGTTTTAATTTCAATGATTTAATAAAAGAAAGATCTTCAAATTTTCTCAAGTTTATAACAAATATTTAACATTTTCAGCCATAATTCCAAAAGTAACTTTCTCCGACTTTTTGCTTTACTAGGTTTTTGATGTTTTCTGACATTTGGGCGGAGCAGTAAGTTGCAAAAGTTTTAATGCCATTCTAAAAATTTTATGTCATTGAAATGTATATTCTTCTCCATAAAACGATACTTTTTCTCCTTTTCTTTTTTGTTTTTCGGTTGTCCAAAATCAAGTAAATTCAAAAATGTAAGTAGAAAAAAAGTTGACTTCGCTTTTTCTCTTTCGGATAACTCTGCTCGTTCGTATATTTCTGCTACTCACTTGACAGCAGAAGTACCACCCAAATTTTCTAATAAAAGTTCATTCCTACAGGGAGGGATCCCAACTCTTATCTCTCATTGCGATAGATATCCACTCGATCACCCTACTCACTCAGATTTAAGTTCGAAGAGAGATTTATTTTTAAAATTTTTGAAACTGAAGTACAGCGAGAGGGGTATGTTAAGCGAAATTGGGATAGCATGATAATATGTTGCCGTGTTTGTAGGAAATTTAATATCAAAGGCTAAACCTCGCTTTTGAAGACGACCTTAGTAGTCCGTTCATAGAACGAGCCACTATAACAATTTTCTAAGACATACTGGTTATTATGATTATTAACTCGCGAATTTTGTAAGATAATTGCTTTCAAAAGATTTTGCCAGCGATTATAATTCTCAGGTTTAATAAACAATAAACTTGAAAAAATGGTTTCTACCAGTCGAAAAACTTTGCCTTGTTGGTAAGTACTTGCCACTGCGGTTCTACGAATTCGTACTCGAAACCCTGCCGAAATTTCCTAATCCACTTGAAATTTGTCTTTAACACATATCAAAACTCCTTCACAAATAAGCCTAAACTGGTATAGTGGGAAAATATTTAGCAGTATCTGTAGGAACAGTGGGGTCCTTTCAGATTCTAATAACGAAAATATGAATTTAATGAGAGAAGGCCATAAGATAATAATAAATTAATTATAATGATGATTTATGTAAATTATTTTTTGAAATGCTTTCTTAATCCGCTTTGATCAGTTATAAATTATTCGTTAAAAGATCTTTTGCAGGCACAAATAATTTCTAATCGTTTTGCCATCTGGTGAATAACAGATTTTATTCAACATTAACATTTAACTAAAGTATCAAATTTTTCATTAATTTTTCGTTTTGTCGATAATAATTTATTTTGTCTTCTATTATTTTCTCGTCTTCAACTTCCAAGATTTTCGTTATTTTTGCAGATCTTTGTTTAATTTTCATTTCATTCTCTTGTGTTTTGTTAAAGTAAAAGTAAAAATTGATAACTATTTTTCACGTAATATAAGCAATGTTTTGCTTATGAAATAAGTAAATAAATGACAAACACTGTTTCTAGTTTGCCTCGCTGTTTATACGATAGGACAATTTGGCAAGGGAGGGAGCTGTTTGAAGTACAAATGACTGCTTATCATTGCCTGGATTTTTAATGATAGGTTAGTCCTGGTACTGAACCATAGTACTCGAAATGATAATGAAACATTTATTTTGAAATATACGAAAGAGTAAAAATTCCTCGCGCTTCACTTTTATTTTATTTTTTGCCCTTTTATTCATTAATTTATCAAATTGCCATCATATTTGAAAATTTTGACAATCGAACATCGTAGTAATCGCATAATTGTTTTACAAGCATTTCTCTTCCATCCGTAACGCCGGCATTATTCTATTAAATAAATGTGGCGCTGATATAAAATAACATTAATAAAGTAAGCATACTTTCAGATATGCGCATAAGAAGTTTAATTTATTTGACAATATTATTTTTGCTAACGCTATCAGTCATCGAAGCTCGGAAACGTTTAAAAATAATTGGTCGTCGTGTTAGTTCTAATTTATTGGAGCCTCTTAAATCTTTTTCTTTCCCTATCTAAGGCCATTTCGAATGTATTTTCATAAATATTAGGTCTCTTGACTGGCTGAACATGTTGGTTACTGTCTGTCGACTTTCTTCCGTTCTAAAATTTTGCCTGCGAAAACTATTTGTATTGGTTGCTATGGCTGTGGCTTTTACAGATTTTTTTTTAGTTATTGGAATGTTGTGATTGATATATTTATTTCCTCGAGGCTTCTTTCTATTTATAGATAAAATAAAAAAACTGAGAATGCGCAAAAGACTTGATGACAGAATGAAAGCCATCATCAAAAGATTTGATTATTGCGCACTCATTTATGTTCCTATCTCCAATCTTCATATCATTTTTTGAAATGAAGGATATCTATCGTCCAGTAGATCCAGCCGTACGAGAAATGTAAGTTGTTAGAAAGGTGATCCATCCTAGTGGTTATTGGTCAGATTACATAAAGATACAACATAAAGATACAGATTACAAAAAGATTGTATAAGGGGTTCAATCCTTGCAAATCTGTCATTAATTTTGGATGATATTGGCGATGCATCCAAGTGACTCTCAGGCGAAAATTCCTCATAACCAGTTGAGTCAGCTTAATCTTATGGTGAGTGTGAACCATTTTTTTGTTGGAAGAAGAAGAATAAGAAAAATGGCTTCAGTGAATTTTTTGTTCTATTTTTCCCATTAAAAATCCACTAATTCAACTTTTTAGATATAAAATAATATCCTAGTGCATGCTTAAAACAAACATTACTTATAAAACAAATATAACCTGAAAAGAAAAAGAATTTTGAATTGAAAATAAAAAATTCCAGAGCATTTTAAATAGACAGTTAGCTAACAAAAATCGTTTTTTTGCTACTATTTTTATGTTTATTTTCTAATTCGAGTGGAATCGCAAGCATCTTTATTCCTTTTCATTTCATATTCACGAAAAAAGTCAAGGCAATCAATTATGGTTTGAAATTCCATAGATCTGACATTTAATGCTTAATCTGTAACTGAATTTCAAAAATCACCATATGCAAAAAGGATAAGCTGAATGGTTGGCAAAGTTAAAAATTACTGTTTTTAGATTCAGGATCCTGTCACCGACAAAAATAAACCTTGCATTAAAAAATCCAGGTGGTGCTAGCGACCTATTTAACTTCTACTGAGTGCTAAAAAGTCAGGGTGATGATCTATTTATGCTTCTACCGCTGATTGACTCCTTGGAAAAAACTTCCCACCATGCTAGTCAATTGAACTAACTTAACAAGAAATCTTTTTACTTATGCAATTATTAAATTTCGTTGCCCATTTGACGAGATCACCTTGACATTGAAAATTTTTTGAATACCAAAAAAATCTCGTGATTATCGTTATTCCTGTCACAGATTTCTTTGAACCCTTTTTCAACAAAATTCTTTCTATTTTCTTCCAAAATTTTTAATTACCCATGGGCATTGCAAATATGAAGAAAAGAAATGGGATTTTATTTTGTTATTTAATGGCTATTCAAGTATTGAAAAGTCCGAAATTTTCGATATTTTTCAGCCACATCGCCATGTTCCCAAGTTTCCAAGACGTCATGAGCGTAATCGACTAGATTGTCGAACTCATGAGCGGTTTGTGCGTTGTGGTCCAGAGCCTCATTGCGAAATGTCATGCGAAAATTTATTCAGGTTTTTTTTGATCAACAGATTTTACATAACCTTTTTATGTAATCTTTTATCACCAACAAATGTATTGTCGTAGCATTATTGCGGTTGTTAGTTGATCTCGAGCTGATTATTTTATGGGATAGGTATGGCAGCATCACTCTCATATTTATATTTGGAATCCTATCGAATAATTTGATTGTACAAATTTTTACAGTCCTCCTCATTGTCATACAATTGAAAATCATCCAAAGTGCTACTATCCACGCTGCATTTGTAAAAACGGCTTTGTTCGGAACAAAGAAGGATTCTGCATAAGAGAATGGAGATGTCCCAATAGGTTCACAAGTTTATTATTAAAATTTGTCAATTCTGAATGAGATAAGCATAATTTATATTTCATATCATCGAAAATTTTCCAATTTTTCCCTCTTCTTCGCTCTTGAGAAAAACAATTCTTTGTGAGTTAAAAGAAGGCAGTTTCGGGACGATATGCTGAGGGTATTATCTACGAGTTCAGGGCATCATGAGTCTTATTTTTAGCTCTTGATGGTAGTAAACCTTCTTATTAAAAGTTTAATCTGACTGGTGCCGAGCACCATTGTATACTTCGATGAATAAAGGGCTTCATTTTATGCAAGTACATTCGATACGTCAAAAACTTTTTATTCATGTTAGTTGCTTTTTTCAGATATTTCGATAACGATGGTTATGATGATTCGGATATTGAATTTAAACGCCATCCGAGACGGCATTTTTGGTAAAAATATTCTTTTATAGATAAATTTCTGATAATGAAAAATATGGAAAATATTAAGGTTCTTGTCGATTAAATCTATTTTCATAATATCGAGGATCTTCTCTCGAGGAATCTCTCTAAATACCCTGATTAATCTTCGCTAATCCTATATCATAATCCCATAATATTTTCCTCCCTTATTCCCTTAATCTGAATAGTAATTTTTTTCTATTGTCTGAATCTTTCATCACGCAAAGCATTTACTCTTAATATTTGGATTTTTAAGATTTTATTCTTCTGGCAATAATAGTTCGAAGGTTTTTCTGAACTATTTCGACTTTTTCATTTCGGCCGCTTTCGTCTGCACTATCCCTGTTTATTATTTGTTTCAACAAATTAACAAAAAATAGCCAAATTACGAAAATTGACAATATCACGTCATTCCCATCAGTGAACTTCCATCAGTTATTCACTTCATTAAGGTCAAAAACAGGAAAATAATAAAAGAACCACTCCTGATAGCTTTCCATAATCCAAACATGATCCAAACATGCAGTTTCAATAAAGGGTAATTTTTTTGCCATATTTATTTTTTCATGTAAAAAATAGGTAATATAAAATAACACCTAAGTTTTTTAATTCTCAATCTTAATTTAAAAAAAGGTCTAACTGACCTTTGCCTGACCAAAGAACCAGTTTTTTTCTGAAAGGAGAGTGCCCACTAATTTTATGATTAAATTTAGTGACCTATACTGTATTTTTTCTTGGATTCATTTCTTGCAGTTTCTATTTTTTTGTAGAGTTTCTTATTGGCTTTTTACTTTTTTAAGTGTATGTTTATATCATTATTTTTTCAAGCAATAAAAATTTTAAGAACCCAAAAGGCTTTGAAGGCGCACAGTTATTTTCATTTTTCATGAAATTTACGTGAAATTACGTGCAATTTTTAGGAATAAAAAGTTTGCACAAGAAATGAGGAAAAATTGGTAGAAAAAATTTTTTTCTATCAATTTAATACGTTGTCAAGAAATCTTATTCAATTGCGGTTGCAGAAACAGCAAAAACTTTCATCACATTTGTAAATCTGACGTTCCTATTGCATATCAAACATAAACTCTAATATTACAACTTCAACAATGAATTTTATAATTTGTTACAACAGTTTTCACATGTAATTATTTTTATTACTAAATTGCACGGGTTTTTGTTTTTGAGAACATTTGAGAATTCCTGGATTTGAGAACTTTTGGTATAAAAGCTGGTACGGTATGGATATAACGGTTTACCAATTCCATATGTTTTTATATGCCTTTGCCTTTATGAAATGAAGAATTTAATAAATTCTTTCTTTGAAATTATCGCAACAAGGTGTGAAGAAAATCCACTATATTTTCTTATCTTTCTTCATCTGACTTAAAAACTGATCACCATTTGGACCATTCAGCTGACTAATGGTGCATTTATGCATTTTTAAACTTCCTCGGCCGTTGGACAACCTATATGCTCAAAATCGCTGCTGACCTCGGCCGCCTCTACATGAATTTGATTGACCTTTTTGCACCATTTTCAACGCCTCAATTGTTGGCACACAATGATAGATGAATTCGTGCGAAAAATATACCTTTAGGACTAAGCAAGTTGTTTGGAGTGAAAAATAAAACAAAAATGAAAAAAATAAGATTATAGAAAAGAAAAAAATAAAAAATAAATTTAAAAAAATATAGAAAAGAATTAAAAATAAATTTTAAAAATAAAAAGTATAGAATATAAAAAAAATTAAAATATAGAAAAGAAAAAAATATATAAAAAGTGTTCGAAAGTTAACGAATGAGTTTCTTTCTTCTCAAAAAAAATTTTTTGAATTGTTCAACTAATTACAAATAATTCTTTTTATATATCGATGTACTTAAATTAATAATCCAGTTTGCTGTTTGCTAATAACTCGAAATCTTTATTATCGCTTTTTGAGCATTTCGCATTTTACTCGAAATATTCTGCAAATTAAGCATATGAGAAGAGATAATAACTGTTGGCATTTCACTACTAATATTTGCTTGCAAATGAATTTTTGAGAAATTATAAAAATTTTGCCAATTTATGCTCGTTGGTTTCTTTGCTGGGCTCAGCTCAACTTCTCATGACCATTATTAAAATTATTATTGGTACAGCATTGCGAATTTCGTTTGAAAAATTGTTTGAAAAATTTTACTCGGAATGTAATTCGATTATGGGAAGAATTCATCAGTTTTAATCAGATGAATTGTCTTCTCCGGCGTTATTCAGCTCAGTAAATTGTCTTTGGGCATTGTTCTGATGAAACAATTAAGCACGATCAGCCATGATTCAGTGCAAATAATTTTTCAACACACATAAATAATTCAGATTACAATTTCTCATCAGCAATAATTCGCTGAAACAAAAAAATTTCCCTTTTGAACCTCATAAATTATTTAATATGCATGGATGGAAACGTGTTTAATGATCGCGAAGCTTATCTAAACCGAGATAAATTTACTAGGATTCCATGAATTTACTTATCAGTTCGAAATTCATTCTTTCTTTCGAACTTAATTATCTCGCAAACCTAAATCCTTATGCTAATTTAATTTGCTTAGTAATCCTTGTTGATTATTCAGCTCAAGTATAAGTTAGGTCTTAAATATAACGAGAAAATCTGAAATTACGGAATCATTAACCAATTTTTGCATCTGAAATAAAAGAAATAATTAAGTTCTTAAATCAAATTTTCTGCCAAAATCCAATTTCCAAAATCCAAAATCCAAAACTAAGAAAAAGCTGAAATAAATCAAAAAATAATTTTTTATTTTATTTTTACTGCAAGAATTTTATAAAAAAAATTGTTTGAGTTTATTTGCCTCCGCTTGCTTATTATTTCTAGATAGATGAAGAATTTAACTGTGCATGTTTAAAAATTTTTCTAGCTTGTTTCATGGACATAAGCATGATTGCGAGCTATTTGATTTCAAATGGTGAAAAAATCGCTTATAAACCTGCATTTCAAAATGTCACTTTGTGCAAACATCGCTGTCATCTTTCCTCCCTAGGACATGAACTGCAAATTTTTTAAGCCATTTGGACTGAGCAAAGAAAAGGCTTAAACGAAGAAGAAAAGAGATGAAAATAAAAATGGAAAATGCTAGCGCACTAATAAAAAAATTTCACTGGATAGATTTTAATATTCTGGCGTCCACTGCCTTTGAGCGCATTCATTGGACCTCTGAACATAAACATATATAACTATGGCTATTCATATTGTTATTATTCATCCATCTTGGATGCAATGATTTATTTCTTTAAAGGTTTCAGAAGCTAACTGTTGCGAACTTTCAAAACTACTGCAACTAATTTTAAATTTTAATCGCATTTATCACGTATTTATCTATTAGCAATCGATCAAACGTCTTTTCGGATCAGATAAACCATTTTCGAATTTCACTTTCACAATTTTCTGCATTACTGTTGACGTATTACGTTATATTATGGAATGAATTCGTCATACCGAATAAATCATAAGTGTAACGGTTAAATCTCCGAAACCTACAACAAAAAAGTATGCCGCAATTGTACAATTTTCATTCTTGCAGAAAGGTTATTTTAGAGATCTGATCTGGACAACAGTGGAGATTATATTGATCACCGCACGTATTAATAAAATTTTCATTTGCCAGCTCAAACTTGGGTAATTAAACTGATTAATATATAGACAGGAAAACAAGATTCGATTAAATCAAAGATACTAAAGGACAAAAACAAAAAAAAAAGAATAAAGAGGATAAGGAATAAATTAACAAAATGAATATTTGAATATTAATACTAATATTGGGACCAACCGTTTGGGTCCTTTGATCGCGCCTAAAAGGAACAGAAGGGCGATTTTCATAAGGAGCGTTGTCCTTTATTTGACGTATCGCTTTGCATGCGAGAGGTCGGGGATTCGATTCCTCCAACGCCCGCCGCGATTTTGATGTTCAACGTTCGCGGATTCTCTCCAAGTCCGTTAATCATTTGTCATTCCTATAAAGTGCAATAAACAAAGAATTGATTAAGTTATGAAAGTTTTCTTTGGCGGATCCGGGTCACTGGTTTGAAATAGTAATTTTAGAAAAAACATCGCATTTCGTGAATTTTGGTTGATTTTAAATCACCAAAATAAACGAAAGAAAATAAGCCGAATAATCAAATTACTAAATTCATTATTAATCATGAAATAATAATAAACTCAATAAAATAAAATTAATAATTATATTTTATTAAATTGTATTTTGCAAAATTTTACGATATGCAGAGGACGAAAGTGGTGGAATGGATTATAAATGCCTAAGAACGGAATTTACGCAGCATGAGTTCTTGCACGATGGCATACATGGAAGCGCAATAAATCTTCTAACGCACCGTGCACCATTTCTTGTCCAGCTATCGCCGCTGGTATCCTTTTACCACACAATCACTAGAGTATGAAGATGCAGGGTTATTTGGCAATCCCAACAATACCAAGACCCTGTTCCATCTCGATCTTGGATTTTGAGCTGTAAAATTTGAAAAGTTTAAAAGATAATGTTTCGACACAATTTTCGAGCACCGTAATGATTATTGGCCGGGGAATTTCGATAGAATTTCATCATACAGATTTAAATTTCTTTTAATTCAATATTAAGGGTGTGGAAGAGGGGGGGGGTTGTTCGGGGGGATGGGTGTGGTGCAGATTGTTTCTTTGGCGACAGGTTGATCTGGAATGAGGTGCATGACAGATTAGATTTACATCGTCAGTTTTTTCAATTCTTAGGTCGGGGTAGTTATTTCGATATTACTAATAGTCGGATTTTTCAGTATATTTTTTGGTTATATTTTTGTTTTATCACAGCAGTTTAAAATTCATTTTATTTATTTTTTCTTCTTCTAACACCATTAGGCCGGTTAAGCTATGTATAAGTGTAAGATGTTTCCAAGCTGCCGTCGCTACCGTCGACAGTAATAGAAGCCATTCTTTTTTCTACGATTGAAATCCATATATCGTTGGTCCAATTTTATTTTCATTTTTTTCTAACTGCATCATTGTAGGTCTTGATTGGCTTTCCTCTGTTTCTATTTATTTATTTATTTAATAACTATATATTTAATAGTTATTGTCAACAAGTTGTTATTTCCTCCTGTTTGCGAGCAATATTAAAAAGTAAATTTAAAAAGAAAGAAAGCAGTGAAGAGGCATAAGTATAGGTATGCAAAAATGAAGAGGAAAAGGAACAGAGTTGGAGGAAAAGAACAAGAGTTCATTGTTCCTTATCCATCTGTTTATTAATTTATGAATCAGTCGTTTGAATTATTTTGTTGCCTTTTATAGTGCAAACAAGGTTTTCTTATTATTGAATTTTTTAAATTCTTTCCACTTCAGGTGAATTTTTTTGGTGAAAAAATTAGTTCCATGATCGAACATAAATCTTCGAAGCAAATGAATGGTTCATTAATGAACATGGATTTGCCGTGCAGTTCAAAATGTGATGTTGCAAAGATGGAACATTTATCATCTGAGGAGGGCATTATAATTGATTTAACAAATGATAATGATAATGATCAGAGTTCGTCATCAAGTATAGCATCTCCAAAGAATGAGGTTATTATTATCTAATTTGTTTTTCCTGAAATATTTTTACAAGTTTTAGAATATTAGTTTTAGACTTTATAAATTGGCGAAAATATAGTTGTTAGCTTGCCAATATTTTAACGTCTGTATGCAATTCTTGCAGGAAATTAGGGATGACTTATCGAATATTGGTGAATTTTCGGAAAAAATAGATGAAATTGATGATGGAGAGTTAGAAGCTGACGACATATCGAATGTTGTAAGGCAGTATAGTATGGATTGTGATTTTGGCCGATATATTTCTCAACCTGGCACAGCGGATTGCATTGAATTAAGAAGTATGCTGGCGAAAGCAGTTCAGCTGGAAAAATTTGAACGAGAAGTGAAAAAGGTCTTTTCTCAAAAATCCTAAGTTTCTTTTCATGCCATTTTCAGGTTCCTCAATCGATATTTTAGATAAAATCACATTTAACGGGTGTCGGCGAATTTTTAATGATGATCTCGAGGATAGGAACTGAAAATGGTTCAACGAGAGAGAGAATTACATTGGACCGTTTTGGGCGTAAGGTCGAGAATACCGTATATAAAAGGAATTGGTCCTATCATCCTGAAATAGTGCGTACTATAGGTAAGTTTAGAAAAATCGAAGTTTTTTCTGTTCTGCAATATCCAAATCGACTTATTTGTTTCTGGTCATCTGATTTTTCATTTTTTTTTCTTACATTTTTAAATACATTCATAAATGCATTCTATTTTTGCATACTTTAATTTGCTCAGCAATTTTTTTTCTATATATAAAATTTTTTTTTTAGTATAAATTTAGAACGTAAATATAGTTCTTTTAGCCGCTGTTGATTCCACCACTTTTTCTATTCGATTACAAGATGGTGTTCTTTTAAGTGAACTTCCACCTCCTCCACCTCATCCAAAAAATCCTGATGATGTTGGTTTTTTCAATTTATTTCACATTTCACTTTTTGTTGTTCATCAATAACGGTAAAAATTTATATTTTTTCTGTCGCGGTGCTTCGCAACTTCGCAACTCATATGAAATATAGATTCGGAAATTGGTTCGTTCAAAAATGGTTCGTTGTAAAAAATGTAGAAGTCGATTTATTGAGAAGAATTTGTATGAACGACATCTCCGTGATAAGCATTCTACGGAATATATTGCTTATCTTATTCAACAAGAGGAAGAAATTGCTGAGCAGAGGTATTTACTTAAATCTTTTTCTATTTGTAAAATTTGGCGAAGGATTTTATATTTTCATTGAAAGAAATGAAGAAATATTTGGCGAATTTAGTTCAGTCAAATAGAAAAATTTTATGAAATCTTGAAAATCTTTCACTAATTTGATTAATTTAGGATGGCTGAATTAGAAGCGAACCGAATTGAGGAAATCGCATCTGGTGGTTACATACCTCCTGAATCCGAAATTGTTGCGGAAGGATACGATATCGAAGTAGAAAAGTTTGTTTTAATATTTTGGTTTCATTATGCAAAATCAATTTGAAGAAAATTGGAAGCTGTGTTAGATATTATCTTTTCATTTAAGAATACCGTTGCCGGGAGAATTGAGTGGTGGTGTTCCAGCTCGGTTTGATAAAAATGGTTTTCTTCGGCAGCCTAAACGCTCGTATAAAAAAAAGGTTTTATTCATTTTTTGACGAATTGGATTATTTTTTAAAAAAACATATTTTATACTTTTGCGTACTGTGAGGTTTTTTTTCGCTCCCATTTTTTTTAGCTGCTATAATTAATGGGTCATTTTAGGTTTCGCCCCAGTGTCTTTTTTGCGACAAACGTTTCCGTAATGAAGTATCCTTGAAAAAACATTTAGTGAAGAAACATCCGGATGCTGTTGAATTTATACAGTGTCTTCGATGCTTTAAGGCTGTCAAATCAAAAAAAGATTGGGAAACTCACGATTGTGACTTGGTTAATTTTTCTTTAATTTCTTATGATAAAATGAAACCCAATAAATAGTTTTCAATAATTATTTTTTCAGATATTTCTCAATGAATTATTTTCAGACATTTATGTGTTTTGAATGTATACCACTGCGTAATCTATGTACTCAGCAGAGGCTTCTCAATCATAGAGCAAAATTTCATAGAGGCACCAACTCAGGATTCAAATGTAATATGTGTAGCTTGAAGTTTTTAACGCCACGCAAACTTCGTAAACACAAGAAGATGTCACATGTTTTTACGAAAACTTATCCATGTCATTTCTGTGACGAAATTTTCACAAGTGAATGTTCGGTATGTTGCAAAAATTTAATTGATAATATGATGGTGAAATCAAATTTAAAGATGATTATAAGATTGATTATGAATTAATTAATTTTTTCCAAAGTTTTAGTCGTTTTTAGGTAACAACGCATGAGAGAATCCATACTGGTATAATAAAATTCGAATGTCGTATTTGTGATTATAAGTGTAATCGGTACACTTGGATGGAAGAACATCAAAAGGAAGAACATGGATATATTTGCTCAGTATGCCAGCACAAATGTGCTGAATGGAGTTCGTTAAAAGATCACACTCTCATGGAGCATGGCGGTTATCTAACCAGTGAGTCAAACGCAGGTTTGTCAGTTTTCTTAAACGAAAGGTTTCGAAACTTTGTTGAGAATATCTTGGCAAGCGCTATATATAATTTTTTAGGAATTCGTTCAGTTTGGTTTAAAGGTTTGGATAGCTTATTGTTTTAAAATTTAGCTACTTTAGCCTGGTATGCAAATTTTTCATATTTTTTCCGCAAAAGTTAGCAGTCATTTTTAAGACCATCGAAGAATGTTAAATTATTTAAGAGTTTAATTTTGCAGTTTCAGCTTACTAGTTAATTCATGTTTCAGGTGCTTTCATCTTAAGACTAATTTTGTTATTAATATGAAAATAAATATTGCTGTAATATTATCAGCAATATTTTGGGCTTTAAGTAATTTAAACTTCATGTTTTCATTGATAGCATTCAGACCGGTATAGACGTTGAAATTTTATGTCATTTATTTTTAATCATCTTTTAGCAGTTTATGTGATTCGTTTTTTTTTCAACGTTCCTTATTTAATGGTTTTTATCGCATCATCTTCGTACACACAGTGATAAGAAAAAAAGTTAAAAGAAAGATCTCTCATTTGAATTTTTGATGAATAAAATTTTCTTTTTAAAGGAAATAAAGATTTCTGTTAAATTCTTTGTTTGTTCCATGGCCAATAGTGTTCCATTTGAATTTGCTTGTTTTATGGTTGTATAACATATATGTGAAATTTTCAATAAACCGTTTCAGGTTATATCGACAGTCCGAGAGTATGGGTTATGTTTAAAGGAGAATAATTTTTTGTGTTTCGTGCAGATGGCTTATTTTGTCTTATTTCATTGTTGTATATTTAAATGAAAGAATTCGGAAGTACTGATTTTTTTATGATTGTTTTTGTAATAGTTTAGTTTTTCTTCGGATTAATCATTCCATTGAATTTTCATAAGTCGTGCGAAAAGATTTCTGGATATTTCGCGTGAAACCGCTATTCACATTTCTTGATGAAGGTAATTCATAATTTGCTGAAGAAGAAATTATTGCATTGTTTCGAGAAGCTTTAATCAATTCACAAAATATTTTGATGTAGCTGATATTGTAATTTTTTTAATTTTTTATTTTGTGTCATAATTTGTAAAATTGTTTCCAGTAAATTTGTAAAATTTGAATTAAAGAATTGGAGCTTCAGAAGAGTGGTTATTAGCTATACAAGAAAGTAGCCTACATTGGAGGTTGGAAAAAGAGGAGGGGTGCGGAGGGTTTGATTGGTTAAGATTTGTTCAAGATTGGCTGTTGTCCGGCCAAGTGTGCTGTGAAGAATTTTGCAAAAAAAAGTTCCCTTTCAAATATTTTTTTTTGTATGGCAATAGTCCTTACCCATTTCTGTGAAAAAGCGTTGCTCGCTGGTGTTTTTTTATTAATTTTTCGTCCACATAGGTGTCTTAGGTGTTCTGCATAGTTTATTGAATGGTCCGTGCATCGAGTCTCGCACTGCCTTTGCATTTGTCACCATGACCAGTAATTGTGGTGCTTGCAAAGCGCTCTTATAGTTATATATTCACAAAATTCTTGATCAAATGAGTTCCAAATCTTTCCTCATTTCACTAGGGTGATGTAATCGAACAGTTGAGCAGTTGCTCATCTTTTGGGATGTTTCGCACATAAGTCTGTTCTTGTTTTAATTGGAAAAACTTCAAAATTTTTATTAGATGCAAGGTTCATCAATCATGTGTTATTTCGTTTTTTTTGCTATTTTCATTTTCATCTCTGCTTCAGATTATTATGATTGCTATATACCGCGTCTGCTTAAAATATTCTGTGGATAATTTTGGTGAAAATAATTGATGTGGAACAAATGTTTATAGTAATATTGTGAATATTTGCTTTATTTGTATGGAAGTACATTGTTATGAATCGTAAATTTATTGCCCCTGTCACTTATGTCCTCAACCAAGATTCAAACAGCAAGATCTAATCACTATAAGAAAATCACGAGAAACCGCGATTAAAATGAAGAAATTATGGATTAATGTAAAAAAAAGCAGAGTTGTTAAGTTTTGGCTATAAAAAGCAAAGTGCTGCCAATGGCCGCCACGTTCGTTGCCCATTATATTATCAATTAATCTCAAAACGAGCAAAAGAACAGAAAAAAACGGTATAACAACAACAAAATCCAGAATTTATGAAGCGTTTCAGTATGGGTTGGAATATGAGTTGAATCATAGTTGGCCACATTCGGAGATCACAACATCACTAGTTGGTTTTCCTGTACTTGACCCTACCGCTTCGATCGCTTTAACAACATCCATACCATCAATTACGTGACCGAAAACGACATGCTTTCCATCCAACCTAAATAATTATTGCGAAAATTTGTTTATCGATTATCGAAAATTATTTCACAATGCTCTTATAATAGGCCAACTTGAACTCTACATTTATATTTACCTTATATTCGTGGTAAGCTTGTTTCTTATTTGGAGTGATGGCAAATAATAAAATTAAAAACCAACCATTCTGTTTTAAGAGTGCAAATAAAGAACTGAGATCCGTTCGTATTTGGTCCAGCGTTCGCCATTGAAAGAATTCCTGGTCCGGTATGTTTCATCTAAATTACAATGCCAATATTTTTTCGCTAAATTTTTTACCCTGACCTGACATGATGGCACCTGACCTTCAAATACTTTACTAATTTATCTGACTGAGTTTAAATGTTCTAAAACTATGCATCAAAACGTATTTATTTTACTTTGTTGTATATTAGACTTTGAAAAAGACAAAAAAGTAGAATACCTGGAAGTTCTCATCATTAAATTTTTCGCCATAAATTGATTCACCACCGGTACCATTGCCACGTGTAAAATCACCACCCTTAAATGCATTAAAATTGAGGAAATCCGCAAAATCCACAAAAAAGTGTGGAATATCAATATTTACCCATCACGACAAAAATATATACGATATCGATAATGAACGAGTTAGATTTATAGAAAATTTATTCCACACTAGAATCTAGTATATATGTCACTATTAAAAACCAAGAAACCGAAAGTGGAAAAAGCAGCACCTGAGCCATGAAATTCGGGATAATGCGATGGAATTTGCAACCCTTATAATGAAGTGGTTTGCCTGATTTGCCCATTCCTTTCTCGCCTGTGCATAAACATCGAAAATTTTCAGCAGTCTTTGGAACGATATCCGCATATAACTGCAAACAAATATTTTAAGAATCCGTTCATTATTTAATATTTATCTCATCAAGTAAGCAAAAATTACCTTTATTTCCAAACGAATACTTCTGGCGAAAAGATCTTAAGCTAATTTAACTTTCTTTTAATGAAACTTTCAGTAAATAAACTGTCGCAGTTTCTGGCACCACGCTAAACAATAATCAAACCTTTGCACCAACTTCGACTAAATTTACCATTTGAAGCGAAAGAAAATATAGTCATCGAAATATATCAAATTGTTCAGCTGCGCTGACTTTTAAAATTTTCTATTTGCGACCATTTCCGCTTAGTAAAATAAAAAATATCCAGAAAATAATTACTTCTAGATTAAAAATTAAATTAATAAATTAATAAAAGATACTTCCATAACAATGCGTCCGACACTCTTACCGCCAATCGTTATATCAAAAAAAACGCGCGGTCGCGACATTTCTTATTACTGAAAATCAATCATTAATTTTTATAGGATTTACCGCCGTGTGTGTGTAGACTACATACTCGAGAAAAATACTATTAAAAAACTTAAAGAATACTATTCCACGAAATCAGAAGAGGGTAAAGATGGACGACGACGCGAATCCAACCCGCCACTTGTGCATCGGTGCAAATTATTCACCACCATGAAACTTTTGTTTAATCCCACTTGTGATCGAGAATTATGACGAAAATTATAGCAAAAATAGAAAAAATGCAAAATGATGATGCTTAACGCAAAAAACCCAGAGGGCACTCACCTATTCGTCAGGACCAGGAAACAACCAACACGGCCACCACCACCACTCACGAACGACCCTCCACTCACTCACCGCACCCACCTCCGCAGGCGCACCACAACCTCCCTACAATCACCACGTTACCCCACAATGCTAAACTTTTGCACTGGATGGCAGTAATTTCTAGAAATGCAGAGAAAACTACAAACGGAGACAGAGAGTATAGGAAAAGAAGAAAAATGAAATCGGGAAATATCGCGGAGAAAGAAAAGTGTACGCGCCAAAAAATGCATCGCGTCGCGTCAGCAGGCACGCGTTTCATTGACCTTTGGCCTTATCGATTTTCCTTAAAAGTTGTTGCGGTGATATTGTTTTTTATCGAAAATAACGAAATTTCTGCATTGTTTATGTTTATTTATTTGATAAATCATTTTATATTTTAGACATTTAAATATTTTTAAATTATTTTTTATTGTTTGTTCAAATATTTTTTGCAATTTCAAATATAATTTTCATATTTTATTTATAAATTGGAAATTATTTATTTATTTGCTCGTCAGTTCTGCACTGACAGTTGCGCGCATCAGAGTTTTAGCCTATAAATAGGCTCGACTTTCAGTATTATTCGCCACTCTGGACAGTCTCATTGCGCTATTTACGGGCACAATTTTATATAGAAAAATAGTGAATCGGCGTTTGCTATTTCACTCGTCGATAGTCACTCTGCGACGCCCAAGGCACGACGCACGAACTTTTTGTTGTCTAAAACCAACGGAAGAAAGTGAAAAAGTGCAGCAGCCCTTTCGACGCGGAGGACAGCCGTATGGCGATTGCTCGCGAGGTATTGTCACGCGCCGCGATAAGTGCACGAATTATTGTTACTTCACCACATTTGTCTGTTATGAGGTTGAATTTGGCATCTCCAGCGATTATTCCTCGCGGAAAATGTGTTGCACAATATCGTCGTATATCCAACGTCGTATAATTTGTAAAATAGCGGCTTCTGAATAATTAAAAATCGAATTTCCTTATAAATAAAGGTGACGGGTGCTATCAATTTACATTTATTTATTCGCGTAATTTTATCGTAAATGAGGTGATATTTTTAAAAATGATAGGGGAATTGCAATATCATTGCTGTGAAGGATTTGCCTTGTGGGCGAGCAGAACCGCTTTAAAACCCTATTCGCTCCTTAAGGTCTCCTCAGATCCCAATGAAACCCCCTGTTGGACCTATTTTAAAATCATCTTCTATAAATAATTAAACAGAAAAAGAAGTAAAGCAGGACGGTATTTAAATGAAAGAAGAGAGATATTTTTGATATGTTTTAATACTTACAAATAGTAAAAAATAAAAATTTGGCAAAGAGTTAAAGATTAGATTAGAGTTTTTATTCGCAAAACTTTTTTATCAAAATAATTTATAACTTTAAAATTAATAATTGAAAATCGATAAGAATTGAAAATCATTTAACGGATTTATTGCAGAGAAATCGATACCTTTTTTTATAATAAATTTTTTCCCGAAAGCAAATTTTTATTTGCTTAAATCAGAAAAATGGTGCATATTTAAGCTACCATTTTATCAACGTTAATCCATTTCTATTTTCAGACCTTTCAGTTTAAAACGAACGCAAATTACAGCAAAATTTATTAAGAAAGTGATGAAGCGATCAATAATACAGCGGAATCGTTATTATTTCCGGTTCCTCGAGAGGAGATTAATTGGTGATAAGCGGTGATTGCCATTGTTTTCTGCGTATTTTTTGAGTCTCTCTACCGCCGCTCTCTTTTCACCGTTAAACTATTTCATGGCAAATAATAACGGCTCTAAAAATCTTGGGAAGTTCTGATGGTCCTAAATTATGGAAGTTTCATGACATAATCAAAGATTAAAGGTTTTCTTTTCGTCGAATGGCCGAATCTCATCTTTCGGGCGTGTTTTTCTTTTCTTTAATTCGTCAGAATTTTCAGCGTCATAACTTTCTTTCTAGATTGTCCTTTTCAGTTTTGAAGGTGGAGGAGGAAAAGGTGGAAATTTTTTTAAAAATTGTCTTTGGTTTTTCATCTCCAATGCTCTCTCTTCTATTATCACCTATGCCAACACGCGTTCCTCAGGTGTTCGTGACGTTTTACTGTCGCGATTCTCTACGTTGGTTCGTATCTAGGAGAGTTAATTATTGATGTTCTTTATGGTTGTTCTAATAAACTTTTCATGTGCTCAAGGTGCATGGAAACCTTTACGGACTGGCAGATGCTACGAGGTGGATGCAAGCTGCCATCGATATCCCCTGTTATGTATCAGCTTTAGTCATACCAGCACAAGATAAATTGGTTGCAGCCGTACAGTTATCTCAAAACACCTAATTTGGCCCGAATTGAATATGTTGCGAATAAGCACTGATTCTCAAAGTATTCAGCATCATTTTTACTGGTGGTTATTGAAGATAAGCTTATGGTGCACACAATCTGTAAATTTTCAGCAAATAGACAATGGTTATTTATCAACTATGAATTATGTGGATGTATATCCAGCAGTATTCTTCTTTTCTTTTATTTTGCTTTTTCATCAGCCGCCTTTGAGAAGATATAACAAATATTTCTCCTTGGGGACACAGGGACAATGATAACTGTGTAGTAATAACTGGTTCATTGCAGGATCCATGGTAAGACTGGTTGGTTGCAAGATTAAAAGTGGCAGCAGCATGGCAACTGGCCGACGACTGGCTTCATTGACTCGGAGTAGCTGTTTTTTAGAGGAGAAAAGCAGTGAGTAGGCTGAATGCTGAATTATTACTGTCACAGTGAATTAAATAGATGTTTCAAAAAGAAAAAAGTTCACCGCTAAATAATTTTAAGATAAAAAAGAGCGATCAAAAATGAGATTTTTGAGAAAGGCAGCTATAATGTGCATGGAAATTATCCGTGCATATATCTGCTAAACCTTATGTGGTTTTAAATAAGAACAAGGTGAAATCAGTTTGGTGTACAACAGTGATAACGAATAATGATAACGAATTATTAGATTAAATAAAAGCTAATAGTAAGGAAGCTTTGAATGGTAAGGAAGTTCCCCTATTGATAAAATTAAAAAAATTTTAGAGGTGAAGGAGGTTTATGTCTGAATGACAACTGCTTTTTGGTACCAGTTTGGTCCTTGAGTCGAGAATGAGACATTTGCTGTTGTTATAGAGAAAATTTATTGCTCTAAAATACAAAAAAAACCCTGGATTCTTAAAAGTTTTTTTTGTCTGATATAATTGTTGCCTTAGTCTACATTAAAACTTTCGGCATCAAGGATAATTTGCGCTTCGGCACTCATCTTCGTCGAATGGCAGTGAGTAGCACTCTAAGTAGCATCGACGTGCTGGGTACCTCGTTTCTCCTCTTCTATACAATATATATTATCCAAATAATTTTTTATTCTCAAAAGCTCGTTGTATGTATTGGCTATCTTTCAACTTCTTTCTTTCTTCGCCAAAAAGATAATGTCACTGCACAAAAATACAATGCTTTCAGCAAAGATCTGCTTGCAATCAGTTTGGCAATTTTACAGCAAACATTTCCGACATTTCTTGGACTCATATGTTTGACATCAATAGAGTTACTCAGATGATAAAAGCAACTCCTATGACTTATAGGTGGCGGAGACAATAGCAAAGGCCTTCATATTAGGATGGACTCTTCTAGTTGGACCAACGAACCGAGAAAGATAGTATGACTCAGCTCAGTCGATTTACATTCTTTCGGATCAGTACCTGTTCATATCTCTATCACATATTAGTCGCTATCGAAGCCATTCCAGCGTTCTCTTTCTCGCTCAGAGCATACCTTTCTGATATAATTTCCGCTGACTTCCGCGAAAAGACAATGTCGTAATCGAATATTTCAAAGCAGCTCACAGACATCAGATCGACTACAAATTTTTTCATAACTGTTCATATGCAAAGCAAGACTAATCCACGAATTACGTATTATCTCCAGCGTTAGCTTTCTATCATTATCTTTGGCGAGAATAATATAGGCTTAGGCTTAGGCTTAGGAATTGATAAATTCATTTTAAAAAAATCCTTTTCTTCCTATGGGCGGTGAAGATCGTCCTCAATCTTGAGTCCTCTACAGCCTGGGAGATTGAGGGTTCCATACAATATTTTATTTCTGATTCCTGTCTGCTACTATGATATCTGGTTGACTGTATAATACTTGTTTATTTATCTGTATGATGAAGTCCCACAGGATCTTTATCTTTCTCATTATCTCATTATTCTCAATGGCTTTCTGAGGAATCTCCCGCTTAGTCTTGGAAAAGTGTAAAACAAATACCGAGCAGATATTGCTGTAAATGATGCTAACTACTCGGTTATGCCTTTCAGTTGTTCCTGCTTGTATTTTATATGCTATCATTATTTTCTGGGGCGTTTTTGCACTTAGAATCCTGTTAGTATGATAGATCTCTGCTTCAGTAGATTTAGTGCTTCGTGTTTGCTATTGTGATCAATGTCTCAGTTTTGTCTTTTTCCAACCCCTGGTAGGATTTCTCAATTATCAGTTATCTTTTTATCAGTTATCTTTTGATGACATATTCTATGAAGCTCTTGCTTTGCCTTTCTCTGTTACTTTTTGGTCTCTTTCCAGTGTCTGTAAGTATCCCCTCAGTAGTTCATCCTTTGGTACCATCTTGTTGATATATTTCTGAATGCTTCGAGTTTCGCCCAAGACAGTGACTTTTTGACATTTTCACATTTTCATTCATCAAGCCGTACTTGCCTTCTGGGTTATATATATATATTATGAGTTACCTCGGGTTCTCTGCCACAGGTGATTGACGTAATGCACACAAATCTCAGAAAATCTCGTCAAAGGACCGTCACGGAGAAGGAAAAAAAGGGTTGGCTGCGATTCGAACTATTGTTACCATATTTTGCTTCAGTTTTTCTATCTATCTTTTGTGAAAGCATTTTTTCAAATGACTGCACAAGATGTGAAAAGGAATTTTAGGGTAGTATTTGCTGTGGAATAAATTGTATTATTAGATGGATATCCGCGAAGGGATTATGGAGCAGTGCAATTTCGATTTGTGGTTGTCCTACCGCATAATGTTCCTTTAATTCAGCTCAGACAACCTCTTCTTTCAAATCGAATTCTCTCTAGTGGGATATTTATAATTTGCACAAAAATCTTGGCAACAAATAAGACTGCGTTAGAGTAATGAAAGGTGTAAATGAAAGGTTTAAATACTTATATAAATAGAAATAGGTAAGATGCTGCGCAGAACCTGCATTCTTCCAGACCTGTGGTAGAGGATCGATCCAAAGATGAGGACGGTCATTGCCACTTGCATAGAGTGAAAGATTTATGTATATATATATATATATATATAAGTATAGATGGTTCATTGCGGCTATTCTTTCTGATTGATTTAATAAAACTTCATTTGTCTATTCATGCATTCTAACCCTTCCAAGTCTAATAGCGCTATTTATATACGTATGTTAAATGAGAATAAAAAAATGGCATGGCATGCATAGGATATTTGAGGAAATTAGCGCAAAAGCAAATAATATTATCAGTAAAGATGGCTTGTAGACGAATTTTTAATTTTGTAATTTTTTGAAGATGAAGTTTTATGGATGGTTCAGACGAGATTTGATCCAGGAAATAAAATATAATATTTAGAGAAATAAATATATATTTTTCTTTCCAACAGTAACGTTTCAATCAGATATGCTATTGGGAGTAGAACGGCTCAGTGAGTTGTTGCTCAACTAGGAGCACTGATGCTGAGGTCCTGTGCCCCGCAGGAGTGAACCTGTTCAAAAATTCGTGTGGTGCCAGTTACTCATCTGCATTTCTATCAGTGAAGGATTCTCTGGCATATTTGTTCAGTACGATAAGCCAATGGAGCAATAATTATGGCAATTCGAAAAGATTTAAATTATTTGTTGGCAATGCTTTTGCAGTCTTTCATGTTGAGAATTTTCATCTTATTCTGTTTTCTCTTTTATCTTCATCATCGTCAGAATTAATTCGTCAAATGTCACTGATGGTTGGGTAATAACTGCTGTGGTGGTACATCTTGGGTAAATAACGGCATTTGACGCATGGCATAATTTTTCGGTGCACTTGCACAGTGGTTTAGTTTGGTTTGGTTCACTTTAATTTTTGCCCACTAAAGTAAGCTAGTAGTGGCATCCTCTATAGAAATTTGCTTAGTATATGGCTTAGCTTCCCAATACTAGACGGGAGATTCCTCAGAAAAGCGTGGAGAATAATAAGATGTGGGATATTTTCCATCTAGATAAACAAGTACCAGATATCTTGATAGGGATCAGAAATCAGCACTGGTGATAGATATAGCAATAACAATTGATAGGAACATTGGGAAAAATGTATAAAAAAATGTAAATATGATAAGTCAGAGAAATATAAAGGAACTAAAGAAGATGTGGAAAGTAAACGCCAAAGCAATTCCAGTTATAACTGGAGCATTTGGAACTGTCTAAAGAATCTCTAAAGAAAAGTGGCTTCAACAGATTCCAGCAAGAACATCAGAGATCTTTGCCCAGAAGAGCGCACTACCAGGGACAGCTAAAAGATTGCGTAGAACCCCCAATCTTCCAGGCCTCTGATAAAGAATCCGAGGTTGAGGGTGGTTATCATTATCTACAAAAGGTTTTTTAGGGCGACACTAATTGCTTGGTCTTGACCTTGAAAAATTCATCCAATTAAAAATCCATCTTAGCAGGTAAGGTGAATGTACTTTAAGCAAAATTACCAATATAAGGCCAATGGATCTTTTTGAGGGACTCCAACCATAACAAAAATTTATCTTGTTCATGATCTTGACAATAAATGATTTTCTCAAATCCAGAATCGGCAACATCCTGGAAACCCACAAGTATCCATTAAACGACTTGTAATTTCATGTTTGTTTATTTTAGGCACCACACATAGTGTGTGGTTAAAACACGGAGGATTTTTAGCTGTTAAATTTGAATCATAATAACTAATTCACGAAACGAAAAATTTTGAGATTTCTATTGAGCATGCTATTATGCGTGCTACAGTTATTGTGGTTAGTTTGGCGGTGGTCGGTGGTGGTGGTTTTGTTGCAGATTTTGGGTATAACATATTTGGGAGGTGTATTTTTATTGGATTTTAATTGTCATTTATTCAAAATTTAGTATATTTACGGTCGATAAGCAACAAGATTAGGGTGGTCGAATGGCATGTTACTGCAGTTGGGTACCAATGCCTTAAATAAGCCCGGCGAAAGTGAAATCGTTATTTGGTATTCCTTTGGATCTTCTGGTGAGCACCTGAGGAAGGAGTATTATACCAGTAGGGAAGAGTGAGCAAAATGGTGCGATATGAAAGCAGTATTGGATATTTATTTTGACATAATCAGATTAATAAGATTAATTTAATATTTTCAGCTTGGTATCAATCGATTTAAATATATATATTCTTGTTGATTCTTTTTTCATCGAGAAATTTATTTTACTGGTAAGCTACAGTTCATATTGCTTTTGAGGTAGTGCAGTGGATGGTGCACGCGCCTGTGGCTTCGAGGCGCCTGTTTAGTTCTGTGCCGAAAAGTCAAGTTCCGTCATTTTCATCTTTTGGGGGTGCATCGGCGGCTCAGTGATAATTGGACATCGAAAATCGAGGCTTGGTTTCAAATCTGCCCACGCACTGCTTACTACTTTTCATCGGGCGCATTGTCATCTTAAGGATAAAAGTAAAGTAAAAGTAGAATAAGTTATTGTTCAGTTCGGAACGCCGATGCTGAGGTTCTACTCTGGGCAAGAATAAACCTATCTGAAAATACGAGTTATGTTGGCGACTCCCCTTTTATCGTCCCTGGATTCCCTGCCATATTTTTTCAGTGCGACAAGCCGGAGGATAGAGTGATCCTAAAAGAAAAAAGGCTTATATTACTATTGCTGCTATTAATATTACTGATTTTCACTAATTTTTTTTATTACTATTTTCATTAGTTAGTTACTATACGATCGATATATTCAGGAAAAATTGAATATTAATATTTTAAGGAAAAGTCTGATTTCTAAATCTTCTTGAAAATGAAGTTAATTGAATTTGCATTCATATAGAAATGATAAATTTTTTATTGTTTTATTTTTTTAAAATTTTGATTTAAGACGTTTCTATTTTGGATTTTTTTCCATTCTTTTTGTTCGATATATTGTCGTCGAAACACAAAACGAAAACAGAAAGGCACCTTAACGTTTTATTACTTTTAGAGGGCGCTTTCTTCATTTTTGTCAGAGTTATTCATTCATTCGTCGATGTTAATTTCACAGCTCCTTACCGTGAGTCAAGCAATAAAATTGTTGTTTTTTCTCATATAAAAATATAAAATTCATATTAATTTGCCTTCTAAGTAATGTGAACCCGATTTACTATAGGAGCGATTAAGTCGCCTTTTTCTTAATATTTTGGTTTTCAAAATTAGCATTTGTTGAAATGGTTATAGTTTCGGCAAAATGACGGCCGAAATGCGAGATTTAATCAATCAGTTAATGGGATCAAATAGAGCAGAAGAGGAAGGACGTAAGTTAATACCATATAATCACCCATCGGTATGTCGAGCATTTTTACTTGGATGCTGTCCGCATGAAATACTTGCCGATACACGTTTGGAATCATTTGTTGCTTGTAATAAGGTTGGTTTAATATTTCTTTACCAGTTTAATTATTATTTTAGATATTCGAATTTATGCACTGGTAATGCAAATTTTTTTTGAATTTACGAAATTTGGTAAGTGGATTTTGTGCATAAATTTATTATAAAAATTGAAAATTGAATTCAATGTCGACAAAAATTCTTTCATTATTTTGTTTATTTTTTGAAAAGAT
The DNA here is from genome assembly GCA_900625125.1 of Dracunculus medinensis. Taxonomy (NCBI): domain Eukaryota; kingdom Metazoa; phylum Nematoda; class Chromadorea; order Rhabditida; family Dracunculidae; genus Dracunculus; species Dracunculus medinensis. The sequence goes on along the minus strand of UYYG01000050.1, from coordinate 145,602 downwards.
TTGGTTTAATTTTCGTTTACGCTTTATTTTACTCGATTATCATATCTAGCTTTACGAAAAAGTAGGCGGATAATAAGACCCTATATATTAAGGTTCACGAAAGTGCCCATAAAGCAGATTATGAGAATGCACAGAAGGAAAAGGATCATTATTATGATATTGATGTTAGTTTAATTTCTAAATTACTTCGATATTTCTCTTTCATTTTGTTTGTTTTATTCCTTTTTTTTCGTCATTTTCTTCATGAACATGGATGAAATTAATCAAGTATGAACATATATTGAGTTTATTTTATTTTATTAAGTCACGCATGTGGTGAATTATGTCCATTGAATTAGGGCCAATTTCGTTGTACATTATATGATCTTTTATTTTAATTATCTTTATTGTGATATTGTATATTTCCGTCTCAGTAATCAAATTTTTTAGGTTTTCGAGAAATTGGAGGAAGCAGTGCGCATAGTTGATAAAGAAATTGAAAGGACAAAGGAAAAACTGAAAAGGGATTGCGAAAGCGAAATTGACCAAGCTGAAATTGCTAAAGTACCTTCATAATCAATTTTTCAATATTCATTTCGTTCACATAGTAGTTGCTGCTTTTCTTTTGTCGTTTTCATTTTTCTTCTCATTTTTTTCTCTTCTTTATGTATGTTAATTGTAATTTCAGGCACAAAAAATCGGTGAGCTTGGTGAAAAAATTGGCACGACAATTGTTAAAATGGAAGCGTTAGGTAACGAAGGAAAAGTTGAAGAAGCAATGGAATTATCGAAAACTATCGAAGAATACAAAAGAAAGAAGAGAGATCTAGAGGTTCTGATTCTACTTAGTACTTTTATTTCCCCTAATTCAGTTTATCAAACGTTAATTTTTAGAATTTTGTCAAGAAATGATAACAATGATAATATTTTTTTTTATACTCTTGACTTCACTCTTGACTTTTATTTTCATAATTTTTATTTTTTGTATTTTAGAATGACGTGCGAACCGTACTAAATACGCCACAAATTCGTCTTCGAGTTTGTGATATGTGTAGCGCTCAATTAAGTATAATGGAACATGAAACTCGCTTAGCAGATCATTATGGTGGAAAAATGCATGTTGGAATGGAAAGTATTCGTGATCGACTGGAAGAAATGAAGGTAAATGTCGCTCTCATTTTTTTTTAGAATAAGGATTTTATTTTTTTTACCCATTCTTATATGAATTTGTTCATTTTCGTATAGCCTTAATTTATCAATTTTAGCAAACAATAGAAGCACGTCGCACAGCATGGAAAAAGATTCGTTTTGGAATATCTAACATTCGTGATGATGGCGAGCGAAGGTTTTATTTTGGATTTCTTGTTATTTGTTGTCTAATTTTTTCTTGGTTGGTGATAATGATAATATATTAGATGATAATAGCGTCGCATGTTCGTTTATGATAACCACTTAACCTTGTAGAAAATTCGTTTAATTCGTTATTAAATTATTCTGTTCAATTTTAGCGATAGAGATCGAAGAGATCGTTACAGAGAGGATAATTCAGATTATCGCGATAAATACCGCGATCGCATGAAAGATCGGGATCGTGATCGCAGACGGAGGTATATTGATCCTCATTCCTTTTTTTTTATTAATTCGATCATTTTTCTTTTTTATTTTTTATAGATAATTTTTTTAGTCGTTCACCTCGCCGACACCGTTCCCGCTCGCCTTATTTTTATCGGCGAAGAGATGATCATGATAGAGATCCCAAGCGTTATGATCGGTAAGTCATTTATTTGGGTTTATTTGGTTAAATCGTAGTGAGAAATTCGGTATTTTGTCAAAATGTTCTTCGGGCTGGTAACTTATCTTTTTGATTTTTATTAATTAGGTTTACCTTCGCCACCTTTTGTATTTATGCTCCTTTTCAACATTTTGAGAAGTTTTGTTAGCATTTTCTAAAATATTTGGAACTGGTTGCAAGCGAATTTCTCTAAATGATCTAGTAAACGATTGTTGAACGAATTTAAGTGTTCGAAAGATTCATCTACTCATATCTTGAAAGTCAGAGTTTGGCAATCAGCATAAGTGGTTTGGAGTTTCAATTTTGCAGTTTAACTTTCTAGGGTGCTATTCAAATTATATAAAGCAGTTCTTAAATTACGTAAGTTTTCTTCGAGAACTTCCTAATGAATAGATTCAGCGGGTAGAGTAAAGAATGAAAATATGTGTAATTTTGCAGTGCTGCGAGTTAAGATTTTTATAGAATAAAATTTAGTTATTCAAAAACTTTCATGTTTATTTTCGTTATAAAAGAATTTTGTTGCACACGTTTTTTTCTGCTATAATTTTTCCTGATTCTTATTAATTTTTTTAAATTCGTTGGAGTATATCATATAATGGTCGACGATTTAAAAATGTTTTTTAAAAATTCAAATTTGTTGTGGTTTTTTCTTTTTTGTTTTTTCGATCACCATTGTTAAATAAAATAAGCGATGTTGCTTTCAAATGAAAAAATTTCAATCGCAAGGGATATAGATAGGTTAGCTGTTGGTATTAAGTTAGGGATAGCCATTATCTATTTAATATTTTTTTTTTATATTCGTTTCGCATTTCATTCTATAACTATTAGCACAATTTTCAGGCGTCGCAGTCGTGATCGTCGATGATTCAGATAGTTGCGTATGCATTTTTTCTTACGATGGCTGTACGTTTTATTTGTATTTTTTCAATGTGATACTCATTAATTTTTTCGATCGTTTGAGTAGACGATTTTTTGGGGGAACTTGTCGGCCAAAACATATCCTGTTCTAAAAGGATTGGTTTCTTTAATGTGAATGGTGGGCAGAAAACACTTGTTCTGTAAATTTTTTTGCTATTTTTTCATCTGTTTCATCCATCTTATTGTGTTTATTAAATAAATTTTATTTCAAATTAGTTCTTCCACTGATTTTTTAAATATTCTTTTATTAGAATGGCTGTTATTATAGTCTTTTTTCATTTCTTTTTCATTATAAAAGTGGAATATTAACTAGTATTAAATAAAAATTAAAAAAAGCTATTGTTAAAAAAACTATTAGCAATTGTGGAAGCTGATAAGTGTTTGGAGTGTATTTGGGAAAGTATTGATTTTTCTGGGCGGAAAACGGTCCGCTGTAATGGTTTGAAGCGTGTTTAAAATGGTGGATTCCATATATTTTATTTGTTACGTGTGCATTTAAATGAAGTGGAATGTTTTTTAAAATTTAGCGCAGCGCACATGAATAATTCAAATAATTTGTCAGTTATCTAGTAACGTATTTTAAATAAATAAGTTGACGCCCATTGTATTGTTTTAATTATGGCTATGGCTTGAATAAAACTTGCCTTTTATTCCAGTAAATCTAAAAAAAATTTTTGAGAAAATTCAAGAAAGCTGGGCGGAAAAATCGAAATCGAGCAAATTGTTTTATACAGTAAAAGGTGCTCAATTTTAATTTTCAGAAAATTTGTATGCATGTACGACCGAAGTGTTGTGCGTTTTGCTGTTGAATTTCTGTCAAAGTTTTGGAAAGGTTCAATTCAATTCGAAGCGCATAATGATAGTTGTAATCGATGTAAAAGTTGAGGTGAAATCTCGGCTGATTTATGTAGTATTTATATTGAATTATGCTGATTCTTTATACTGATTTATATTGAATAATTTATTTTGTACAATTGGAATCAAATAGTTGAAAATAAAATTACGAGAAATATTTATTTGGAGTCTTCGACATGACAGCAGTAATAGAAAGAAAAATTTGGATAAAATTGGATAAAATTTTGCTTTTTTTCTGCTTTATTTTTGGCGACTTTCATTTTTCTTTGTATTTGTATTTTGTTATTTTAATATATTTGTTTTTTTGATAAGTTTAATCCTTTCAATTTAATTCTTACATAATTCTTATAATTCTTTGAATTTATTTTCAATGTGGATTTGATTTTTTTTGGCAATGAATTCTTTCTTTTTTGTTGTATTTTTATATTTTTGAAGGAGAAAAACACTATCGGGTAGGGCGAACTTTTTGCAGTGAATTTTGTTCTATAAGTTGAAATCGTTCATTTTAACGAAATTCGTGGTTGGAATCTGATGGATTCCGCAACAGTTCTTTTCGTGGTAGCCACAGTTTTCAAAAATTTTAATATATTCTATCCGAACTAGATTTCAGAAATTAAAATTATTCATACTTTTTTATGAGTCGCATCTAAAGCACTTAACAGGTGGCCATCTGGTTTATCGTCAGTGAGCATACTTATTTTAAGAGAAAAGTTCGACAAAGAATTTCCATTTATGCCGCAAATGTAAGTGCGGTTGTCGTTCTCATGAAGGGGAAATTGATGGAATTTTGCGTGCCAATCCAAATGGAAAAATTTGCTTCAAGCGTTTCGATCGAGATGGATTCGTTTATTAACACGAAGGGTCCTTAACAATTACGAGCAGAAGTATATCTGAAATGAGCTGTCAGAAATTACGTGAACCTCCCTTCTTACGATCAAACGCTCGGAAGCTGAAGTCCTTAATTTGAGCAACGGCAGAGCTGCTCAAAGCAGTTTCATTAATTCTTTTAATAAATCAAAATTTTTATGGATTTTTTTTTCAAGAATGACGAAAAATGCCAATTTGCTATTTTATTCTATTTGTTCTCATTTATTAAATGGTTTGTTACATAAAGTCAAAGAGAACTGCATAAATTTTTTAAAGTGGGAGAAGTGGGAGATTTGATTTATCGAGAATATCGAGAGTTGTTAACGACGATAATGTTTGGTGCGATGGTCCCCATTTTAAGAACAGGTAAAAAATATTCGATGTATGTTTGCTTCTTCAAGAAATACTGCAGCAAAAAACATTAGCAGTGGTGTCTCAATTTTGTTCCTTTGCTATGAAGGACCGTGAAAACTCTCTATGAGTCTCAAACGATCTCAAGAATTACAGTTCCACTTCCGCATACTTGCGTTTTGTTTCTTTTTTTAGGCTAAATTCAATAATTCTTTGCCCAATTTGTCTTTTTCTTATTTTCAAATAATAAAAAATCGGTTGTTTTATGGCTTTGTTATTGCTTTATTATTACCAATATTTCCTTACTCACTAAGCATTCGCACAAAGATTTTCGTGGTCCTTTAAATATCAGTCGCAAAAGCCGTTCTGAGACGCGCTCTTCTGAACTTGCAGCCAGGCTCATAATAATTTTATAACTCATCAATAATTTTATAATTAGGGAATTGTTTGGCGAAAAATTATTTATTAAAAATATTAAAGAAAGAAATCGTTCTATCTCCATGTTTCGTACATTTCCTAAAATGAATGCAAAAGCACATTACAGTTTTTGGCAATATTTATTATGAAAATTTATTAGATATGATTATTATGTAAATTTATCTAGCAGCTTGTTAATAGAAGATTGCCGACTGAAAAGGCGCAGCGCTTATTTCGTGACCTTCGTGAAGAAAGGTGAGTCGTGGTAAGTATTTTCGTTGTAAAATTACCCTACTTGTAGTATAAATTTCGAACTTAGGTAATTAAAGCTTTATTTGGAATAATAAATCGCGACAACATACTTACCACAGAAAGCAACACAAAGTACCACAAACAAAAAATAAATCGCAACTAAAAGCGGGCAGAAGACATAAAGTGAAGTGAAACCCCACTTTTTGGCTGACCCTGGTCGTCACTGTTTCGTTGACTGAAATCGCTGCGCTTTTATAGGTATCGAATTTGAAAGAACGACTATAATATCTCTTAGTTCGCCGGAATCTTTTTAAAGTGTACTCATAGAATAAAACATCATATCAACAAATTAGCAGTGCGATGTCATTTCTTACAATGCTTATGCTTGCCATTATCGTTTAATTAATCAACAATCAAGCTGAAACTATTAGCGATCTCTGAGTTTGAAATGGGCACGGGTCTGTTCCTAAATCATTTCATATGTATCAAAGTCTCTCTTCTTCGCCGACTCAACTCAATTATAGTATTCTTTTTATGACTTATGCAAGCATTTTTTCCGCAATTCCGCGAATTAAGTAATACAAAATAATTTCAAAGATAAATTTTATAAATTTATTTAAAAAGAAAAAATTAAAAAACAAAATATCGTAAATTATAAAATTAATGATTTGTACATACGCAGGTCCATTTCTGCTTCGTGGATTTTCGCGGCGTCCACGGAGATTTTTAAGAAGGGTTTCGGGTCGCACATCGGGCCATTGATTCAAAGCTTTAAATTTAACTGCATTTATTGTTTGAAGTTTTTTGCATATTTTCGCAATTAAATATTGCCTATGTAAAATGCATTGATTGAAATTTCCCCAACATTTGCACCGTCGCAGCAGTTGCAGTCATATTGGAAATAGGAATTTCACAAAATGCTGTACGATTTTCGTAAAACAATTTCTCCTCTAATATAAGAAATTCCTGCAGCTGCTCTAGTCACAAAGAAATCCCTCCGTCATTCCTTCTTTGCCGTCAATGTATTGAGCATAGATCAACGAGATTCCGCAGTTTCGCAAATGTTGGTTCGTTCAATTGAGCAGGAAAGCACGTTTTATTTCTTCGCAGTGCAGATGCTAATCATTTTTAATGCCTTCACAGATTTCATCTATACGACACTTAAACACAGTTAACAGTGCTGATATTAACTGGAATATTGGAATATTGTTTAAAACCAGCCCGTTTCCTTTACAAGGAATCATTAAATCTCGTGTTGCTGAAAGTATTAACGTTTTCAAATACTCATCTTCTGCGATTATAAAATGGCTTATTTTAAGAAAATTCTAATCCTCTTTATTTTTCTTCGAAGATATAAGAACTGATTTGAGTCTCATTTTAGAAGGCATTAGAAATCCTCTCTGGCTCTCCACTTCGGATCGACAATCAATGAACAATGCATACAACCTTTTCGGCCAAGATCCTAGAGGTTCGGTATCCGAACATTCATGTAAATCCGTACTTTTTAATTAATAAAAAATTTATTTGAATTTGAAATTTTAAAAAAATGAAGCAGTTGAAGTCTGTCGACCTCCTACCTATCTCCAGTCAGTCCTTCGAGGTTCACAATCCCAAGGAGATCGAAGTGACTCCGAAACCCCGAAATTATATCGCAAAATAACCAATGAAATTCTTGCCTATTGATTTGACATATCACGTTGCTAGAAAAGATATATGAATAAATCTGATACACTGAGGTTTTCTGCCAGCATTCATTGTAATATCTAATAATATTAAAATAATAATGATAATATTAGTAAATAAATTAAAGAATTCTGAAGAGATATTCGTCAAGGCCAAAACTGTATTTCCATTTTTCCATTTCCAAATTTTTAAGGTCTTCGAAATGGTTCTTGCAGTGCATATATACTTTGGATATACTGTGGATGAAGACGTTTAGAATGAAAAAAATCGACTGATGGCCTGTCCTACCGTCTCCTATTATCTTTATATACCATCATCATTCCAATTAAATGAAAGAAGGATATTAACCAAATAAAAAAAGCAATTTATCAATAACAATATGAAAGCAACCTTCGAACAAATATTTTCATAAGCTAACATAGATGAAATCTTACATTGCTGCCAACTAATTTCAGCTATTTGTACAATATTTGAAAATGCAAATGAAAATCTTTTTTTAAAAAAATCAAAGAAACTGACGACAAAATCACTGTTAAAAAATTGTAGAAATTAATATAATTATTAATAATAATTGAAAATAATTTATTATTTTCTATTTGACAAAATATTCGTCTCAAATTTATCCCTTACTAAAATTATTTTTCGAAAATAAATTATTCTTAAAATATAAAAAAATTCTAAATAATTATTAAAGAAGTGCTAAAGAAGTTCGCACTTATCACTTTTGGTTAGGGTTTGCTCCACCGACCATTAATTGGTGCGATGAGACAATTTCGCCAGATAGTTGGGGAAGTGAAGCCGAAGTATCCCAAGTTTTAACCGAAATTTTAATGATGAGATGTGATAAGATCCGAACGAGGATGCTAATCATAATTTATTAACATAGTAATCAACACAGATAAGAATAATACGGTTAGTGCTGTGGTAGAGACTGCTTGTCTTGAGAAAGAACGTGCAAATCATCTCAAGTCATCCAAAATATCAATATGGAAAATCCAACTCATCCAACTGGTTCCATGAGATATTTTTGAAAAAAGATTTCCTAAGTATTTCCTAAATTGAACTTATAAATTCTAATTTACTAATTTCTTAACATCAAATTTATAGGTTAAGCTGCGATTCTTTCTCGAACTAAAATTCTTTAGTTATAATAAGGTTGTTTTTTTATTAATTTATTAAATTTTAATATTTTTATGGGCGTTATATATATTTTACCATGGAAAAAAATAATATTATATGAAAATTCAAGGAATTTAAGTTCCTGCAAATATTTTCATGGAAATATGCGGAATTTTCTTTGCTTATTTTCATTCTTCCAGGCTTTTCACTTTTCTTTGCTTAAATTTTCCATAAACCTTCAAATTTTGCATATTTATATCGTGTATATTAGCCTTATCAAAGCTTCGATTATTTTTGGCTTTTTTTGGCATGAAAATTCTTCCAACATATCATATTTTGCAGGCAGTTCCTCGTAGCAGATGAGCAAATAAAAGAACTTCAGTGAGTAATGAAATCTTTGTTTCAATATAAAAATGATTGCTACATTGGATTACCAGTTGCGTTTTATCTACTTTTGTGCCTCAAAAAATTCGATTTCACCTTAATATTCAACTCAGCATAAAAACAATCGAACCTCGACAATGTCATAAATTTGTTATATCTTTTAATCGAAGGCTCTTGATTCGAAACTGGACTTGATTTTTCTCACGGATATTCACCCTTTCTTAAAGTTTCCCCTCTTATTGCAGCGAGAAATCTAAAAAATTCGATATAATACTTTAATAATTAATAATAATAATAACCAATAATGACTAATTGATAATTAACAATAATAAAATTAGTTGTTAAATTAGAAAAATAATTTAAAATAATTTAAGTATCAAAAGTATCAAAAATGTATTTTTTAATATCATAACGACGATATTCTTGAACAACGAGATTTTATTAGTGAGTGCCGACGCCGGTCCATGTTCAACAGGGACGATTGGTGCAATTTGTGAGAACAAAGCAAGCAGTGCAGAATGCACTGTGGCATTTCCAACTGAACCAGATGTTAATGGGTAATTTTTTTCGAATAGAACATTTCAGAAAATGTCCCTAAAATTTTAAAATTTGGTACAATTTTGCATTAAGGATTTTGTGCACCATCTAATGCATATTTTAGTTTTTATTAATTCATTTAACTTTTTAACCATTTATCACTTATCTATTTAACCATTCAGCGAGCATCGATGATAGATTTATCTTCACCAAATTTCTAGTATGTATTGCATTAAAACTGAATTCATTTGAAAATTTTGAGAGCAATATTTATGTAATTACTAAATCGTGGTATGATGCCTCCACTAAGATTAAACATTCTCGGCACGATTCCTATCTCTTAGCCGGAACAACTCTATTGATAAAAATAGGTGCTGTTAGGGCTAATTCGTACTTCACTGTTATACTGAATTTACTTTCAAAAATTACTCGTCAAATAATAATTTCCCTAGAAACATAGTTGATGCAAACTGCGTACTTTTTTCAAATTTTGCTCCATTGTGCAGAAAGCGATGTCTAAATTGTTGTCAGCAACCTGAATATGCTTGTTCTGATGTCGCAAATGGTAAATTTTACCATTTTTTTTATAATTTTTGCTTATATTGCGTAATGACGAAAATGACAAGCTTACTTATTGTGGTTCGAATATTTCCCTTTCCCTTGCATCAGTCAAAATTTGTCATGCATAAAAACAGATCACAGATTTATAACCATTTATGTTAAAAAATTATCATTTTCAGTGGTTCCCTTATCTTGTGCAGATGTAAAAAAGAAAAACCTATGTAATACAAACATTACATTATTGATGAAACAAATTCTAAAAGCTTGTCCACAAACTTGCGGTTTGTGTAGTGTAAATGATTGCAATGACCTGGATTCTCAATTTTGTACAAAAAATCAAGCCTCTGCGATCACCAAAATTTCAAGCTATTTATGTTGGAATATTGCCGAAGAATTTGCAATGCCTGCGGTTTGTTTTTCTTCATCATTTTCTTCTTCGTCTAATAGTACCTTCTATCACTCATGTCGCTTATATCGCTTATTCCTTAGCTCGGTTGCTTCATTGCCTATCGGATGTTGACAGCTCTATTCATATAACTGAAATAGCTACTTCTTTTTCAATCGAAGTACCGGGCTAATTACGCCCATCGTCAAAATATGAATTAGCCTTGAATTATTTTTTCTTAGTTAGCTTTATCACTTTACAAGATCGTTTAAGAGCTAGTAACTTTATTACTTCGAATATTGAAAAGAAACTTATAAACTGATCTTTTGCAGACAATACTTGTACCGATAAAGCAAGTAACTGTGACAACAAATATTGCGATGTTGACATTTATAAGGATCTGATGACAGAAGAATGTAAATTAACTTGTGGGGAATGTTGAATCGCTCGATTAAAAATGAAATTATTTTTCATCTTTAATATATCGAAATATTTGGCCAAAAATTTTTTGCGTTGAAAAATGAATATTTATTTTAGAATTTTTTTATGCTAAATCGCATCAATATCTTTGATTGAATTTTTTAATAATGGTTTAATTGATTGAATAAAATTTCATCAATTCATAAGAATTTTACAATCTAATAAATTTGAATATTTTCGAAAATATTTATTTGAATAATTAAAATTAAATGAAAAATTCAGATGATCTGAAATTAAAAAATGGTACTTCTGAATATTGTCTAGTTTCCTTTTTCTTTCTCTTTTTCATATCTTCTTTTCGGTGCTTCATCATAATCGTATTCCCATTCATTTATGAACCATTCACAACTGATTCTGTCTCATCACTGCGCCATTTGCATGGCAATATATAAGTAGCGCTGTTTTCTCTAAGATAAAAAATGGACGGATGCTCAAACAATTAAAAAGAACCATTATAATTCAATTCCACAGGTCAATTGAAACTTATAATAATAAAATATTTGCTTAATTTGTGATTGTAACTTGCTGACTTGTTGTATGTGTAATAATGTTGCATAATCGCGTGCAGGCAGGTGCGTAATCTCGTCGCCTAAGAAGAGTTCCACTGATAATCCCAAAAATCTGCAAATTTGCGGAAAATCTCCCAAAAATCCAGTAAAATATCCATTTGATATTGATTTGATATATAAAGCCTCGCCGCAATTTTTTACAGATAAAAAATTTATAATTACGCGAAATAAATTACTGCACGATGATCTGCAATAATTCATGGATAAAGATGATAAGCGCGATCAGATAAGCCAATCCGCCGACATCACAGTTAAGAACACGTTGGAAGGAATGAGGATTATAAATGTTTTGAATATCCTTGAAACTCCACAGCTCAATATTATTTTAATGAATTTAATAATTAAAGGTTGTTTAATTTAATAAGTAAAGGTTTAATTTAATAAGTAAAGGTAGAGATTATCTTAGTGAATAATTTGAAATTTTTAATTAATTAATTAAAACAGGTCGGACGTAAATTTGACCTTCGTTGACAACTAATTAGTCTTAATTAAATCCGCGACGGTGCGTTAACGGAGAAGAATAAAAATGATTTACGCGGCGCGAAAAACTGTCAAATAACAACAGAGTTTTGCCAAGCGCTGGGGGTTTCTTAAGTAATTCCGCGAATATTTACCGCCAATCGCAAGTTTAACGTTCGAAATTATAAAAGCGACGCTCGGGAAAGGAAAATCCCTTCAAAGCGTTAAAAGCTAACGAAATAAAAAATACAACAGAAGGCGTAAATTTTTCTGTAAATAACAAGCATACTTACGCAAAAACGCAAAAAAACGGCAAACCAGTCTGTCAAAATGATCGGACTAATGTAACTGGCGAAAAGCCGACGTTTAGCAAATGAATTCCATGAGTTCACCGACATTTAGTGTTTTTTGGTGGATTTAACCGATGGAGCCTGCGGCGGGGAAGTGGTTTGGCTTGCTGTGTGAAGGAGGGTTTGATGTTGGATTGTTTGCTGGCATAAAGCATCTATTCTATTTGGAAGGGGCCAAATTATTGCTTATGGGAGATGTGCGACTCGCCAAGATGATAAAATTGGCTACACTCGGGAAATGAATCATTCACTTGGCTAGTAATTTAATTAGTTTCTCGATTAGTAAGTGTAATGAAGTAAATCGAGCGAATTTCTGCAAAATAACAATCGGAAGTCGCTTTAAAATTCAGCGATAAATCTCCTTAAATTAGTTTCAATAAGCGGTGCCATAAAAAATTATAGTTATTTATAAGGTTTTTTCGACGCATTAAGATTTGCTGATTTCATTTCGGTTGCACCTTTTTTTCTGTTGTTCAGCTGTTAATCTTTCCCTTTCCTTTTTTCGAGCCGCAAACGCTTCCTGCTTATTTACTAAGGAGTGCCGTTTTTGCATTGCAATAATTTCACTCTTTTATGGTACTTTTAGTTTCTTAAAAATTTCTGCTTTGTTCAAGCAGTATGCACTGAAAAACTAAGCTTTTTCATAAATACTGGCTGCTTGTCTTTGAGCGCCATGGAATTATTAGATATTTTCATTCCTTTAGTCAGCTATTTCCCTGTAAGCATCATTTTTCGCTCGAATGATTTTGGTACTGAAAGATTCGAGAGCGTGGACAGAAATGGCTAGAATATCTTACCCTATAGAAAGCTGAGTTAATTATGGCCTGTTTTGTATGGGATAGTTTTTTCAGGCTTATAATTTGGTTTCCCTGCAAATTCTGCAGTGGAAATAACTTTAAGCTAGAAAGTTTTTTGTTGGCAGTTTAATGTGGTTAATAAAATGACAAAATCTAAGAGTTTTTTTTAGGGTTTTTGGCTTTTTCTGTGCTTTACTATCATTTATAACGAATAAATATTTTAGTGATTATTTTTGCATTGAAAATACATATTAGTTTTCAGGGAATGGGCGGTGTTATCAGTTCGGATACATCAGTAGAAGGGAATTCTTTTCTTAAGAGATTTTCTAGCTTACAACCTATTTCTGATAACGATCCGTTTTGGAATCATTTCCTTTCGTTTAACTTACGCATCGATTTGTATGATAAGTTTGTTTTCAATGAAATTTTTATAGCACTATTAGAACTATTAAATTATCGTTATTTTCATTGTTCTATTTTATTTTTTATATATTCAAATATCATTTAAATTATTTAAGAGTACTTGCATTTTCTTAATTCTATATTGTTTGGAATGATGCGGCAGTTGCTGCCATAGCTTTGATAATAGGCAGTTATTGAGGAAGTTTAGCAAATACCAAGATTGTGCCATTTATTAATTTTATTATTAAATTCTAATTTATTCTAATATTTTTGAAAATATATTAAAATATAAATATAAAATATTAAATATTCTATAAATATAAAATATTTTTGACGGAGCAGAATTATTTAGACAGACTTTGAAGCAGTTCAATGAATCGTTATCTGATTTGCTCGAATCAATGATGCACAACACTCAAACCACTGGAAATTTTGCCGCTTTTATTCGTGTTTTTCTGCGGCGATCTAGTGAACTTAAAGCATCTGAAATTTGTCAAAAGTTGGTAAATTTTGAAAATTTAAAACCAACAAATATAAGAAATAATTTGTCGGTCAAAACCAAAATATTTCAGTACCATATTTTTGTGGCAAATGGGAAATGCATTGATTATCTTATCTTATATTTGTAAATTTTTGACACAAAGACTTAATGAAGTCGAATTTATAAAAGTTTTTGATAAGAACCTTGTTATCGATGGACTTGTCGGTAATTTTTTTCATCTTCTATTGGTTTAATTTATCGTTATATTCACTAAAGATATTTAAATTTATCTCTTTTTTTTTTGATATTTAAATATTTATTATAGAAAATGATTCGGATGCAGAGATTGAGGTTAATAATTCCTTTGAAAGTACTGCTGAAGAATTTATTGTTGCATTAGTCGATATTCTTGCAGAGTTGCCAGTTAAGTAAGTATATTTTATTTTTCATTAGCTAATGAGCTAAATTTAGTTTTTATGTTTCATCTCCATTTAACATTTTTGTTTTTAGTGATTCCACTGAACATATTCATATTGAAGCAGTGAAATGTCTGATTGCAGTTCTAAGCTCACAACTATATCACCAAGATGTCCTTGAATCCTCAATCTTCTATGCATACCTTATGAATGGAAAATGGTATTGTTATTCCTGCATTATTTTATATTTATATCCTGTGTTATATAAATTTATATCGCATTTGCCTGTGAATGATGGAATTTTCTTCATTTTATTCATTTCTTCATTTTATTGCTTTTAGTTCAGTGCGATCAATAGAATTAACCAAAGCGTTATTAAAGAATTATCTGCAAAAAAATACTCCATATTTAATAAAAATGGAGGCTGAACCAGAAAGTTTTATTTTGGGATTTGCAGGTTTTACTTATTTTCTCAGATAAGAACCAAAGACGCATTCAAATATTCAGTTATTCAAACTGCACTATCCTTAAAAATTTTTATTTGTGATTTTTGCTCAATTTTTATCATTTTTAGCGACTATATGGTCCGCTCTGCAGCTAATGACAGGAGTTGATGGTATTAACATATCTGAAAGTGCTAATGATCGTATTCCTGCCATATCACTAGGCTCTTTATCAATACTTTTGCTTCTTAATCTTGCTTGTCATCAGAATCCGAATGGTAAACCGAATGTATATAAAGAATGTTTATCAAATTTCGAAAATTCTCAAGGTTTAATTTATTTTTATTTTTAACTTGTAAACAATAAGTGGCAGTTGCTGAAATTTCTTAATGAAAGCACTTCGTATTTGTATTTTTCTTTACCTAAATTTCATAAATTGATTTCAGAGGTGTCTTCAGTAGGAACGATCGGTACAAATAGTTTCAAACTAGATTTCAGTATTCTTTATGAACGCCTATGTTGTACCGTTGAACAACAACCGCCAATGTTACTATTATACGTTTTATTGCATAGAAATAGTGGCTTTCGAAATTATGTTCTTTCTCGAATTAATTTGGAGAGACTTGTGAGTTCATGATAAAAAGAATTGAAATTTTTTTCTCGTTAAATTTTTTACTTGTTTTTCACTCCAAAATTGTTCTATTTAATGACATACCACTGTGAAATTTTGCGGTAAGTATAAAAAAAAGATTTTTTTCATCTCCCAAATCTATACTTTAATCTATAAATCTATACCAACTTTTTTCTCTTAACTTAACTTTTTGATTGACTGCTTTTTGTTTCAAATTTTGCAAAAGCAATAATTTTAAAGGTTATTCCTGTGTTGCGTGTATTACATAGCGGATCGTTATCTTTGCATGCTGCGTCTACCAATTCCCATCATTTGTATTTGGCTCTAATTGTTATTCTAATCTTGAGTGAAGATGATTTTTTCTGCAAAATTGTTCATGAAACGGTAGGCACAAAATTAAAATTCAGTAAAATTTTTCTTTTTTTTTAAATTCACTAGTTAATTTTTCAGGCTATTAACGAGACGACTTGGTTAAATTCAGAGAGGAATGTAGGAGGAATTTCTCTTGGTGGATTGATAATAATTGTTTTTGCACGGACGATACAGATTAATATAATCAAAATGAGGGTCAATTTTTTCATTAAAATCCATTCCCAAATAGAGCTAATGTATCGAGGTTCCCAATGAAAAATTATTATTAATACTTATTAATTTTTACCTTTGATAATGGTTTAGGATCGTTATTTACATACAAATTGTCTTGCTGCGCTTGCAAATATGTCTCCATATTTTAAACATCTATCACCTAGTGTTTGTCAAAAATTTATCGCATTGTTCGAGGTAAACTTGTTTCCAATAAATACTGTATATAAATGAAAATTTTTATATCATGAATTTATATAAATTTTATGGTTAGAAATATTTCTAATATTTATCACTTCCATTCATTTTTCATTTTTTATTATTTTTAATTTATTTTTATAGACTTTCATCAAGCGGCGTTCGAAATTGATCGAAAATATGCGCATTAGAGTTGAATATGATATTTTGCAAGAAAAAGAAACCAATAATTATGTATAGTTTTTCCAAATTTCATTCAAGAAATTCTAAATTAGAAAAATATTAATTCATTTTAATCGGACCATTTCAACTGCAGGTTTTATAGATTTTTAGACTTATTCATTTCTTCCTTTCATTGCACATATATCTGGTATCCAATCATATTGGTTTTTTATTTTTATATTTCCAATTTTCGACCTTGTTAAGGTATAAAATTTCAGCATCAAGATATAACAGCACTGGAAGAAGGTATCCGTACTATGCTGGAAATCTGCAATAGCTGTTTGACGTCAAATCTACGGAATAATCCCCATTTCATCTATACCATCTTATATAAACGTGACCTTTTTGATGCTTTTCAAAATCATCCAATGTTCCAAGATTTAATTTGGAATATCTCTTCGGTTAATTTTTGAAGGAAAGAAGTTTTTTAAGATTTAAATTTTTAAATTTTTGTCTTTGAATGCAGTAAATTTTAAGGTAATCAATTATTTTGCTTCAAGAATTCAATCCATTAAGGATTCATCAGTTAGCGCCGTCCTAGAAGCTATAAAAAAGGGAGCTCTCCATTGGCCAAGTGATAGGCAAGATTTTTTTAAAGATGCTCTAAAATTTAAATTTAAATATTTTTAAAAAGATAGATGCAACCTATTAGTGTGACTTATTTCCAGATTCATTTCTCTAAAAATTCGGTATTGTTTGCAATTTTTAAATTATTTTTGTCTTTGCGAAATTTTAATCCATAACTTTCATTCTAACTGGAAATAATGATTTCCGTTCTATTGTTTTTCTTTTTGGTCTCTTGTTTTATTATTTATCGTTAATCATTTGATAATCATTTGATAAGCTTCAGGTTGAAAAAATTTCCTGATTTAAAGTTTAAATATGTGGAAGACGATAATACGGTTGAGTTCTTTGTACCTTATATTTGGCGTCTTTCTTTTCAATTTTCTTCGATATATTGGGACGGTTCGCGTATCAAATTGTTCAATGCACTTTTTATTTCCTAAGAATTTATTTCTTATGGAATCAATAATTAATTACCTTAGTAAAGAAGTGTTTGCGCTATAATTATATCGAAATAATACATTAAATATTTCTGTTTGTTTTTAAAAATTCAAAGATTTCAAATTTTAATCAAGATGTTAAATCAAGACGTTTTGAAGAGAACGAAGTCATCTTTTACTTAAATTAATATAAAAATTTCATTTAATTTTGCAAAATTTAATGTGGAAAGAAAATTGTTTTTATATATGACATATATTTAATATATCGAATAGTAAGATTAAACAGTAAGATTAAAATTGTCAATATCGATTATCGAATTGATGACCTTGAATTGACTTATCAATAGGAAATCCCTTTCTCACCTAACTTAACGCAAATACTCTCTTCAATAATCATCATTTTATTTGCCCTCAATAAGTCGAAAAATCGTTACATTTTTATGTATCGAATAATTATTTTGCGATCAGTTCATGTCAGTGAGTTGATTCTTTCAAATATTCCATGAATTCGTTTAATTTTAATTTATTTTTTCACTGTTTTATTTTCACATGGTTATTAGGTATAATCTGTAAAATGTTTTAATTTAATTTAATTTAATTAATTTAATTTCACTGTTTTAATTTTTTCTATGGGGTAAGAAATAATCATTTATTTATTTTCTCAATTAAAATGTTAAATCAAAAATGTTTTGAAGAGAACGAAGTTATCTTTTGCTTAAATTAATATAAATATCAAAATATCAATATAAATATCAAAATATCATTATAAATATCAAAATTAATATCAAAAATATCGCTTTTCTAGATTCATTTTAATATTGTTGATGTTGATTGGTTATAATTTGTATATTATAGAAAAAAAACGAACTGAAAATTAATTGTCTTTTTTTATACTGGAAGTGCAATTCTACGCAACAAATCGCTGTCGTTTTTAATTTATATGTTGTGAATTTTGAAATGAAAAAATGGCATAACACTTGTCATTTCTGGTTTGGCTTGGTTTGTCAGTTAGAATCTTGTAGATTATTTTTTTTAACTTCAAAGTAACCACAGAGGTGCAAGTTGATTCCAACCAGCAACATTTACTTAAAATAGACAGAATTATAGGAATTGAACTGACTCTGCTTATCTTTGGCTCGTTGATTAGCTCATTCTGCGTCGCATAGTGGGTTAGGTGTAAATTATTAGCATTTTGAATTCAAAATTTTCATGTAAATATGATTATGGCGTAAATTATGGATATGTCGAGTTTAAATATTGAAATGCCCTAAACGCTTTATTTCAAACGGAACTTATTTGAGTGATTTTTCGAGATACTTTGGTTTTTTGATATTTGATAATCATATTTTTAGATTTGGGATAGTTTGAGTTAATTGATTTAACAAGTTATGCAATTGTAAACTCGGCACATGCCTGATAAAATTTATATGATATTGTTTTTATACTGATAAAAATCTGACCTCGATAAATTTTTACGGTACCGACGGTAATCTCGTTTTTACGTTCTGATTCTGAGAAAAATTAGGTAATGTTGATTTTAGCGACAACTCATCATTTCAATGAATTTTGTTAGGTTAGTTCCCCTGGTTAATACAGCTCAGCCGATAAAGGTAATTATTATATGTTCAATAATTGAAACGAGATCAATATGGTAAGAAAGACCGAAGCAATTTGACAATAAATAATATTTAGATGACTAGCAAAGATTCGTTAAAAAGTTCACACGATTCGCCATGAAACAAATTTTAAGTAAAAAGTAGTAGAAACTTAAGGTTAAACTGATTAAAATTAAGGTGAAATAAGTAAGTGAATGATTTATGCGCAAATGATTTGTGGTTAGAGTCGCTTTACTGGTTGTTAATAGGGTGAGAAATTTTTATAGAAGTCACATAAAATACAGATGAATCTTCAGCGCCATCAGCTTTTGACCATGAATTTTTAGGTAAATAGTTGTTGAAATCGCACTAAAAACCACCAAACCATCGCTGAATAGTAAATGTACAACGACAAATGAATGAGAAAGTAAAGCTACTGGTGCATTGGTGTCGAATCACTGACTTGTTAATAATCAGTTGATAAGCTTCAGGTTGGAAAAATTGGTTGACAAGCTTCTTCTTCTAGCTCAACTTGCCATTTCTGACTGGCTTAGCTCCACTGTTCAGCTTTTTTTCCAGAAAGGGTTGAAGTCATTTGGTATGGTATAGCTTCAAAGCAACATTCAAATTGTTTTTCGCGGTAGAGTTATTTCCTTCAACGAAGAAGAATGTAACGGTTGTCCCTCGTCGAAGCAAAATCCCACTCGTCCATCCTCCCTTGAATGCTGCTATGGTTTACTGCTTGAATTCATAACTGTTTTAAGCTGGTTTAATGCAACTTGGATCGACTTAAACAATTTTCAAAAAACGAAGTTAGAAAATTTAGATAAATTCGCTTGTCATTTTATTTTTTCACACGTTATTCTCAATGAAAAACCTAGTTTTGCTGGCAATAAATCGTTAAATTGTTTAGTTCTTTCGCTAAAAAATTGTACTGAAATCAATTTTATTAGGGCAATCTCTTTCGAAAATTATTTCAAAAATTTCTTGGAAAATTTTTCATTTTAAAATATTTTGGTAAAAATACAAAATTCTCTTATTTTATTGTAATTTTTGTTTTCAATTCTTTAAAATCAATCAAACATTTAAAAATGAATAAACAAGGTGCCTTGAAATGTCTTAAGAATACATTCAATATATTCCAATTGTTCAATATATATTCCACTCCGTTTTCACTGATTCTATTGCTTTAAATTTTAAATTGTTATTCTACTGATGAAAATCTCAGCCAATATTATTTATGGCGGCTAAACCGATTGCCGAACTAATTTTATGGATTTCAAAGACTTTTATATTTTATCGCATTTTTCGTACAATTTTTGCATTTTTATGGGCAATTATAATCTACAAAGTTATTCCTATATTTTATAAACCGAATTTCAAACGATATAAAGGACGTTGGACGGGTTATTTATTTTATTTAAAAATTTCTTTCCATGGTGGTTAGCGCTCAATAATTCTGGTTGGGTTTACTTGGTATTAGTACGATGAGGGATTTTTGCGGAAAGAGGTACAGACGAGAACCATCGCCAGAACCATCCGCACTTCTCGATAATAGATTTGCTCCTTTAGTTAACAGGATGATCCGATCTCCTGGTGCTCAATAGTTTGAGCAACAGCCACTCCAATATCATTTGCCAGAACCACACTGATGTTATCAAGAAATCCAAGTGGTTCTTGCGATTTCTCTCATGTAGTTATCAAAATTGACAAATTATTGGCTTCATTTTTGCAGCGGTGAAATTTGAAAATTTTCTATTTTTCAGTTGTAACTGGTGGAACTGATGGAATAGGCAAAGCATATTTAATTGAACTCGCAAGAAGGGGTCTTCGGAAATTTGTTGTCATTGGAAGAAATCAAAATAAACTTGATAACGTAAAATCTTACCTAGGTATTTTTTAATTTTTTTGCACTATTTCTGCACTTCACTGGCTGTTAGGATGGGCTTTGTTGGTAACAATATAAATGAATCCTGAATCCTCGCCCTGATTTTTCTTGCTAGACGTAGGTACTGAACCAACCACAATGCTTAAAATGATAGCATAAGCCAGTGGCGTTCACAAACTTTTTTACCACAGAACCAATCCAACGATTATACAATACTTAAATTTTTTGCTTATTAAGGATTAAAAATGAGCAAATATTTATTAATTTATACAAAATCATTGCAGTGTGTTAGAACCTTATTTGCATTTATACAATAACAACCAATTATATTTTTGAAAATCAAGGAAAATAGAAATTTCATATTAGATAATCGAATGCCTCATATCAGATAATTCATATAAACCAAGCTTGTTCCTTTACATTACTTTTGTTGCAACATAACATAAATTGCAAATCCTGTGTCTCATATAAATAGGTCGCAAAGAAAGAAGGCAATACTCGAGTTATTCGAGTTGACACACTGGGATATTTTTAAGTTCACGCAAAAATTATTTTGCATTTCTTTTACTTCGGTTTGAAATCAAAGTCACTAAATAAATCGACTAAATTTCATATTTATTTGTGACTTAGAGGCGGCTTAGTGGTTACTATAAGTGGATTTCGCCAAGATTTATCTGTTGCTTTGAGAAATAAAAGAGATCAATTTAAATTCGGTGCAAATGAAGTAGGAAATTCAAAGTTGTACATATACAATTACTTGTTTTTTATTTGAAATTAAGAAATTAGGAAAACAAACCAATGTGTTTTGATAATTTTAAGTAAATAGTCTACAGAATTCAGGGAATATGAATAAAATAAGGACAAATTTTACTTGGCAAATGCTGGTTTAAGCAATAAACCATCCATACAATTCCATAGCAAAGAATTTTTGAATTAATGAAACGAAATTGGAAGTCCAAATAGCGTATAATTTCGCATTTGCTGCGGTACCCAGTTAATCCATTTGTATTCAATTTTTCGACAACGAAATTCGCTCTTTAAATTTCTGAGAAATTTTCCCTATTCTGAATGTAAAACGAGAGCTGCTTTTGTTTTATTTGAATAGGAAACAGAAATATTTTAAAAACTCGGTTGGTGGCATAATTGTATGTACTTTTTCTTTCTCTCTTTTTCTAAAATTCCTTTTTCAACCTTCTTTTCAACCTTCATCGCAGAATATTTCCCTTATTTTAGAACTGGAATTTGGTGCAAATGTAAGAACATATCTTTTTGATTTTTCCACTGGAAATTACGAGCAACTTCGTAATTATATAGAAGACATCGATGTTGGTTTTGTTGGTAAATAATTCATTCTTTTAACGCTATTTTTGGTTTGTTGGTTTTTGGTTACTGTGAAACGCTCCCGGTCTGACGCCATACTAAAAATTAATTGTGGCTATTTCTTTCTCCAATGTCTAAGCCCGTAAATAATGCGTTGATGCATTCAAAATCTGGACTCTTGCTTATGCGTCTTCACTTGTAATCTGCCATTAGTTTTGGTTTATCACGAGATTTGATGCAATTCCTTCGGCAGATTATAAAACATATGGACTAACCAACATAGTATTTGTATAATTAATACTTAAATTTTTTGTTAAGTTGGAAATTTCAGATTTGTTTATTTGTTTATTAATTAAATTCTGAGGCAGAAAAACTAAAATCTTGAATTTCTAAACATTATTTACATTAATTAAACATTAATTAAAATAATAAATATACTATAATAATTCAATATTCTACTTTCACGCGTTTTTATTATAAAAATTTACATGCTGAAATTAAAAATTATACACACAATTCATTTTCTTTTTCGGACATTTTAAGATATTTAGATTGAAGCATATTTATTTATCTAACTGGAAATAAAAACGCGTAGAAGAGAAAAAACGGAAAAACGGATATAAAAGAATATTAACTTAGGTACAAGTAGACAATTTTATATGCGATTTGTAATAGAGTTTTGAGAATAAATGTTTTCTGCTTATAGCATGAATAATATTAAGATTTACAGTTAACAGTGTTGGAGTGGGACGTGAATTAATGGAAAAATATGGCGAAAATCCATCGGCTGACCGCGAAATTTTGAAAGTCAATGGTTTAGGATCGGCTGAGGTTTTATTTTTTGTCGAATAGCGTCAGTTTATTTTTACACAACAAAATTTAGATATTAATGAATTTTAGTTCCTTTCCATTGCACTTGCAACAATGGACAAATGTGGCGGTGGGCAAATAATTGTTATATCATCTAGCCAAGGGTATAGACCTATTCCGTATTTAGCTTCTTATTGTGCTTCGAAGGTAAGTTAAGTTACGAGCAGCACACTTACTTTATTTCTTTGCTTTTTTAATTATTTTCTCAAACTAATAGCGTCCTTATACTGCTATCGATGTTGTTTTGATGTATGCCGAAGTGCACTGCTGTTTTATTTCAAAATGCTGAATTTCAGTCACTTCTTTCGTTTCTCTGTGAAGCAGCAAATCGAGAACGAGCGAAAATTAACGTTCAGTGCCTGACACCAGCTCTTGTTGCTACAAACATGACTTTTTACAAGGAGGGATCACTATTTGTTAAAACTGCTGAAGATTTCGTCCAAGAGGCGATAAATACGATCGGAATAGTTACGAAAACCACAGGATGTTTCAATCATGAAATGCAGGTAATGAAAAATGATTCAAATTGTATGGCGAAGAATTTATGGAATGCGAAACTGATTAGTAGATTATATTCATAAACAATTTATAATGGTCTCTGGAATGGCCAGATTCCGACTATAATAACACGGATATGCTCTGTTACTGAATCTCAAATCTCCTCTTGTCAAATGTCTATTATCTATGAGATTTTTCAATTTGCCAAATCTTTCAGATGCTTTTAAGACATCTTTGTCCATGGACAATATTAAAGTATATTTGTATGCCTATATATTATTACCATCGAATTAGAGTTTTAAACTTAAAAAGAGGTTCTCCTATTGATTATCGCATTAAGGTAATGTTCCATTTCCGTTTATCAACATACTCTTTAATCAGAGATATCTTCGACTACTCATTATTTTATTCTTTGCTAATAATCTGCAACAGCTCATCAGCTCGCGATGTGAAATCATTAATATTCATCAAATAATTTGTAAAAAATGGTACCATAGGTCATATTGAATCAGATAAAATCATACCAATCATAGATATTAACGATCAGTCATGAAAGACTTTATTTGATTACGAGGTTAAATTTAAAATTAATTCAAAAAAATTAAAATTAAAATCTAAAAAATTTTTGAGAAAATGTGAATTGATAACGTTCATCATTCCTGGCATTAAGCTCGTTCCACTTGTTAGTACGTTTAGAAATTTTAGACCATTCGGTGGTATACAAGTATAAATGAGTGCACACTCGCATTTTTTAAGTTACCTCAGGCTACTCTTACTTGAGGCTTGGTCGGAATCTAAGCCTCGAGTCGCTAATCTGCAATAACCTTTCGACTATCCTATCTTTAGTCGACAATAATAATGTGGATGCATATAATTATTAAAAATTTATTCCCTAATAAATTTTTCGAAAAAAAATATTTCTTATTTTATGCTTTTCAGAAAAACTAAAAAATGTTATCAAAGTTGTTCAACCATTGGTAATCGTAATAGATGGATATCGATAAATAATGTATCGATGGCATTTTTTCGAATTTTGAGATATTTAACTATTTTTATTTTTTATTTCTCCTACATGAAGCGATTTTTCCTTATTATTAAAGTATAAGTGTTTTAAGAGTGTTAAGTATTTATTTTTATATTTTTACCCTAAAAATTGTCAGTTAAACAAATGATTTATGATTATTTGCACTTCAACAATTTCTTTATTTCTTCAATAAAACACTCTACAGTATACTTTTAAAACACAGAAGTAAGAAATCACAAATATAATAATGGTCAATAATTGAAATAATTGGAACCGACTTTTTAAGAAAACTTGAATGTGAAACAGATTTTGTGGAAGAAAAATTTATTAGAATTATTCTATATTGTTGGAGAGTTCGGATAATTATTCTTCTGAAGAAATTTTATGAAAGATAATTCAAAGGTAAAAATAAGATTTGGCCGTGAACGCTTTTCTTCGAAGCCTCAAAGAAAACACATTTCTTCCTTATGTTTTACCATTTCTGTTATTTATGTTTTATCTTAATTATCTTAATTTATCTTAATTTTTCTCGCTCGTTTAATGCAAAAATTGGAGTTTTGCAAAATTTCTCATAAAATTATATTCCACAAATTAGTTTTTTGGTGTTTATTGGCATTTGATTTCGTTATGCAGTAAATTAAAGAAACATCGTGCAAAATCTGAAGAATTGAACCTGAAAAATACGATTAAAGGTACGATTAAATTCAATCGTTCTTTATTTGTCCATGAACGAAAATGCTTTATGAGAATTTTTTTAAAGAGCGTTTCGATTGCTTTTTTTGATGATTCAGAACATCGATGAAATTTGTGAAAAAAATATTCATTTTGATCGGAAAAAATTATCAATTTCAAGGAAGTGAATGAAAAGTGGTGAATATATTAACTGAATAGGAGGCTAGCGCTCACCACTTTTAATCATGCTTATTCCACTCGTTATCAGTTAATCTGCTGAAAATCTTTTGGCAAAAAGTCATTTGAGGATATAAGAAGTATTGCCTCACTGAATCTCTAACACTGTTCGATCTGACGAATTTGATAAGAAGTATTAATGCTAAAATTAAGCAAACAAATTTAATCTTCATTAAATAGTTCGAACAGTTTAATATTGCAATTCAGCTTTATTTATCATTTTATTAAGTGGCATTTTATATGACACTGAAAATTTCTTTTGCCAATTTAGTAATGTAGTAATATAGTAGGATATTCGATTATTTTATAAAATTTTTCGAGCTACGATGCTACTGGGGAATATTAAATTGACAAATCGGTCTCTCTCTTATGCAGGGATCTTTCCCTATAATGTAAAAAATCAAATAAGCTTCAGCGATAAAATTCGAAATCTCGATTAAAAGCAAATAAAGGGTCGATTTATACGTCCGTCCTTATTATTCTGAATAATTGTATCGTTAATCAGGTGAACGAGTCTGATGACCTTTCGACACGATTTTTCCTTATAAGATTTCTAAGAACAAAGAAAATAAACGGTTTCTATAAACTTTAACAAAATCGGTAAAAGAAAAAAGCTGAAAACAGTATTTTAGCCAAATTTTGACATGGGCATTTGACGAAATTTTTCTCAATCGCTCGCTACTGTTCGTCAAATTTTTTAAAATAGGCCACACAGCTCTTCTGCATCAAAATCGAATTAAGCCCGTTCGCCATTTTTTTTCGAGGATTTTTCTTTTCGCTTTTTGGGAAAATGAAAACTTCGCTCTTGAAAAAGTTTTTTCGTATTGTTTGCAATAAATTAGCCTTTTTGAGATTTTTTAAAACATAAAAAATCTCAAGATATTTTTCTGCAAAAAAAAAAATTGAAGTCATGAAAAAACATTTTTTAGCCTCGAGCATCATAGCTCGGCTGCTCAGTTCGACGGAGTGAAAATTGTCGTTGAATGTCAAATCTGAGTGGTGCTAGGGATCAATCTGTTCTCCCATCTCTAAGTGACTCTCAAGAGGTTATACCTCAGTATAGCCAGTCAAACCAGAAATAATGTTGAAAAAATATCTCAAAAAATTTTAGTGAAAAGGAAACTACCGCCTTAATTTTCTCCCATATTTCCAAAGATCAATTTCGTATCTAAACCCATTCCGTGTTAAAATAACAATTGACAAAGGTCAGCTATATGAAAATCGCATAAACTGACTACTGTCCAAACAATCATATTGGTAAATTAAACAAACCAAACCTCACCAGCCACTTACTGTTAGAATGTATATCGACGTGATCTCGGGTTATTCAAAATTATTTGCCTACAGTTCTATTTTCACATATTCTATTTGTCCTTTTTCGTCCTAAATTGATCGACTTTTTAATTCTTAGAGCCTTTAGAATGGTAATGAATGGTAATCAATGGTAATGAAACATGCGGTTGAAGCAAAAGAAAAACCCTATAAAATCAGTAACCATAAACAGCGATTTTTCCTAATTCTTTTTTTAACTCTAAGCATTGACAGTTCCTTAAAAAAAAGAATTCGAAAAACCATCCTTGGTACGGAATTTATAACAATAAATGTGCCTTATAAATTATGCATTCGTGCTAATAATTATAAACGAAGGCAAAAGCAACGGGAATCGGCAGTGCTCAAGGCTTTGTCGAACGATTCATTCGGCTTCTATTCACTATTTATGTATGGAATATCATCATACCTGTACAATATTAGGGTGGTTTTTAAATCTAATACTGTCAGGTAGTGATGATCATCCTTATCATATCACCTCATGCTAACTATTTTTACCATCTTATTCCACATTCCACATATTTTTATTTCCTATCATTTGTTTATTTTTTCAAATCAAATCCTCTTCAATATTGATCGCA
Organism: Dracunculus medinensis; assembly: GCA_900625125.1. NCBI lineage: Eukaryota > Metazoa > Nematoda > Chromadorea > Rhabditida > Dracunculidae > Dracunculus > Dracunculus medinensis. The sequence continues at coordinate 118,454 of UYYG01000050.1, read as the reverse complement.
CAATCAATTGCAACTGGCAAATAACCATAAGGTAAGTTCGCAATATAATTATAAAATTTTATTTTACACCCACTGCTTTTGTTACGGGACTGATACAGACAGGAAAAATTTTGAACGAATAGTTGGACTAGGAAAATAATGATTTAGACGATGAAAAAAGGAATGGCTTCTATTACCGTCGAAGATGGCATCAGATCGCGCACCTTGGAGGCGCCTTATCCTTGTAGCCAGTGAAGCCAGCCTAACCAGTAATGGTGAGAGCTGTTAGAAGAAGAAGACCCACTGCTTCTAGAGAATGAAAACAAAGTACACCACTGCAAAACAACTTACAATGGTAGTCAAGGATGGTCAATTCGCTTAGCGATATTTATTTAACAGGTACAGGTCCGCAAACGAAACGAATAATATCGAACAATATAATTAATAATTCGTCGATAAATTATGAGAATAACGCGAAACAATTTTTTGGCAAATAAATGAATCGTCCAAAAATGAAAATGTATAAATGATTAAGACAATCTTTAAAATGAAAATTACGCAAGAATATTATAGCATAAGACAGAGCATTACACGGATTTTACACAAGAAACAAAGTTACTAGGCACAGAACATGATAGGACCGAAACGATTTTTTGATGACAAGCAATTCAAATTCCATCATTTATGAAGCCAGAATGAAACTTAGAATCCAACGAACGAAATTTCATAATAAAATCTTATAATGAAATAATAATTAATAATTAATAACACTCCATAAAATTGGTCGATCACTGTTCGGCAAGTCGAAAGACTAATAAATGATATGGCTCCTTTAAAATCACAATTCAGCATGATAAGTTTCATAACTATTTAAATTTGTTTGTTTACCTATTAGTAATGTAATCAACCAAACAAACAAATCTAAATCTAATCTATGTAAATTTCAATGAGCATCACACTGATTAAACCATGAATAGAAACCATGAAAAACAACTTCTTTTCCGATTCCGAAAAATATAAAATATGAACCAAAAAAATATCGTTTTACTAAATGATCATTAACCAGATAAAATTTAGCAGTGCTTTTGACATGAAAACTTGACGGTGATCAGATACAGTTCATTTTATTGGAGAAATTTCGTATAAAAGTGAGAAAAAAATAAAAATAACCAGATATTGAAACAATTTTAATGATACACTATAAGATATAAATAAGATGAACAAGAATTTGCATACCTTGCAAATTCTGAACCTTTATCTTCCTTGCAAAATTACGCAAAAGCGATTAGAAACCAGGTGGCCGACCCAGAATATTATTCGATGTTGTCGCCATAGAGTCAAAACCCGGTGGAGCACCAAGTTTCAAAACACTAGGAAGACTTTTGGCAAAAATTGTACTCTAAATAACAATACAAATTATAATGGGTAAGAAACTGATATCCTTAAACCTATCTCCAATCAATTTAACCAAAATTTTAAAAAAATTTTGATTCATATAAAGATGAATTACTTCGCAAGCAGAAGTTAATAAACGATTTTCTGGCGAATCATTTAATGAATTTTTTTCGCAATTCAATACATGGTCCAAGACTCTTGAGGGCATTTTAGATTCAGAATTATATTTGCCGTCTGAATGCTAGAATTGAATTTACGCCAATTTCACAATTTTACGTTAACACAAGATTATAAACTTCAATGGTTTACGGGAATTTTTTAAATCAAAAAAACCAAAGTATGAATTTGAATATTTTTATGAGAATTTGAAATTTAAAAAAATATTTCATTTAGGCTACCTCAGGAAAACCAGCTGACAGCGAATCGTCATTATTCAATATAAGATCTTTGTTAGTGCATTTCAACTGTGACGATCCCTGATCTGATAATGAAGAATTAAAAGATGCAACAACTGCAGCGAGTTTCTAAAAACAATATCATACAAGGAAAAACTGAAACTGAAATCTGAATTGAAATTTATATATATATATATATATATATATATTATTAGCACGAGAAAGCCATAAGTTCTGCGCTGAAAACATAGAAAAAATTAAACAATAACGGAATTTTTTTAGATTCTTATAAACAAAATATAATTTTTTTTGTATAATTTTTTTAATAAAATAAGAAAAATTAGAGAAAATCTTGAATAATACATGATTTAAAAGTTAAGGGACTTTCGTTTCGCTATTTTAAATCTCTATTAACATTAAATTTAACCCAAAGTAATGTTTATTATAGTCCAAATTTATATTACAGCCAGATAAAATTTTACAAATATGAATAAGATCTTGTTTACTTTTCTTTCTTAGTTTACTTAATTTTAAAAAATGTGAACTTTATATAATAAGTTAGATTGGGACATATATATATATATATGTATATATATATATATATATATATAATACAGTGAAGAAGTGAAGCGAGAAATGCTGCAAACTCTCTATAAGAACAAACTGGCAAAATTGGTATAAGAATAACATATCCGAATGTCTTAATATGACAAACTTCAGAATTAATTCAGCACCACCTTTTTTATATTCTAACATTATCTATTATTAGTAAGAATTCCGCTTGAGAAAGAAAGAGAGAAAGGAACCTACAGACATCTTGATCTAATGTCATACTTGAGATTAAAAGAAGCCACTCCTTTATCCACAGTTTAAAGTCATATATTGCTGAGCCGCCTATACGTTTAAAATTTTTTCTATATCATTTTAAGTTTTGATTAATTCTTCTTACTCTTGACGCCATCACAATTTAGCAAGTACCAAAATATGCGTCAAATATGTGATGGGTGTCGAAGAACATGGCCTAACCAGCCATGCTCTGTAACGATGTTTTCAATGCAGTATTTGATAGAAAGTGGATGCAATCATGCAAGATTTTATCTGCTCACTACACAGATAAAATGTACCTTAGATATTAGTGGTCAAAGGTAAATGGTTTCTTAACAATTTCCACTTTATTAGTTAAATTTCGCAGCTATCCAACAGGATAATGTCCAATGCAGTAAGATAGGCATGATACTTTCGTTATTATGATGATACCGTTTGCGATTCCATAGTAGACGAAAGAACTCATTTCCAGTTGCGGTTAACCATAATTTCGTCTCTGGCTTGATCAATTGGTATAAGAATGGATCCAAGAAATTTGAAGTCTACCACTTCCTCAATCCATGAACTGATAAAAATAGGCATTTTATTAGCATCAGAATTCGTTTTATTTACATTAAACTTGGGATATTCGCGTTTTTATTGAGACACTATCCATATCCCGCGTTCTTCATAACTGTCGACTATTTCATCAACATACAGCACATCAACATTGAATATTGTACGGGAAATGACCAATTTTTCTGACGGACAAACCAGTTTTTATTTCGAAAGAATATATCAGCTTCCCATATATACAGTATCGACATTCGCTGGCGAAATGCCTTTATGAGCTGAATGATCCTCCTTAGAACAATACAGCATTCCAATATACCTCCAGAGCTCAACTGAATCGAAGCGATAAAAACAGTGAAGCTGTTGAGTAGATATTTAAAGCCAATACCAATATCACTCCAACACTATTCCTTATTCCCTAGCATAAATGTTTGGTCGGCATAACCATAGTTCAAATTCGTTTAGTTACGGCGTCTCTCCTATAAACTGCCACAAGCCTACCCATTTTAGATTTCTTTATAGTAACGTATAATATAAATGCTAAAACGAAATCTGAGTCAACTTTAGCAAAAAAGCCGAGTGGCTATTAATCAGATTAGTCAGGAATTCGAATCTTGACTTCGACTCTACCAAACCTGCCATTAAAACATATGAGTATTAGCAGTCCTATCCCAAACGACTTCCTCGCAAAATTTCTTAAGCGCTATCCATCTATTTTTACTTTAACTTGCGGTTCACCATCTCTCTTCTAACCATCTGATCAGCTAACATTTATCTCTTGTTGCTTGTATACAATCGAAATTGGCTGTCTTTTAATTTGCCAATATCTATATAGAGGTAATGTTGATTAACAAAATAAGAAAAAAGGAGAGAGAATCCCTCAAGTGCAAGTTTTTAACCAGTAAATGCAAAATCAATAAATTTAAATAATTATAGTAATCACAGATTACCTGAGAGAAACTCAACGACGATGGCTTTTCATCAGATGATATTGACAGTTCCTTCAACTAAAAAAGTAAGAACTGAGATGAAATTTTATTTTTAAAACATTCATAAAAAGATTTCCATCATCCTTCATTCATGGAATATTGGATTATAATGATTTAAATTAAAAATTCTCATTTTAAGAAACCTAAACTAATTACTAAACTAATTAGCGAAAAAATAATTACTACTGGACTATTCTTTTTTTGTTTCACTTGTTCCTTTTTTATTTCGGCTATCCCAGGTATTCCATATGATATCCCAACATCATCTAAACTCTGAAAAAAACAATTAGGTAAAATAATTCAGCACGATTAACAGAGAGAACAGTTTATTTTTATGATATTTCACTGATGCCATTACGGTAAAGCAATGTTTTATATGAAAATCTACGGAATCAATGAATATTAATATCCTATTTTTTCAATCGTTAAAGCTTTTCATTTTAACAAAATAGATCTTCCTTTTCTTTTCTCTCAATAATGTTATTTGCCCCGTAAAAACTAGAATCGATAAAAATTATGAAATTTTGGTTTTCTTTGCACTAAAGATTCGAAATTTATAGAAAGTAAATTCGAAATTACAACATAACAAGAGAAGAAAGAGAAAAAAATATATATATAAATAGATTATACATTAATTATCTTCTTCGAACTGCTTTTTTTCGATTTTTGCGACCAAACAGAGTTTGCAGGTAAGCTAGTCACTGAATTTATTGTATAACTTAAAGAAGGAAAACTTTCATAGGATAAATCGGGAGCGAATTCATTATGTTTATTTTTCACCCATTTTGCTTTTGAACTCCATTTGTTTTCCTGTTCAGGGATTTCAATGCTGGTTTTATTGTACACATTTACCTGCAATTAATTATAAAGAAAAAAAACTTCTTTTTCTAACCGTTCTCGCCATTTCTGGTTAAGCTGGCCAGGATAAGACATTTCTAAGTTATTCAGTCCAACGCCGTCGCTGACAATAGTAAGAGCCATTCCTTTTTCATTGTCTAAATCCATATATCGCTGGTCCATCTATACATTCAAATTTTTTCCTGACTGTATCAGTCCAAGTATTAACTGGCCCACCTTCCTTTTGACGCTATCCGTCACAAGGTTTAGCAAGTGATGAAATATGAAATATATGCCAACCCATGCAAAGGGCGATAAAGAACGTGATGTCTAACCAGCGAAGACGACGTTTTATGATTGTAGATATGCACTATGCACTTGATATTTGAGTAGCAAAGATAAATGCAATCATTAAAATTTTATCCGCTTGGCGGACGCGTGAAATGCATTTCTGACATGAGCGACCAAAGAAAGGTAACTTCTTAATATCCTCCACTCTTATTGGCCATATCTCACAACCATAAAACAAAATCGAACTATTGAGATGCAAACTTTCGTTTTTATAATGATTTCGCCGCGAGTCCATAACAGTTTCATCAACTGGAAGCATTTCTAGCTACCATTGTCCGGGTTGTAATTTCGTCCTTCGCTTGGCCATTTGGAATAATAGTGGGTCCGAGATATTTAAATCTGGCACTTCCTCAACCGGCAATGAATTGATAAAAATAGATATGAGGTGTATTTATACTGGTCCAAAATCTTATTCTCGTTGCAACTGTAGATATATTTAGCGTTTATTATTTAATTTCGCCATAAATGTCAAGGACTACATCACCAGCATATTCAAGATCTATGATTCTATGCTCTAGATTGATTTTCATCTTTTGAGTGCCTACGAGAGATATCCATTATCTAAATTATCGCATATTTGAATAATATTGTAAGGATAATATTGCATCCAAGTCCTGTAAGTACCCCATATATAAAGCTATGTACGCTGATTTATCCTTTATTATCTTCTCTAGAATTACCGTCATGTTCACTCTTTTTCCCTCCAAAGCACGTTCTATCAATTGAATCAAACGCAACTGCAGAGTCGATGAAATCTAACGGTAGATATTTGTAATATTCGATGGTCTAATACTTTTATTAATGTGATATCTGGTCAGCACAACCGCGTCCCGATCTAATTCCAGTTTGGTTGTCCTCTTGTCTTATGCTGCCATAAATCCATTCAGCAGAAGAAAAGCAAATAACCTGGAGATATCTAATAGGCTGATTCTTCAATAATTGTCGCAGCATGCTTTGTTCCCTTTTTTGGGAACTAATTTGCTCCGGTCATCTGGTAATAATTTTTTCTTCCATACCAGAAAATACAATTGTTGAAGGTGTGATATGAAGGACAATATTTGCAGAGTTCGATCCAAAGACCATTTTCTCCGGGAGTTATATTTCTGAGTCAGAGATTATTTCCTGTTCTTCTGGCGATGAGCGATTCAATTATGTCCAGGATAATAGATGGTGGTTAAGCTTACCCTAAAAGAATTTTTTCCACCTTATGACGCTACCCCTGATAGCCATAACACCATTAGTTTCCAATTATCGAGTCGCTGTCACCATCCTCAAGGCTACCATTCCAATATCTCGTCATATTATTGCCATTATAATTCTTCGAAGCATCTGGTAGTCAGAATCTCCTGATATACATGCTTTGGAAGCATTTTCAGATGGTAGTATATATCTCGATATAGAAGTGACTGACTTTTGGAGATATGCTTTTGGTTGGAACCAGTATTCACTTGCAATTCTAGAAATGTCATCGATATCCATTTTACAGTGGTGCTTCAAAAATACAGTTTGAAATGCGCGAATTCCTGAATCTTTTAGTCTGAGATACTTGAAAGCACTTAGACGTTGCTTCTTGAGACTGCCGGAAATTTACGCAAATTTTAGCTCGAGCCATAACATGCTCCGATCCGTGAAGGTTACCAGTTTCAGCATCCCAGTAGGAACGACTATATATTACGGACGGTAATATACGGCGACGGTGGCTAAGATAACCAATCTGGATTGAATGTAGGTTATCATACGCGGAAAGTTCCACGTAATATCTTCTCCAATGTCGGAATCATATATTAATAATAAAAGGGAAGGAATTCTCAATTGGCGCACCGGATCCCGATGCTACATTTGCCATTTATCCAGTTTATTTATACGTCATGATGACCTAAGCGCGCATTCCAGTCCACTCCGATTAACCATGCCATAGATATTTTTAGCAGGAAACCATTAAATTTCTACGATTCTGCCACAGTGTATAATACTTAACAGCAAAACAAACTTCTGAATCCTTAGCGACTTTCTCTCGGTCATTTTCGACAATGGCTTCCATACGATGAGGAGGAAATTTATCATCATCATCTATTATCCATGAAGAATGAGCAGTTTCCTATAAAAATCATGGAAACACTCTAATTATAATGACAAAATTGGGAAATTAAAAATTCTTTCATTAAGTATTTAATATTTCCTTTCGAAATAATGTATTCACCATAATGAAAAATTAAAACAACAAAAATATCAAATATCATGAGCCATAAAACTCACTGCAGTTGTATTTTTGGAACTTTTTTCAATTTGGTTTGGCTCAGTTTTATTAGAAGACACTTTCAACCGAGGAAAATCTCGCATTTGCATGTTAAATGCCGTTGGGGGAGCAACCGAATTTACCTGATATTCCAAAGTTTCGATTGAAGGCTCCCTGAAATCGCTGATTTTTCAAAAAAAATACAAAGCAAACCAACAATCGAAATAAAGTAAAGAAGTAAAGAAACCAACGCAGCATTAAAAGCCGGAACTACGGAAACACGATTGCTGGTTCGGGACAATCCACCACGTGGACTTCCTGTTAACCCAAAATGAAAGTCCAGATTTAAAACTTGACGCCCAACAGAATGATTCGAACTCTTAAAATATGAGGTTAATGAAGTGAACAATCCTTCCGTTAAATCAAATAAATTTTCAAAAACTTTAAAATAAATATCGGTATGCCATAATAATAAACTATGGCAAATTCGTTTTAAAATCTTAGAAGTCTTCTGCTTTAAAGAATGAATTTTTTGCTTTAAAAATGGGAAATTACCTTATGTATTTTCAGTTCCAATTCTGTTTCGAAAGCTATACCTAATTTTTTGCACTCGCCTTCTTCGCAGACTATATGATCCTTTTTATAATGATCGATTAAATTTCTATGAGACCTAAATTATACCTTAAATGCACGTAAGTGTCGGCTACCAGTGCCAGAAATTTAATAATATATAATATAATTTAATATGATGAATGTAATATTCAATTATTACAAGTGACAAAGAAAAATAGAAATATAAACTCAATTTAGATTGCGATGAACATAATGAAACAAAAATGATTAATTCAGACTGGGTCCTCAAAAAATTCAAAATTAATTGAAAACTTACTCAAAAAAAAAATTGTTGCAGCCAGTATTATCACAAATTTGACAAAAGAAGTGTTCTTTTCGCAGATGCTTATAACGATATTCTTCATCAAAAAATCGTTTATCACAAAATAAACATTTTGGATGACCTGAAACGGAATTATATATATTCATTTCATACTAAATATAATATAAATTTAAATTATAAATTGTATCCGCACATAAACTCCGACAAACTGATTTACTGTTTCCAAACTTTTATCATCACCAATGTCCACTTTTATTCCAATTTACCATTCATTACCTTTTCATCTCTGCCTTTCATTTAAAGCTAATTAGTGCCAATTAGAGACAAAAATCCTAGAGCATAGCTGATATTTATTGTTCGACTATTTAATATACATAACCCGGCAGCAAAATAATAGCCTGCCATTACGATTTCCCTCAATACTTATAAAAATTAAAGCAGTCTATATAAAAGTATTATGTTAAATATAATTGAAATGGGAAAAAAATAAACAACTTTTTAAAGCCATTTCCATACAATTTCTATGATATCTTTTTTGTCAGTAACCAATAAAAATATTTTTTTTTGACCATAAAATTATTTATACACATTTGTAAGAAGGAACAAAACATAACCAATGTTTAAAAATGTTAAGCAAGAATGTTACCTCGCAGACTAGAATTATCAGGATCCCCTGACCTAATATGACGGTCCATATCGAGACGCGAATAAATTCGTCTTTCACGAGAAAGTAAATCAAGATGTTCCGTGCATAAATTACAAAATTCGAATTTATGCACCATATATACATGTTGATTCAAGGAAGCAAAATTTTTAAATTCTCGTCTTTCATCTCTTGAAAATGAAAGCAAATGAAAAAGTTGGAACAAAAATTTTCACTTTCTTCAATTTATGTGATAATAAAAGTATTTAAAACTATAAGTATCAAAAAAATAAGCATGGAACAAACTTCTTTTCACAAATGAGACAAATATGGACCAAATAACTATTATAGCATCGAACCAAATAATCGCTAGTGAACTGCAGTTTGTATCGTTCACAGTCTGGATGTTCAACCATCTTTTGAATTTGAGAATTAAAACCTGTCCAATCACCATTTTCAGGTAGATTTACGAAGATCATCTAAATAGTAAATAATTAGTGAAATTAAATATGCAAAAAACAAAACAAGCAAAAATTTAAATAAGAAAGAGAAAAACTTATAATAAAGAAATTTTACCTTATCAATATCAGCTCTACACGTCGGACAACTATTAATTTTAGCAATAATTCTAAGTCTAATAACACATTCCATACAAAATGGATGATTACAATCGCCAATTCCAAAAGCATCCGATTCTCGACAACATATATTACATTCCACAACGAATCCTTCCATTTCAATGTCGCCATGTTTTGTGCGAGACTAATTTTTAAATTTTATAAGTTCACTGCATAATCCATTTCATAGTATAATCCATTAAATAATTCAGCGATATAAAAAAAAAAAGAAACAAACTGGTGTGTCAAGCAATAAATGCGAATAATCATGACGGATTATTTCTTTAGGCTGTTTAATCTGTTTCTCCTTATCTCCATTTCTCATATGATAATAACTCGTCCTAAATGAGTTTCGTTCAGTATTTGATAACCTGAAATAACTATTTATATGTTTGAAAGAATACAAATCTTTAAAATATCTTTATTAATGTCGATTTCCTCTTAACATTCCCCATTCGGACAACTTCTAGGATGAGGTCCTTTCGCCAGGCAGCAGAGAAATACCTGGTTCACTTCAGATCCTTCACTTTTCATAATGCTTTCTCTCCTGTCAAGAAAATCCTAACAGGAATTGAACCCACATTGCTTGTCATTAGCCGAATATACGAAAAGCATACGACTCAATCATAAATCACTCGTTAACATCGATCCAAAATAAAATGAAAAAGCAAACCTTTCATTGAATCGCCTATCGAACCTCTTCGTTCGATTTCCTCCTGAACCATTGCGTTTGCTTATCGTATTTGCTTGCGACATCAAACCTCGATGTATGAATAAAATTAATTCAATAAAACTGATCAATAAAACAATAATAAAAGCAATTTAAGCATCTAAATAACAAATAAAATAACAGAAGAAATAATTACGTAAGTTATAAATATTTAGGATGCAATTATGAATTTCACTCGACGACGACAAACTGCTCTTTCCTTAATAAATAGAACGTCTGCGATCGTTGCAACTTTAATCTTATGCCATAGTTTTCCATGAACTTTCAAGCTCAATCTACAGGAAGGATGATTTTCACGAAGGAGAATATATGTCATTCATTTGGTGGACAAGCCGATGCTCAAACACTGGTCAGAAAAAGAATAACGGAAAAAGTTGAGTTTTAATGATTATTCACGAAAAGCTGATACCAATTCTAGATGGCGACGATGCTTAATATCTTCAGAAATGTCGTCGACCAGACGATATTTTGCCTTGGTTTTCTAAAACGATCGCTATGGCGGTGGCAAAATATAAGGAATAAAGAAAATTGCATGAAAACGGTAGCGCTCGTTGCCCGCCAAGCCGAAAAGCGCACCACAAACATCAGAAAACTTGAAAGAGGAAAAGCAATGATAAACAAACCACCCCCCTTCCTATTATCAGTTATCAGTGATCAGTTATTTTTGATAAAATCAGCAATTAAAAAAACGATTAAAACAATAAAACTACGAACTACAAAACGACACATTTGTCAGTACTATTTCGCAGACGCCGATGCAATCTCCATTATTTTATTCTTTTTGAATTCTTCGTTTATGTTTGTTTGAATTTCACACATAATAATCCATAAAGAAAAGTGAGGTTAATTTCTTTTTTTCTTTATCGTTTTCTTCATTTTCTCTAAAATGAACAACTGATGCAATAACTATTTCGCAGATCAGACAAATTTGAGGATCATTTCGTAATTCCTTTTCGAAAATGCTCGTTGATATGTGAAAAAATAAATGGTAAAAGGAAAGTGCGGATTGGCATATTGTTTGTTAACAAATATATTTCAAAGGCATTTCTCCATTTCGAAGAAAATTTTTTATTTTCACTTTTCTCCGAAAAGTTAAACGCGATCAAAATTCTTTATTAAGGAGTTTATTCAATTCAATTCAATTCACTTCTTTCCGAAAGTTATTCCGCAATTTGTCGTAGGTTAAAGGTCAAATGGGTCATTTTCTACAGGTCAAAGATCAAGTTGGCCATTTTTTATGGGTTAAAAATCAAATATCAAATTTTGGCGATTTTATCTTTTGAGCATTCATTATTTTCATGTGAATTTTTATCATCGTTCGTTATTGTTATTATTGTTAAATTTTAATTTTGGCTTTTTTTTCTCAGCTCAAAATGCATCGCAGTGATAATATTTTTCTGCTTTTTCAACAATTTACAATCTCCAGAAATTCATAAATAAATCTGCAAATAAGAAATTTAATAAACGAAAATAACGAAAAATAAAGAAAAGGTCTCTCTGCACATAAGCAATTTCAAAGAGTAGAGCAGTCCGTGCTTGGTCCGTTGGCTGCATTTCCAAGCCCAGCTGATCCACTACCAAAAATGCACTGTGCCTTATGTTGGCAACGGGACTGTAGGTTCGAAAGGATTTAGGCTTATCGCCGTACGTAAAAAAGGCTGAGTGGCAATTGGCGTAGACGAGGCTTACTGGCGAAATCTTGTTTAAATCGTTTTTTCCTCGTACAAACGAAAGAATGTTTTGCGTTGTATGGAACATTTAGAATAAAAATTTAAAGAATTTAATGGATCTTTATAAACAAAAATACTGTATTTTGCAGTATATAGGAATTTCAGCAAGATTCGGTGACGGCGAATTCCCCGCTGACTGATGGCAAAAGACATTGGAAGCCACGAGGGAAATTTGGCCGAGAAGTTTACTGCTTAGATCACTCTTCCAATCCCTGTGCGTCATTAAATCCCTTGTTTATTTCCAATTTTGTCTATATTCTGCAAAATTTTACCATCCTCCTTCTAACACGTGCTATTTCTAGAGGTTTTCATTTTGCCGCGGCAAAAACCAAATATAGGAATAGGCTTGGTTGTGTGGCTGATATGAAGATTCAAATATCCAATATCATATCTGAATATCATTAAAAGAATTTGTGCTTTGAAGGCCCAGAAACATCGATCTTATTTTTTTTTCAAAAATACGGTTCATTAATTTTTTATAAATGCATTACATTCAAACAAACTTAAATAATAATTACTTGTTTTTTCGTAATTTTTATTTTTGTTTTGTATGAACAATTGAAAAACATTTTTTTTTGTTCCTTGCGATTTATAAAGTGTTCCATGGCAAAAAAGGTTCGCCAGCTTAAATCCTAGTTAACCCTCTTACTTTTGGTAGAAGAAAAAATCCGCGGGATGTTAAGTACTTATCTATATCCTGGGTCTCCAAGCGACTTTCTAGTCTTATTATTATAATAGCCGGTGGAACTAGCCTGATAATGTTAAAAATAATAAGTGCTAATTATTTCTTGTTTACAAGTTGTTTAGGAGACTAAATCCATAACGTACATGTAGAGCAAGTTTCATAATTTATGTATAATTTCATAATTCATGAAGTGTGAATTTCAAATTTTAAATTTAAATTATGCAGCTATTCATGGTATTGTTAATTTCTCACAACGGCTATTTACCAGTTTTTCTAAAATATGGTAATAAGGAAAAGCAAATTAAGTTAAAAGGTATATATTTACTCGAGGATTTTATATAATCATTTTAACGATCTTTAACAATTTCTTAAATAATCGTTGCGCTAAGTATTCGTAATGAAAGCATGAAAATGCTGAAATGTCATAAATGTTATTACAAATGTTAAAATTTTGTCCTGCAACTGCTAAAAGGAGACATGTACAGACATGATTATATATGTGTATAAATAATAAAATGTATAAATAAATAATAAAATAATAAAATGTGTATAATACATATATGTGTAAATTTAACTGTTTCTAGCACTAGCACCGCTCTTCTACAGGCGGAGAACCACAAATGCAGATTGATATGTGCCTATATCACTCATAGGAATGAAGAAATTTTTTTAAAATAATTATTTATTATATATATATATATATAAAATTACAAGCTAAACCACAAATAATGAGTGTGCTACGGTGAATGAAGGCAGTCACCAAAGAACTTTATCAAAGCCCAGGATCTCTTGGCCCATTACATTAGTTCTTCCCTGTCAGCCTCTTTTCTGAATGTATAATTATAACTTTCTGTTATACTATAAGTTCCAGTAAATTATTCAAGTCTTATATTTTTTAAAATGGTTTTTATTAATAAGTGAGCATTCATTTTTGTATATATATAAACAACAGTTTTGACTAATTTTTTTTCGTTCCAACGAAATCACGAAAGCTCATTTGATTCCTTAGAATTTAGCAAAGCGGATTTAAGCAACCAGCAAACCAAGCGACATATGCAAAGCACGTAACATAGATTATTGCATTAAAATATTGCAGAACTCGAACAATAACCAAATCGCTTTCTCTTTCATATAAACGTAGACGATTTACATTATCTGCTAAAATGAATTCATGAACGAAATTTCTCAAGTTTACCAGCTTTTTTTTAGAATGAATCACGTATGAATATATGTTACAACGATGATTGCCTCTAATTTTTCTGTTTTTTTTGACGACGAAGCATTTTTTTCTTCCAACGGCTTTTACATATTTTAAAAGTGTTCATAATTCTTCGCAAGAACATAAAAATTTTACTGGATTGCTAAATTTATATCTAAGTGGAAGTTTCCTATAGACTTTTTACGACTTGAATCTTTGGTACCAAAGGTTGTCTTAAAATTTAGCAGGTTTATTATTATTTTTTGGTTCTATTCACAATGGGAGAGTGAACAAGTGAATGGTTGTTGATTATTGTAATTCAAACTCTCCTTCGAAAAAGACATTCTTCATAAATAGTGTGGGTGGTAAGAACTGATTTGTGTTCATACTTCTAACTGGCAAAAAGTTTCTCATTGTCTATTTGAAATGGTGAATATTAGTTTTTTTTATCTACATCTACATGTATGGATAGGAAAAATAGCAACATGATAACTGAATTTGGAATTGCAAAGGCTGCAACTTATTAAAAAAATTACGATTCTTATAAGTCGGTAATCATAACCATCTATTTTATAAATATAAACATACAATCAGAAAATCAGAACATAATTGGTAGAATAATTTGACAAAAAAAATCGTCATGTTCGAAACATAGGTTAGCGCTCGTTTCTGCTAAGCTCAATGTGTTTATTGTTAGCCTGGAATATTTGCCAGGGGACTACATGGTGCAGTTTCGCTAATACTATTTGGATATTTTTTAATGATAAGGTTTAATAATTGCTCTCATGAGGAATTTCGAATATTGCAAAAAAATAAATTCGTAATTGTTGGTAGTAATCGGATCACTTGGCTACTTGGCTATTTGCATAAGGCACAAGGCTATTTTTATCTTAAAATTGTCCATATTTTTCTTTTAATTTTCGAAATTTTTTAGTACTTCGTTTAAGTTCGTTATTTTGAAAAAAAGATGAATTTTTATAGTATTCAAACAAATCGGTGGAGAGAATCGGTGCGAAATATATATTCAAAGAAAATTTCTAAATTCGAAAGAAATCGATTGCAAAAAATTTCGAACTGCTTGCTCTTAAAACCATTTTAGCTGGATCACTTTCGCAGAATCTGGGACAGTAAGCATTTTTCAAGCTGATTTGCAATCCACAAACATGCTATTAATCTAAACACCAGTAATATCCTTAAGCCAGCATATGATCGCTGATTGCTGACCCTAATTGAAGACTTGTCTCCAAAAGCCAATTAAATTATGACATTAGAAAAATAATGAGGAGGTGGAAGAAAGGGTCCAGTTAGACGAAAAATCACTTGATTGATGCTTTTAAACTTATTATCCATTCAGTTCTGTTGTATTATCGGGAAAAATTTGCTTTTTTGTGGCGAATATTCCAAAAAATCTTAATTTTTTTTGCATTTTTGCATTTTCAGCTCTAATTAATAGGATGTTTCTCGTTTCTCGTTTAATATTTTTGGTTTTTTATAAATCAAATTTAGCTTCAATGATTGTTTTTATCGAACAAAATCACTGTAATGATATAGATGTGAAATGGCGGAAAATTTAAAAAAAGAAAGAATCGGTGAAAAATAAGGCAAAAAATAATGGTAGTTTATAATTTTCACCAAAACCATCACCTTAATACTGCAAAGAAAACTTCGATCAATTATCAGTTATCTAATTGAAATTCAAGTGCTACAGTTCGAAGAAATACGAACAATCACAACAATCCGATTTTATATTATAATAAATAGAGGGTTTGAGTCGATAAATTCCTATAATACTAAACACAAAAAAGGCAGGAAAGTCGTTTAACGATGCAAAATTAAATGCACGTAATTCGACGACTTTCTCAAAGTATTTTACAAATAAACACTTTTACAAGGTATAATTTAGAAAATTTTGTAGTTTAGTTTGTGATTAATTTCTTTGGGCCAATGCAATTTAAACGTTATTCGTTTTGCTTCTTTTTTGTCCTATGAATGCCATGAAAAGAGTAAATTTTTACGATTTTTGTTAACGATTTCTTATAACGTATTTTATATTTTTCATTTTATTAATAATTAGTTTCCATTTTATCAATCATTAATTTTTTTGAATGTTTAGATTGCTAGAAATTTCAGTATTATTTTAACTTTTTTTTCGAAGGAGTAGTTTCTTTTTATGCTATCTGATAGGGCTGAACAGGAATTCAGAATGTTCTCGAAAATTGCATTTTTTCTCAGTCTTAATTGTAAAACTGATTATAAAAGGCTCTTAAAAGCGAATTGTTTCAGGCTTATCTATATATTTGCCCTCTAATTAAATAATAATAAATAATTTTAGCAGGGAATTTGATACTTTGCATGAAATTTGCGTTAATTCGGGGTCTTATTCTAGATATAAAATATTTAGGTATATCTGAAGCCTAAAATTAATTTATTAACATATTGTTTGAAACTGATGCAGCTTATTATGACACGTTTACTTTTTAACAAACTTAAAGTGAATTCTCCTTTTTTTCCCGACTTCCTCTTCCTGATGAAACAGCTCATTATCAGTTATCAAAACTAATTTATACAAATAATTTCATTTTCTGCAATCAAAAATTATTCGTATTCATGAAATTCCTGCAAATACACTGTAAAAATGAATTAATTACAATGATATTCGGGTCGGCGACGACGGCGACGACGCATCATTCAATCTGTGTTTCTCACCATTAAAAATATCGGAGCCTTTTGTTATGAATACAATTGGCGATGAAAAGGTACTCAAATGCCATTTAAATTCATCAAAATATTATATATATCCATTACAATAATAATCAAAATTATGGCCAAGGCAATTTGATCATCAACACTTATATTTTTTGATACGTTTAATTCGCTGCGAAGTCAAAGTAGATTGTAAAATTTATGTTTCAAAAAATAACTCGTTGTAAATTTACCCACTGGTTCACCATTTACTGACTTGAGACCATTTCACCCGGGAATCACTTCGAGATAAAAGACAGATGGTTCTCCAGCTTCATTTTGCAACGAAGAAATGCCAGAAAGATTCCCATTTTTTTGCAAAACGAAACGGTAAGTCAACAGAATTATAGCACTGGAATTTGCTGAAGACCAAAGAAAAAATTTTAGTAATTTTTTTAAAAGCAAATTAAATGTTCGCAGTTCTCACGTCATTCATTCGTTGATGAAATCATTCGTATGATGATGATCGTTCGTTCGGATAACAGTATCATCGGTCGGTCGGTTGGTTCTTCGCTTCTTATGTAAACATAAAATAATTTATGAAATTTTTTCTTGTTTGAAGCATACAAACATCATAATCATCATCAACATCAATCTATCTATCATACTGAAACTTATATTTTCGAAATTCTTTTATTTTAATTTCATAATGAATCAGTCAATCAGAAATAAGCAAAAAAAATTTTAATTTTTTCAGTTCACTTCTTTTTTCTCTCTCTTGAAAACCTTTTTTTCCAGTTCCTTTGATTTCTATTTCCAAAAATTATTTTTAAATAAATGGTTTGCATGATTATCTGAAAACTAAACGACAAAGATGCTTGCAACTGATATATCATTCGTCTTTAGATAACTGAGCAAAGCAAGGAATTCTTTTTCATTTATTCTTTAATTAATAAATATAAGTAAATAAATAATAAATATGAATAAATAAAAAGTTAATGAATAATCTATTCATATTCATAATTTTTCATATTCATAATTCAAAAATATGAATGAGAAAATTAATGGCGTTACTGCGTGGAGATGAAGAGAACGAAACTGATTAAGGAATGAAGAATTGATTATAAAGTAAATTGAAAAGATTTATGAATTTGCAAATGAAAATTATAAAAAACATGGAAAAATTCGCATGAATTTTTTGCTAAAATGGATGGAAGTGCAGGTAAGTTTTAGGACGCTAAAGTCAGAACAAATTGTGAAGGTCTAAGGAAAAATAAGCTAATAAACTAATATAGTTTAGTGATTATTAGCTTAAATTACTATAGAATTATGAAAGAATTAATGACCGCTTGCCTTCAATAGAAATCAATAAATCTGTCGAATCTAGAAATCCAGGCAATGCTGATAAGCCCAAACTTCCGACTCTTTGTCGAAAATTTCTAATAGAGGAGCAAGAAAATATAACGGAATAATAACCAAAATTGAAATTTTTACATTCCAAAATTGTATTTTTAGTATGTTTTCTATTATTTTTTAAATCATACTTTATATTTTATATTTTCTTTTAATTTTGCTATTTATAGTATCTCAAATGTGAATTTCTTTTCAGAGAACATTTTTAGATTTTCATTTAAATTTTGTTTTTAATAATTATTAGAAATTATTACTAATTAATTTTTGTCTTATCAGTAATTGTGCATTTATCGCGTTTTAAAGCATATATGTATAGTCGAGAAAAAATCTTCATCTTACAATTAACTTTGATAAATTATCGTAATAATAAATCTGTGGTACTAAAGACGCAGATAGAGAATAGCTTATTTATTCAGAAAACAAAGGTAAATTTATTGCATCATTTCAGTGATGGTTTCTAGTTAAAGGTTTTGCACAGTCCAGATTGAATTCAGTTGGAAATTGTGTTTTTAAATTTATATCAATTTAATTTAATTTTATTATAGTTAACTCGATTTAATTCATAAATTCAACTGGTGAATTAAATTAGACGAGTGATTGCCGTTTAGAGTGGTCGTATCGCCTCAGTAGGAATAAACTTGCCATTTAAAATTTTGGTGGCACTGCGAACCTACTTATCTCTTCTATCTTCCTTGGTTTTCTGCTTTTAAATTCTTCATCAAATTTTTTTATCGAAGAAAAAATATACACGTAGGGCATTATTAACGGCATAGATTCTTAAACCTTGCAAGTAATCTTAATAATAACAAAATTTAAAATTTACCTTAATTAATTTACATCTATTTTATGCTATTTCTCATCTATTATTTCCCAATATGTATCCTCTGTTGCAATTTTTTAAATATTTACTAGTTTTTAATATATATAATCTTAAATGTGAATTTCTTTTTCAGAAAACATTTTTCGATTTTTATTTAAATTTTTTTTCCCAAAAAAATCAAATAACACATATATGAAGTATATGAAGTATAAATAAATATTTAACCAGCATGCCAGTGTGTATCTGCTTATACGGATAAGCCATACGTATGTAGGCATGTGTGCAAGAATGGATGAATGGATCAGGATGGCATGGAATGGATGCGACAAGGTGGATTGATAAGATGGGATAGGATAAAGAATGAATGAATGGATGGATTGGTGCATACATGGATGCGTGGATGATCATTATAGTTAAACAAAACTGCAATGAAGAGAGTAAAAAAGGTGGAGTGAAAAAAATCCCCCGCCCTATATATAATAGTTGGTTTTGTATTCAGCCAATTGGGCATAATGTTGTTTAAGAACTTTAGAATTATTTAAGAGAGAGTATTTGATAAGAGAGTGTATTAATAAGAGAAAAAAACATAGAAATGCATAATTGAAATATTGAGAGTCGCAAAAGAATCGAATAGTTATTAAAAGAGATTATTGAATAAGAGAGTATTTTTCCAGTTTGCATGTTGATAGTGCACCACAGAAGAAGTATTAGTTAGGCATTATTGGCATTGGCCTTCCTCTCTCTTCATATCGCTTCCTTCCAGGTACTGTATTTATCGTTCCTTTCCTCTTAGGCTTTTATCTAATTTTTTTCGTTTATCCTTTTGATACTTTTTTTTTGCGATATATTCGATGATCTATGACATACTAAAACCCCCGTAATATGGCCTTTGACATGCAAAAATCTCGATAATTGTGAATATTATACAGAATTTCGGATTCATATTGTATTTGTAAACTATATATATCATATTATTTAGGTGTTATATATATTATTTAGATAGTAGATAGGTTATTCTTCATTTGTATTATTTAATATACTGGACCCTCGATTCATTCAGTAATTTTTTTTCTTTGAAGGCACTCATTTGATAGAATGATTTTTGATTATATATAAATCATATTTCTAAATAATTTAACCTAAATTCATGAATATTTCAGTTATAAGCCAAGTTCAATATTCTTGTTCGGTTCATATTTATACGACTTTATAAAGAACACTCTAGTTCAAAAATTCTCTTTTAATTAGCAGCTGAGGAGCTCCGTTGTTTTGCAGCTATACAGGAAGACTTTGGTCCCTTCTATAGTTATCTGCATTACTATACTCGGCATATATAAATTAATTAAGATATTTTAGGAAGTTTTTTTGTTTAAATTCCACTCAAAAGACACAGTCATTAACATAAAAGTTAACATAAAAAATCCAAGGTATTCAATATCCAATAAATTGGCAACAATAACAGTTATGCGGAGTTGATGAAGCATATTCTCATAATATTCTTCTTACAGTTCGGGGAATTCACTGAGACAATTTAACGCTTTAATTAGCAAATTATGCAAAATTATTTTAATGGTTCTAATTTACTCACGGAGCTAGTTTTTTCACCTAAATCCATTATGTACATTCCGAAAATTATTGAAAAAAACATTTGAATTTATTATTGAAGAATATAAGCATATAAGCATTCTAATCAAAAATATTTGAGAGCGATACTATTTATAAAGCTTCAATTTGCTTCAAAATTTGGTCATAATTATAATTATGTCAAAATACGCCAAATCTACAATAGCAGTTTATTGGAAAAATGGAGAGGCTTATTAAAAACTTGGTATGGAGGAGTAGAGTGTGGATTTTGCTATAGGGCTATAGGAATGATGCATGAAATGATAGGTAAGTAATCGAGGAATTGAAATGAAGAAGAGATCATCGAAACTAATTGAGATATTTTAGGAAGTTTTTTTGTTTGAATTCTCTAGTCGAAAGACACAGTCGTTAACACAGCATGAATTAAATGGTTTTCTTCTTTTTTTATAGAACATAGCAATCTCTCTTCTCTAAAATAATCTCATTTAAATCCTCATGTAAGAAGCAAATTTACGGTTCTTCGTCGTAAAAATTTTTGCCCGTTGTCTTCGATTTTATTTTTAGTGAAAAATTCTTTTTCTAATCATCGTTACCAATTTATCTTTCTCATTCCTCTCTCAATTGACAATAAATGTAGTAAAAATGCATTATTTGCTCGAATATCAAATGCAATTTCGGCTTAATTACAAGGAAATTATTTGACGTTGGAATCATCTAGCTAACTCTCCATAGTTAAGATATAGTAATGTTATAATAATTGAGAAGATGGTACCGAACTGCAAGGAATTACTGTAATTTCCAGGATCGGCTACGATCTTTACTAATTAAATTAAATTTTTGAAAATAATATAAGATAATATGAGACAATAAAAATAAAGATAATATGAGACAATAAAAATTGGATTTTTGACGAATAATAACGAATAAGTAAGTTGGCTACTCTAATTTAAGCTATAAAATGGCAAAAGAACTGGTAAATATCTTGTGAACTATTCAAATACTAGCCTATCGTAAGATTATTTTTGTCATCAATATTTTATTTCAATTATAAAGCTTCAATTCAATGATAAAAATGGAGCCTTGAAAATCACTGCGGCTTACCAGATATTGCGGATTTTAAGGTAATTGAAGCAAAATGAAAGTTTAAGTTGTTAGGGTCCTAGTATAAGCGTTAGAATCCTCTCGCTAAATGTTTTGGTTCATGGGATCTCATTTATCCATTCTTACATTTGAAAGTCTTGCAGATATTTCGAAATCACAAAAGTAAGATTTAATTTATAGCACTAAGTTCCATCTCAAATTCTTGTCTTCTTGTCTTGTCTTGTCTTCATATCCTTAATTATCATTTGTTCACCATTTCTTGGTTTGGCTAACCATATTAGCCTATGGTAAAATTTCTTCATTTTTAGTCGCTTATGAACAAGTACAGATTGGCCTCTGATGGCACTTGTGTCTGCTTTAGATTTGCTGCTACCAACACATGAGAATCGAATCCACAATCTTTAGTATCCTCAGATCCACACAGACACCGCAATATACGACTCTATTTTGGCCCTATTTTCTTTTAAGCTAATCAAATCACTTTTGGGCCACTCCATCGTGAATTTCATTAGAAAATCAAAGAAAATCCTCAAACTAATTAAGAACTTAAGAACTTATATTTTCCCAGTTCAAGTTTTCTTGTTTCCTGTTCAAATTTCAATTGGAATTTTGAGGATTGCTTCACAAGTTTAACGTATTCAATGTTTCATTCATAAAAACTGCCTAAATATTTGATATGCAAATTGCCAACACAACCTCGATTTTTTTGACGGCAGATCTACTCTTTCCGGGAGCTGAACCATTGTCTCATGATGAGCCACTTGTTCTGTTACAATTTAATTAAATTCCGAAGAATTCGGAGAAATTTCAAAAAAAGTTTTGTTGAAATTGGTTTCAAAGTGATTTAGTCCTGACAATTTTTTTGGTGAAATTCTATCAAAAATTTTTTAATCTACGACATGTTTATTGACAAATAGACAAACTGTTGAATTCTCATTTACTAGATTATTTCTTTCTATTAGAAGGCAAAGGCATTTGAAATTTTCGTTTCTCATCAATGTCCTTTAAAATATTTCTTGTATTTTCTATAATAATTTTAACAAAAATTTAAAGATTAAACTGGAAAGCCCATGTGGGCTTTTTAAATTTTTTTAAGTTTTTGCTTATTCTTATTCAATTAATTTAATAAATTTCTGCTATTCATTTATCAATACTTTTATCAAAAAATACTTTAAAATTATGAATGTTGAACAAATAGCAGTAAATTTGGCAATTCAAGATTTTTCTTCCTATTTCTCAGATTTACGACTCTCGTTATTGCGAATATTGAGTGCTTTACTTAATTAAGCGAAAAAAGAAAAAAAATATTGAGTGCTTACGATATTTGATTAGGCTAGTGGTGGGAAATTTTTGCCAGAATCAGTCCGCGACAAATGGAAGCATACATGGTTCACTAGAGTCAGCTCTTGTCAGAAGTAAGCTGCAGATCTTATGACTTATAATAAAGCACTCTGTGCTATTGTTACTCGACTATCCTGTCCTTATTATCATTCAACTTTTCTTGATCAAAATAGATTAAATATGTTGGAAAACTTATGAAAAAAAATGAATTGTTTGGCAAAGATGCTTTAACAACATTTTTTAGCATTCTGAATGGTGGCCGTTTTTTTCGGCTTCGTTAGTTGTTACAGTCAGTTGAAGAAGAAAAAAAAGACGAAGAAATAGTTCATGGGAAAATCAAGTGATCTCTAAATTAATGTATAACTCAATGAATTAATTTCTTTCGTAAAGTGCCCATTTACTGTGTTTATAATCAATTGAATTATACAATATAACTTTGTTCTGACGAAACTTGTTCCTTCTCTGTTTCTCATTTTTTCCTCTCAAAAAATTTCACTTTTTTGTTGATTAACAACAATAATAATGCTGATATCTTATTATCAATCTGTTATTGTTCATCAATGATATTCAATAGTATTATTTCTTTATTTGTTAAGAAAAGTAACTATGGATAATAAGTGGTTATCTCACCATTTTTTATTAGATTCACTCCGCTGGTTGTTACGATTAGAAAATTTTGCCATCACTTGGCAATAGGAGTCTACTTCCGTCGTTCAATTAGTTATGGATATTTAATAATCACAGAAAAATAGGAATTATTATCACATTTTCATATTAATAAATTATTAAATTATTAAATTTAATGATAGCAGTTTAAAAAACAAAATTTTTATCATCTCTTAGAGCAAATAAAATCTTTCGAAATTTATATAAATAATTCTTTTTAATCTGCTTTTTTCACATTTCATATTGAAATTTTAATTAAATTTTCACTAAAATTAATTTATTCTTTCCAAAATGTTTTCTTTTCATCCAAAAATTCACCCAAAATGCAGCAACTTTTTTTTGTTCTTTCATATCTTTTGCTATATTTATAACAAAAATGTTTGATGGGGCGAAACGCCAAATAACTTTGCTTGCCTCTAATAGATCATCATCGATCACCAAAAAGTTGCTCAAATTAATCCGATGAACAGCTAGTCAGATTTCGCCTGCAATTTTTCATTTATATTATTTTTATTATTGTTTTCCAATTTTCCAAATTTTAGTCTGTTTTTATCAATTAATTGGTATTCTTAATTGAAGATCTCAGTTTAGAGATTTTACCACCTCGATTTTACTGATACGTTTTCTTCTTCTGCACTTTTATAGCATAGTTTGTCTCCATTTTGATAAATAGCATTTTTCTTAGGCATTTTTTTTCATCTGTGGATTTTTTCCACGGTTTCCTGCGTTTTTCGATTATCTAACTTGGGTTCAATTTTTATCTAACTTAGGTTTATGTAAGATCTAATTGATTGCAACCATTGTTCTGCTGAATTGAACGTGTGGACTAGTACTTTTAACCGAAAATTAATCTTTTGCAACAAAAGGACTAATAATTAAATAATTTTCTAACGTTTAACGAGTTCTGCGATAGTTAGATCGGTAGGTGACCAACAGTTGATGGATGAATCAACGAAAAAGATTGATGAGCGAATGAGAAAATCGCTTGAAATCGCTTGAATAATCTCTGCTTGAATTATTTTTACATTTTAATGAGTATTTCTCAAAGAATTTGGTATTTTGAGGAAACTATAATAATAAATCAAGCTATCTAGCATTTACCATTTCTAGTCGGGGTATACTGACGATTAGAAGAATGAGACAATTGTGCTAAGGGCCACTTAGTGACAGAAGCACTTGTGAAGTCCCATTATCCTGAGGTCTTAATGGCAGGTTTATTTCCTGTTCTGGGCAATGACCGAACTACAACACTTGAATCGATAATCTAGCCATTGCAATGCATACTGTTTCTGATGGCTAATTATATCCATAGAGATATTATTAAAATAAATAGCAGTTTCTCCGATGCTTTCAAAAACTCTGAAATGAGCTTAAAATCGGATGGGAAACCTATATTTCCTATATTTTCATAGCTTGAACTCTAAAAATATCTTGAAATAACTTAACTCATTTCTCCAAATATTCGGAAAATTCTTTAAAAATTTTTTTTGCAGCCTATAGATGTCTCTTCCTCGTATGTGTTCATTACCTTCAAATAGTGACGTTGATAAAGAAAAACGACTGACGACAGCTGCAATGTTTCCCGGTTTACCATTTATTGGTTTTCCAACGGTTACAACAACCGGAAATTCGGTTTTTCCACCAACTATGGCCACTCCGTTATCGTTATTCAATCCTCATATCCAACATTATTATGCTAATTTTCTTCATCAACAGCAACTTATCCATAATTTGCAAAATCATTCACCACAGTCACAAATTGGTAATTCTGGAACTCTTCTTCTTAATAGTTTTAATTAGCAATGGAGGTTTTCGAGGTGGTTTTTTAAAATAATTAATAGAGGTGAAATTTGAAGAACAGGATGAATATATATATCAAATGTATCGATAGTATTTATTTTGTATTACAATAATCATTAAAAAATCACCATTGAAATTTTCAGATTTATCACCATCAGTTTCCGATGGACGTACTTCATCACATGTCGAATCACCAGCAAGAAGTTAGTCTGAACATTTAAAAAATTTATATTAAACTTTCTTCTTTTTTTCTGCGTCCATATGATAAGCCATCCAATCGTTGTTAGTTGGATTTCTTGCCTTCATACAAAATATATTTTTAACTAACTATGCAAAATATTTTATAAGATTTTTATTAAAACTTTATTTTTATTAAAACTAATTATTTCAAAACATTTTTATTAAAACTCCGAATTTATTTAAATTTGGTTGCAAAAAAATTTGATATCCAAATTTTCTTGCTAATTTCTTTAAGTGTAATTTTTTACCAATTTAAATTTTATTTCCCACAATTAATTGATGTAGAAAAAGTGAAAGTTTCTTTTTAATGATAATAGAAAAGTATTTAATAGAACTTGAATAAAAATTGTTGCGATATAAGGCTATCAAACCATATTTATTGCTGTGAATTTTGTCAATTAAACAATGGTTCTCTTCTATTAATTATTTTATGATTATTGCTAACATACAGTTATTAATCATTAATCATAAAAATTCTTATCTCGTATTATAATTTTATTAATAATTTTATTAATCTTATTATAGTAAACAGACGATACAAAAAATTTGCTAAATTATCAAAATTTTAAAGTTAAGAGAATAAAATCAAATTATGTCAACTTATCAATAAATATGAGTTATGGCGAATAGTGGCAACATAAATATAAAATTGTATGAGGAATTCTTTGAAATACTGATTCATTACTCTTGCAAGCGTTGGCAAAGTCCATGTTTTTTTTGAAGAATTGTTTTATTTTATTTATCATTGGCTAAGCCAAATCTAAATCATTTTTCCATACTATTCGTGTTGGAAGCTATTAAAATTATTATAAATTAAATAAATTATTATTTTTATAAATTATTATTTTTAATAATATCCTGCTATGAGTATACTGGAAAAGAAATTTTATTCCCACTAAGATCTGCCAAATTCTTACAAATATCCCATTGATACTTTCAATTTTATCAGCCTACACGATGTATACTTTCTAGTTTACTTTTATACGATTTTTTATAGCTTTTTTTCTTACCATTTAGATAAAAGTAATCGAATAAGTGAAAAATTAATTTTCCAGTCCTTTTTCCCATAAAAGTAAAAATATAGTAAAAAACTTTTCGAAAGAATAATAATATAATAAATTAACAAATTAATATTATCACAAGACTGAACAAAGAATTTTTATTCTATTGCAATATTTTGTGAAGATATATTGTAGATCTTTGTTTGATCTAACCACCGCAATCACATTTTTAATTTACTTCCCACACAAAAAAATATTTTTTGCAACATTGCGCAGAGTGAAGAATATATTAGAAATAGTATTTCTTTATGCCTTCGTACATATTCGAATGAAATTTGCTTTTAAGAAGCGGATTTTTTTAGGAGTGGTTATTTTTTAAAGTTGTTATTTTTTTAAAGTGGTTACTAAAAATTCAAATATCGATAGGTGATAACTTGTAACAATTGATCATATTAAAGGTTATACAATACTAAGAAGCCCTTGCAAGTTTTATAAACTTTTTATACTTCATTCATCATTTATCGAATATTTTATCTTTCCTTATTTATCCTATCTTTAATATAAGATGGGATAGTAAAATGACCATTCAGTAGTGATGCTACTATGAGAGATTTATGATTAGTATCAAGGTGAATGTTTGATTTATAACCACAGTAAGTGTGCATTTTTTTTTGTCACAAATAAAAGACCAAGTCATTTTTGATTATTTTCTTCCAAAAGTAATATTTTATTCGCTTTAATAAATTTTACGGCAAAAGGTGCAAAAGCAAGACTTAAGTATAAAATATAAAGAGAAATCCTAGGAATTTCGTTTAATAAATCATTTTATATCGGGTTAATAGGGAAATTTTTTTATATTGACATAATAGATAAATTTCCGTATATAAATAAATAATTACTAAACAATAATTGTGATTTTGAATCATTCTATACAGTATTCCATAGTATTTGTACAATTATCCGAAATAGCCCAAAATTGATAGAATAGAGTTTGTTTAAAAAGTAAAATTTTATAGTAAAGTTAGCAAGAAGACTATGAATTGCTTTTTACTGGTTGTTGTATCGCCGCTGATCAATGCAATGAAACAATTGGATTACTGTATATAAACATTGTCGCGAATAAACGTTTGAATGTCGGCTAAATTGCTTTTCATGCCTTCATTATAGCATTTTAGTCGATCATTTATGTGTTATTTTGTATGCAAAAGTCTCAAAAATGCAGAAAACTTAATATTTTACTTTCAAAAAAAATTAGATTTTGCAATAAAAACTGATATGAAGAATAAATATTTAAATTATAAATTGAAAAAAAGGTTTGGACGAATGACAAAAATCACATCGAAGAAATTTGATGAGACTGCTTAAATGGTTTTATTTTGGCTAAATAACTCAGGGATTTAATAATTTATATTTAATAAAATTTTACAAATACTAAAATTTATTAAAATGAATTTTGCCCAAGCTTTATCTGTTAAATATTATTTTCTGCTAATATGAAGTAGTTATACGAGTTTTTTCCTCATAACTTGAAGATCTTGGAAATAAATAAATTTTAATTTAATTTTTTAGTATTTCATAAATTTAAAGGTTAAAATGGATCATTGTCTTCAAAATTTATATTTTATGTCATTAATTACCTTCCGGTTGCTCCTATTTATTTTTATTAGTTATTTCCGCTTGCGGCATCAAATAATCTTTTATTTGTTCCGTCGACATGAGATAATCGAATTTTCTTCGCCATTTTTTCTTTTTTCTTTTGATTGTTCCCTTATCGAAATCATCACAATACACATACATTTCACGAGCAATTGAATTCGACCGACAGAAATTTGAACACTAAACCAACCATATGATTCAATCTGTTCACATATTTTTTAAGCAAGTATTTTGAAAAAAATTATTACTGTATAATGGAAGAATGAAACAAGAAATATTCATTAAGCAGCAATTATTATTCACCAGAAAGTCTCTAATCCATACCATTTTTGCTCGTTTTTATAGTCAGTTTCTCATAGCATCTGTTAATTTTTGCCGGGTTGATGATGGCAATGATTGTTACTTTGATTTAATTCCTTATATTATTTCCTTATTTCTGTATTTTCATCCATATTAAGTGTTTAAAATTAAACAATAAAGTTAATTAATTTTGATGTAAAAAAAATTTGAAATAAATTTTCTCTATTTTTTTAAAATATCATATTTTAAAATAAATTATTTCGGCTTTACCAGCACTATTGGAGACCTACTTTTATTGAATGATAAATTGTTCAAAATTCTTATCGTGTCAGCAAGTCAGTCTAACCAGAAGTGGGAGCTGACCATTTACTCAGTTAATTACCACAATATATCCCTGTTCATCATTCTTCTGTCCTCCTATATTTCTTTCAAATACATTGATTTATATGTAATAATTATAAATATATGTAATAATATTAATAATTCATTTTAAAATGAGCATCCAAATTTTAGATTGAAAAGTAAAGTAGTTTTTATATTTAAAATTTTAAATGATATTCATTTTATTATCAGCTAATCTAATATGATTGTCACTTAATTTTTTTTCTTGAAAAATCTCTGATAAAATACAAAATAATAAGAAGGGTGACAAAAATGAATGATATATGGATGTATGTTATGATGAGGCATTGCGGCATTTTTAAAATCGGTTAATATGAGATCAAAGACATCAAAGGACTTTTCTATACGAGATCATCATCAATAGTGGTAAATCCCATTAAGAAAGACAAAAGAGCAGGATGTGTGAGATGATACGTCTCAATTTAGTCATTTTTTGTCACCTTTTTCGAATCTATATTGCTTCTTAATTCTTTGATCAGATCCGTCAATGCACCTGCCCAGTATTTTGTTAATCCCTCTTGCATCTCCTATCTGTTGTATGACGATCGTAACTAAGTTCATTATCTATTCAATTTTATCAAAATATTAAGACATTCTTTGGCAGATTGATCCGATAGAGTAAAGGGACGCAATCAATTAAGAATTATGTGTACGGCATAAGAAATTTGATCAAATGATAACGAAATAGGAGAAAAAACTCGTCAAAAACATCTGAATGAATGTTCATACGACATTATGGATATTAAATATGATATAATATATGGAATTCTGGTAATATTAATGGCGTAATATTATTACACATTGCAAAATCCAGCAAAATTTCTATCCATAAAAGACGTATAAAAAAACTTATTCGAAAAACTCGCGAAATCCTTAATTTGAAGACATGCAGAAAAAATATTTGGGTTCAACGTGCTTTGTTCTGAGGCATCGAGGTTAAGACTTTGCCTTTGAAAAAGAATAAAGTTATTATTAAAAGTTAGCGATTGTGCTGAAGAACCAACTATATTCTATCCTCAAGTAACTTTACTACGAAAATTCCTATTCTTACTTATAGCCAGTGGAATGAGCCTAACCAGAAATGGTGAGCACCAATCACCTACTTATTTCTCAAATTTCTCTCAATTAAAAAATTGCGAATATAATAAATTTTTTATCTTAATCGGCAATCGATATTTTAAAAATAATTTCGATTTATTTCGCAAAAAATGAAGCAGTCGAATTTTTTCTATGAAATTTGACTGGAAAATTTTTATTAATATATTTTAATTATTCGAATTTTTTTCTCCAAAGATTTGATGGGAAAATGATCTGTTGATTTACATAATGATACAATAAGATTTTAAGGTTTTGTTTACCCATATTTGCATATAAATAATTACAAATATTTGATTTTGCTCTTTTACTTCAGATCTATTGACAATTCAATGATTTTGCATTTATAAATTTCTTTTAAATAGAAAATTTATTAACATAAATCCAGAAATAATCAAATAATCATTCTTTAAAGACCTGGCCGAGTGTCAATTTTCAAGATACTTCATGCCATAGAAGAATCCTAGATTTATCTAGATTGTCAAGAGATTTATCAACTATCTAGATTGTCGTTTGTCTTATAATTTTTAAAAATCTTAAACAAGATCCAGTTTTTTCCGACGTGAAAGTTTCTAATTTTCGTACTAAAATAAGAAAAGTTGATAAATTAAATCTAATGGTGTATGAAACGTGGTGGGTAAATATTATGAATTATAATGATAAATTAAATCTAATGGTGTGAAACGTGGTGGGTAAATATTGTGAATTGTAATGAGCCGTATGCAGTGCTTTTGTGATCATTTGAATCAAGGAAGGAAAAAAAGGAGAGAAGTATGCAACCGACAGCACGCGTAAAAATTATGATGCCTTAATTTCTACAACAAAAACGTTCTTTTTATATTTTATGATGATGATAGTATTAGTATAATAAAAAAGGTTATGTCGAGGACGATTATTCTCACAATGTACATATAATATATCTTTAGGGTTTTCATTACGAAAAATCAGACATTTTGGAACCATATTTCTGAGAACTTCGTCAAAATTTTACAAAATTTCTTGCCAGATTTCCAAAATTCTCTCAAAAAATGTTTTTTTAAAAATATTATAAGCAAAAATTTTCAATTTTCAAATATAAAATTCTCAGTAGAAATAAAATTTGAAAATAAAAATTTTTTGATTTTTTTTCCAGCAGTAAATAAGAAAAAAATCTTTTAGCAAATTTGGTGCACTTTCTGCTTCTTTTTTCGCTTATAGACAACAACGATTTATCAACTATGATAATTTTTTATGATTGATCATATAGCATCGAAAAGAAAGAACATCGTTTCAGAGATCTACATTGATAAATGCGAAGAATTTGGCTCTAATACACTTTGCACTCAACAAAAATCACATAAGATAATAAAGGCAACCATCGGTTTTCGATAAATTCAGGATAGCTGTACATCCGGATGACAGCAATCGGTAGATTTCAGACGAGACCCCGTTTGGATGAATCCTTAGAAAACAGATTCATAGGAAATTTTGGCGAAAAAGGAGCTTAAATAATTTTTAAATAATTTGAAATCTTCTGGAAATTTTCACATTTTCCCTAATTTTCGATTTTTTTAATTTAGCATTTTTTTTAAAAATTGTCGTTCGCTTAACTAAGATTTATGAAAGTAAGGGATATCTAAGAGTTCGCGCAGGTGAGTTTTAATTGGATTACGTAACACTTTTTATTAATTAATACAAATGGTTTGATGCAATAATAAATACTAATATACTGATGACCACAATTATTGGAAACTGTAGACAATTTCACCTAAAATCTTCGAATGTTTAGTAACTTTTTTAGATAAAAGAATTTTAATTGGTTCCTTTTTAATCAATGCTACCAATATATTATAGATAAGACGATCAATTTGTATAATATTTGAACCGAGCCAAGCTGCCATATTTCGACTTCCATCTTAATAGGAGCTACCATTAAAACCCGAAATTTAAACCTTCAATCCATTTGTAGTCCCATATGATTCCCGGGCGAAGAATTCTGATTCTATTAGCCACTGAAACTAGTTAGTATAATAGTTAATATATGTATAGTTATTTAGATCAAAATTGTTTCTAGGCGAAGAATTACACAGAATATAAAAACATAAAAATATAATTGTCGCCGATGCACTGTAGCCTTTAGATGAAAGTAAATTATTTTTGGCTTAAAAATTAGTCTTTCTTCGCAGGTCATTTATTTTATCAAAGTAAAAATCGCTAAATGTGTGATATTATTGCATAATAAAAGTTGATGATATTATCTGTTCTGTCCTAGACGATTATTATCTTCAATTACATCAAAGAGGCTTAAATAAATTTTACTATCTCCAACTCGCTCATCATCTTAATCTGATTAAATTTATTATATATTCTCATATTTTTCTATATTATCGCTATTACTATTTAAATAAAAGATTTTATAAAACTACAGTGTATTTATATTTATGTTCGAGCATATTTTAGATATCGAATTATTTGATTTTTTTTGATAAAATTATTTATTTGAAGGCCAAAATTGGAAGCTCTTCATTTCGATACAATATTTATGGCGATACAATTTAGAAAAAACTAAAACTTCTTTTATTTTAAAGTACTTATAAGTACTTTTTCAAGCTGCATTCACCATCTGGTTTATTCGGTTCTAATAAATAGAACCCTGTGTTCATTGAGTTCTATGCAGAATAATATAAAACAGAATATTTTTATGAAATCTTTGGACCATTTAGATTGATTGTTCTGAACCTTCTGATTCATCTGGAAAAGAAATTCGTACAAATAACGATTGGACGTAAAATAAAAGTTACGATGTAATTTTGGTGAAAACTCACCACTATATTTGGCACACTTTGGCACGACTTCGTAAATTCTTTCCGTTTCATTTTCCACAGATTATGCATTTCGTAGTTGCTCACATGTTTGTTAAATCGAGCGTATATCCGCATAAAAGTCCTACAGAGCAATGTTACTTTTTTGGTTTTTATTTTCCAAAACTATGTCCCAAAAATCTTGGATGATATCGAAAATATTTTCTCTCTTATTTCCAATTTAAATTGATAATACTATTATTTATTCTCATTAGTGCTTGTTTGATATTGCCATTGGAATTTGAGAATTTAAAAAATTAAATTAAGAAAAGATCAAAAGTTCAAATTCAAAAATTAAGAAATTCAAAAATTTAAAAATTAAGAAAAGATTTATAGAGAATTTTGATGTTTTTTGCTACAGGAAAAAGCGATTCATACTTGAACTGAAGAAATTTACTGACACAAATCCATGTGCGTTAATATTGTTTTCATCTAAGTTTTCACCAAGGTTAAGTGTATTTCTAGGATCAAAATTGCTCTTTTTCACAAAGGTACTTAAAGTATGAATTTTTTAATTCTAGGAGGATTTAGGAAGATTTCATAATATTTCATTCGCTATATTGAAAATTCAATAACTTCTATGATTTTGCACTTTTTACAAGCATGAAACTGATAAACTCCTTGTTAAACCGTAAATGAGGATGAATGTAGTGAATATGAGCATAAAAAGGAAATAAATAACTTGATTTTCAAGTCCCAAGCGATCCAGAAATTGACTTCATCAGATATATTTGTCGGAAGAGATCAAAAGGTCCCTCTTGCAAATTTTCATGGACATTAAAAATTCATGGCTCTTAACAATTAGAAAAGTTTGTTATTTATTGCATAGCTAGTGTTTTATTACTCGATTGGGAGCAACCCAATATTCAATTTAGAAAAGAAAATATTCCTCAAATTTATTATAGACAAATACTTTTCCAATTCATAAATAAAAATATTTCGTTTATTTTTGTCCAAAGAAAGGGAGAAGGGAGGAAGTCAAACTATTTGCGCTATTTAAAGGGAGACAACATATATTATATCATTTCGCTTCAGCGAGATGAAGTGAACTTTCCCTTAAAGTGAAATACAAGTAGTGCTGGGGATTCATCTGTATCTCTGCCAAAAGGATCTTAAGCTGATAGCCAGTAAAGCCAGCCAAATCAAAAATGGTAAATGCTAAAAATGGTAAAAATTCCTAGAAATACAAAAGCCTTTAGCAACTATAAAATTTCTACACTTAAATAGATAAATCTAATTATGTAATTAAACATATGGTGGTGAAAAATCGAGTTTATCAGCGAGTAATAAATGAAGCATTTGCGTATAATAAACTGCCTTCTGTTACGGATTTAATTTTCGATGATAATTGAAAAGAGAAGAAATATCGAAATATTATAAAAAGCCAAATGTTCAAGAAGAACGATGATTGATGATTTAGATCAGTCAGATTAAATCAATTTGCGCTTAATGGATTAACAAAAACCAGGAAATTTTTTTATAAAATTATTAGTTTTTTTTGAGTGGAAATACGTTATTTCAGTTTTATTGCTATTATGATTTCCCATGACAATTTCTGAAATTACGTTTATCTTTCATCAACGATTCTAATAAAAATTAATCAAGTATTTAAATTTATATTCACTTAAAATCAACAAACCGACCAATATATAATTGTAAGAACAAAAAAAAAACCACCAATATATAATTAACCAATATATAATTGTAAGAATAAAAAACCACGGCGAATTTCAAGCTTTAAAAATGATTGTATTGTTACATCGAAATAATCCATCCGATTACTGTTATTTTTAATGAAAATCAAACAGTTATAGATATTCGATTCCCAAATGAAGAGTGGTTCTGGAAACTTATCTTTACGAACTGATTCTCTGTTGTAGAGATCTTAATATTGAGTTAGTGAAATACATCAAACCAGAAATGACAAGGAGGGGATGAGAATTATTCAAGATAATGTTCCTCATGAATTTGTCTTTCCATTTTCGAAATCGTTAACGGAAATATTCTACAATGATTTCTTAAATGTTTACATCAACAATATTAGTTATTTATGAATACAAAATGACCTCGCAAACAGATGATTGTGTACCAAAGTAATAAATGAATAACCATAAAATTAGCATACGTAACAATGTGTCATAATATTAATAATATTAAATTGGTAAAGGTTGTAAATCTCTTGAAACACTATTCGTTTTGTTTTTTATATACATATGCATATATATATATATATTTACATTAAATATATACAAAATGAATATACTATATTTGTGAAATTTTTATTTTTCAATGATATATTTAGTTGGATTTTAAAAATATTCATTATTTCTAAGAGATTCGCTATGCTGGCTTATTAAATTAGGCAAATCATTGTCAGAGAATCACCTTGGCGATAGAAATATAAATGAATCGCCACTCGCATTTTTGAAAGACAGACTTACTCTTTCAAGAAACCTCCGTACTCCAAGTTAATCAACCGACTGAACTATTCTACCTCCTTTTGCTTTCCTCCTCTAGCTGCATTGCAGCTCGACGAAATAGGATGCGTCGACTCTAATCATTTTTCTCAGTAATCATTTTGCCAATAAACCACTTACAGTTTCGAAAGCAAACAGGATATTTTAACTTATTTAATTGTTAACGACGGAATTCAAATTGTTGAATTAGCCAATAAAAACGAAAAATCTAGGATCCTTTTCCATGTCTTCTTAAATAAAGTGGAGCATTAATTTAAACATTCTCTTTGAAACTTCGGAAAATTCTGAAATTGTATTCGAAACCTGAACTTTGATCTGTTTGGATAAAATAATGCAAATCTCTGTTCGAGTTTGGTTTTTGCCTTCATACCATCAGAGTAGCCGAAGGATCGTACTGGTGCAAATTTTTTCTCAGTGTGAAGCACATAGGGTTTTTAATAAAAAATGTTCTCAAGTATCTATTGTTATAAGATATTAATCTTCATTTTTATAGCATTTCATGTACAGAAATTTTTGATTGTTTGAAGGGTTTTTTTCTCAGTTGGGCTTCTTCGCATTTGGCAATGAGTGATCCGTTTAATTCTCAAGAATTCTTTTAAATAGGTGTAAAACAGTGGGGAATCATTTCATTCCAGATTTAATAAACACTTTGACTATGATTTCAGATTTACTTCACGATTTTACGATTAAATTCGGACTATTATCTATAGCATAAATCTTTCAAAATTTAATTATTAGCTTAATTTAATTATTTAATTAATCATTTTTCATGTAAAACTAACAATACCTATTTTACACCTATTTTATACCTATTACCAAGATACCTAACAAATTAACAAATTATTTTATTAACAAATTATAACAAATTATATATTTAAAAACCCCGATTTAAAGCATGTATGATAACCTAAGAAAGATAAGAAATTTTATTTAAATATCAGTAAACAACATATTTAGATAATTTTATGAAATTATTTATATCTTTTTAAATACAATTTTAGATATAAATGCCATTATATTCTTTAATTATGCTAAAAAATAAACACCTGTCTAAGTTAATCATAAAAATAATTGAATTAAATAATCATATTTTAATATGATTATAATATTTCTAAGTGGATTTTTCGATGGTAAGTTTAATCTTTCTGAAGGCAGAAGTCGAAAATAGAATATGGTAATCTGTCGATGTTTTTTTTTCTCGAAGTAAATCATGATTATCTAACTCATCTAATCCAATAATCATTTATAGAATTACAAATTGATGAAGATGGGAATCCAATTTGTATTATTTGCGATGAAAAGCTGAAAAATGAGCGAGAATGGGCTGAACATGTTGAAATAGAACGATCGAAACTCATTAAAAATATTAATCAGTAATATTATTTAAAATTCCAATAAAGTTCATATTTTATATTCATATAAATATAGTGATTATTATGTTATTTATATTAAAACATCGATAGGTTGAGGCCAAAATAAGATAATGGATAATGCCACACAATTTATTTTTTACTTTTATTGGATTGATGTGAACAATGCAAGTGGAAGGAGATGGAATTTTTTATTTATGAATCGACTTTTTGCATAGAAATTCGCTTTCGACTTCGATTTAAATAAAAAGTTATTTGGCCCTTAGATTAATCACTGAATTAATTCATATTGAGTAAATTAAATGGTTAGCGCTTACTATTTCTGGTTCCTAGCTTCGCTGGCACGGTTAGAAATTTTTTAGCAATTTATCAGAGAATTTATCATTTGGTATTAGTGTTCGGATTATTTTAATGGCAAATTAAGTCACTCGAGTAGGGTGCAGAATTTGCACTCTTATTATTATTATTATTGTTATTATTATTTTATTATTATTACTATTATTATTGTTATTATAATTATTTATTATTATTTTGTTATTATTTTTAACTATTATTATTATCATTATTGTTATTTATTATTATTTGTTATTACATCTGCTACTATCCACTCCAAATTAACTAAATTTCACTAATTTTTCATAACTTGTAGTATGGTCTATTAATAAATTTGGTCTCTACTTCAGACTGAAAGAACAAAAATCAAATTATAACTGTATTGCTAATTCTTCGGGCGATCATAATCGGCGAAAAAGAGAATTTGAATTAATGCGAATTCGTGCAAACCAACAGAAAAGACTTGCAGGTTCTTATTTTTAGGAGCTTTCATATTGCATTCGAAAGTCTTATATCGTAGCTATTCATAAATCAAAAAAATATCTTAGAAATTTCTTAGAAAATTTGTTAATTTTAATATAATTTTATTATTCTTATCACGTCCAATATTATAAATAATATTACCAAATTTCATAAGCAAAAATTACAAAATTTCTTTAAAATATTTTTCAGCTAAAAATATGCCAAATCGCGAAATAAAATCGTGGAATATTTCAACGACATCATCTGATGGTCCATCTTCTTGTTCGGCCATAATAAATAAATCTGATGAAACAGACGGGTCTATCAATACTGGCAACTACTGTAAATCATGTGAGGTCAGCCTTTGATTAATTGGTTGTAAGAGCAACTCTGACAGTACTTTATTTTCAAAAAGTCCCTAGAAATGGATGGTATTTTGATTAGTTTTCTTTAATGGTATCAGATTGGATCTTCTTTTTCTTCTTATAAGAATGCTCAGTATTTCTGGTTTGCTTGACTGCATAAACTGACGGAGCGAGGAGGATAAATAGCTCCTCAGTATCATTCGAACAAATGGGTAATATTTATTTAAACGTTAGTGTTAATAGAAGAGAGAAAAGAATGAAATGGTAAGAAAGTTTCCCAATTAAGACAACTTGAAAACTTTGAAATCGCATTAAACGCTAATAAGAAAATCATAAAATGATTTCACGATAAATTCCATCGCTTAATTCGCGTATACATGAAATTAAACCATTCATGCGGTGAGAGTAAAATAATTTCATGAATACTAAAGGTTTCTAAATTCTAGAATTTCAGCGGTATCACGAATATCTGATAATCAGTAATGCTTTTGAAGAAGCACGATGTCAAGAATGTTTTTTCAAATTTAGGGCACAAACTGGAGCACTTCCATTAACTGTTCGTTACTTTTTTTATCCTTTCTCAGGAAGGAACTTAAAATCGTAAATTATCTCGAAATATAAAATTAGTGGACTTTAAATTTTAGTTCTTTAGTTCTTATTTCTTGTTAATAGCTTGATAGAAATTTTTTTCGTCATCAATTTG
Source organism: Dracunculus medinensis (assembly GCA_900625125.1). Lineage (NCBI taxonomy): Eukaryota > Metazoa > Nematoda > Chromadorea > Rhabditida > Dracunculidae > Dracunculus > Dracunculus medinensis. Next base: position 79,746 of record UYYG01000050.1, on the reverse strand, counting down.
ATTTTCAAGCTTTTTTTTCATGAAGTTGATAAAAGGCTCATTGTGCACTTAATAAGAGACATATCTTGGAGTGCATCAGTTTTAGAGAATTTTTTTATAGATAACAACTTTACCAACCGAAAGAGCATCTTCAGTGTCGCACTGTGAAACTGAAGATAAGCATTCACCACAGTCAGCTTTAGCACTCATTGTTGAAAATAAACGTCCAAGATTCGATTAATAATTATTTTTGAAATAATGCTTGTTTTTCTTCACAAATATGTTTAAAAATTGATTGTCGGTGTTTTTTAAGTGTTATTCGGTGCAAAATAAAATTCATTATATTTTCACACAAAAGACCGAAAAATTAATTTTAACTGGATGAACCCTGGATGGACCCGGGAGATTAATTTTTCACAAGATTAATTGAGATTACAAGGTTATGAGTAACCGTTTTTTCTCGAGTCATAGTAGTGGATATAGTAGATTAAGCATCAAATCGCACTCACTCGTGATTTTACGCATTTTCTATTTTCTACTTTTTAACACCATTTTTATTATCAGTGGTTTGGAATAACTAATTAATTATTATAATTATTTTGAAAAAGCGGAAACATTTGGTGGAATGGAAACACTATTTCGTTAGCTTTACGACCTGGAAATCGAAAAAATTTTAAGTAAAAAATGGATTTTTCTCGTAACACTTTAAATTAAAATATCTTCATTACTAAGCATGGAATAGCACAATTCAACTGCGAGGATAAAAAAAGCCTTCAAAAAAGCAGATAGAACAAGAAACAGGATGTGAAATACGATTCATTCACTTCTCAGAAATGTCAATTGTGCAAACCGTCTGATGCTCTTGGAACCACTGGAGCCAAATTTTAACGAAATATTCTGGAAATTTTGTAAACTACTATTTCTTAAAGATTTTTTGTTTTATTTTTGAAATTTTGGTGTAAAAAGATTTGTATCAGTTATTTTTTCTTTTATCAATGGAATATGATAATAATTATATGCAAATTATGTAAATAAATATTTTCACTCGGTTGTAGTACTATTTTCCTAACAACTAGGATTTTTATTGTACCATATCTCTTTAATCACCATTGTGACTAAGCAAAATATTTTATGTCTATAAAATATATACGAGCGATTGTTGATCATTTAAAATATTAAATGGCAAGTGAAAATCGGATTTATGAACTAAATTTATTTTATCGCTGATCCTTGTTTATCAATTCTGGTTTAGGCGATTTTGATGAAAATAAAAAAATTTTAATGGTTTTGACGAATAATTTACGTACTTAAACGATTCTAATCAATCTTTTTCACATTTTCCAGCAAATATTTTTCATAAACACAACTTCGAACAATATTCGCCATTTCTGGTTTGGCCGACTCCACTAATCATCGGGATAAGGCATCTCTCTGTCAAATGCGATAGTAGAAGTGACTGATGATTGTTAATAAGATCCTGGTTTTTCCTGACAGGAACACAAATCCAATTCACCATAATCGATACCATAAACCATTGACCTCGTACACAAAAAAAGAGAATTTTTGATAATTTTTCAACATAGAACAGATTTTAATTGAAAATTTCGATTTTGGCTTCTTATAAATTAAATTAATTCCAATCTTTCTAAGAATAACTTGTTTTCCATCGAATTTGCCACATTTTATTTTAGAGTTTTTCGTTATATTGTTTGGTTTTCATGGATGCCACATATTCGTGGACTTGAAGAAAATTTGTGTGTAATTGTTAAAATTTATAAATTGTTATTTCAATTCACTTTGCACCTTTGCATTATTTAGGTATTTCTGAAAGAAAAGATTTGAAAAAAAAATTTATCTTGAATAATGATGTGATATAAGGTCTCTATGTTCCGAATCTTAAGCGATTCCTCTAACACAAAAATCTTACCCTAGTAGTAAGGGATGATTAGATGAAGAGTCTATAGGAGAACGATAAGGATGCATAATTTAATCCAAATTATGGAAAAACTTGGAAAAGTCAAAATAAGGATTTTGATCCGTATTTCACTGCATCATTTGCAGATTTGCAGATAATTTAAGCTTCTTGCAGTGGAAATTCTGAACAAAATATATACAATAAAAAGTTGCACAATTTATCAGTAAATATCATAAATAGATTATAGACGAATGACGATGCACAGACAAATTTATTTTTGGAAAATCAAAATGCATTTCCGAATTTTATTATTATTTTCCGCAAAATCCTTTGGCACCTTTACGTTTTTTTTAATATTTAAAAATTCATAAATCCATGAAATAAATATAAGTAAATTTCTTCTGACTTTTTAAGAATAGTTTAAAGAAACATCCTTATTCAAAATCTCTTGCTGAAGAAAAAAAATCATCAATCGCTTAAATTTTTTTGCCGATTTTTTAAATTTTTGTTTTTGTTTTTCTTTTCGATTAATATATTTTTATATATATCTAATGTTTATAAAGCGCTTCTTTTCCACAAATTTAATTTTCGTCAATTAAGAAAGACAAAATTTTTTTTAAAACCATTTAATTGGTTTGATGATTGAAGACAGAACAGTCGAGTTAATAGCAAAGATCGTTGTATTGATTAGGTTTAGATTAGCCAATGATTAGGTTTCTACCAAGATCTATAAATTTGTCTCTAAAAGATTCGAGTGGTGCTTGTGGTCCACTTTCAGTTCTATTACCAACTGATTTCCTAGCACAAATTTCTAACCAGATTAGCAGGGATGGTTAGCATTTACCACTTAATTTTATGGCTGTGAGGATATTTTCCGAAACAAGTTTCATTGACGATTTTAGTATATCCTTATGCATATTTTTATTTAGCAAAATTCGGCTTGCCTTTATTTTCAAGAATAACGAACTTTCTCAAAAAATTTCTGAAAATAAATATTTGTGAAATATTTGTAAATATTTTCTATAATTTCTATAATTTGATGGGAAATTTTTCAATTTCTTTGAAATAATATTACTTGTTTAAAATAATGAAAAAATAAAAAATTATCTAGAAAAAATCAGGCGTACCAATCTTTTTACCGAGAGATAAATAATCGTATTATCCTTATAACTTTCCTTTTTGCACAGATTGGCCAGAAGTAAACAACTGCATTACCATTTTGATTTCCTTGTTAAATCATTCAATTCAAATTATTTTCATCCAAATTCACTGAAGTTTTATTTTTTAAATAGAGAAATTAACAGTGAGTGAATCTGAACTTAAAACGAATTTTGATTTGGTTCAATTCTTGCGATTTAATTTTGAAAATTGACCCAATATTAAATTTGAACCAATCGATCAATGAGATTAAATTGCCGAATATCGATGTACTATATTGTTCATTTAATTCTGGAAAATTTTTAAATATTTATTATTGATAAATTATTGTAAATCAATTTTTTCAATCAGTAAATATATATATTTTTGAAAAATTTTAGAAAAATTTTTAATTTAATTATTTGAGAAATACAAATTTCATTTTTTCTCGAGTTGAAATTTTTGGCTTTTTTCATGAAAAATTTCCATGTCTATAATTTTAATGAATATTTATTTTCGCAGCGAAGTTCGCGAAACTCTGGTAATGGTTGGTCAATAAATTCACCTTAATTACTGCTAATTAAGGATTGGAATGGTAATTATTGCTTGAATTATCGAAAATCCTTTTCTTGGCAAGGTAAAGCTAAGGACACGATTTCTACCTTCAAGTGGTTATCTGGCAATTTCTCATCGTAATAACGATGAAATGCGAGTGGCGTCTAATGCCATAATCGACAGTAATAGAGGCCGTTCCTTTTTCCATCTAAGTCCATATATTGTTGGTCCATCTATATGTTCAAAACCTTTTTTGACCGTATCAGACCAGGTCTTGATTGGCCCACCTCGTTTTTGACACGATCCATCACGGTTTAGCAAGTATGCATATACGAAATACTTCAACTCCTGTGGTGGACGACGGAGAACGTGACCCTAACTAGCGGAAGATATGTTCTATGATTACATTATTAATGCAAGTGGTACTTGAAGGTGTGTGCGATCATGTGATATTTTTTCCGCTCGCCATACCGGTAAAATGTACAAGAGTGGTCAAAGTTAAATAATTTCTTAATATCCTCCACTTTCATTGGCCATATCTTAGAACCATATAAAATCCTTTCTTTTATAACAAGATCGAACAAATCACGACTTTTGTTTTAATGGTAATTTCACGAGAGCTCCATAAAGATTTCGTCAACCGGTCAACCGAAAAATGCATTTCTCGCTGCCGTAATCCGGATTGTAATATCGTCTTTTGCCTGGCCATTCGGTATTAGAGTGGATCCAAAGTATTTAAAACCAGGCATTTCCTTTACCGGTAATGAATAATTTATAAAAAGAAGTACTTTATCAGCTTCTTGTAAAGCTCTTGAATAAGGCGAAAAGACTTTCGTTTTGTATACATTGGTCATGAGTCCTATTCTTGCTGCAATTTCTGACATGTTATTCAGCATTACTTGCATTTCGTCATAACTGTCAGCAAAAAAGACTACATCATCAGCGTATTCAAGGTTTATAATGCTATGCTCTGGACTGATTTGTATACCTCTTAAATGCCGACAAGTGGCGCCAATTATCCAGTCTATCGCATAGTTGAATACTGTTGGGAAAAGGATATACAACCTTGACGAACACCAGTTTTTATTTCGAAAGAGTCTGTCAGTTTCCCATATACCCAGACCTGCGCCGATGTCTGCTCATAAAATGCCTTTATGAATCGAATCTTCTTTTGGTATTCATTTGCCGTTCTAGAAAAATCATTGATATTTGTATCATTGAGGTGCTTCAATAATTCGGTTTGAAATGCGCTCACTATCCCCGAATTTTTTAGTTTGAAATAGTTGAAGGATCTTGGGCGATGTTATTTTCTGTGAGTTGCCGATTTTATGCGGATCCTGCCTCGAACCATAATATGGTCAGATCCATGAAGATTGCCCGTTTCTCCGCGATAAGAACGACTATCTAGTACGGAACTCTTCCAACAGCGATTGATTAAGATATAATCGATCTGGTTGAAGTGTTGGTTGTCCGGGGAGTTCCACGTGACTAGATGTTTTCTATGATGCCAAGTATTAGTAACAAAAAGTTTATGTTCTCCGGCATAATGAAGAGGATGTTCCCCATTGGTGCACTGGTTTAAAATTCAGAAATATTTTTAAAATATTACGAAAAAAATTTACAGAGGAATAGCATTATAACCGCTCAAGATGAAACCAGAATAAAAAATATATAACTATCGTATTATTTATATTACTATTGTGTTATTACTCATAACATACTCATATTACGCAATAAAATCCAATAAAATCCGAAAAAAAGAAATTTTTTAAAAGAGAAATCCATGGATTTCTACGAATTTAAGAGACTAATTGAAGGCTAATTAATATTTAATTCCTACGACAATTTTTTTGCAAAAATTTTTTATTCTTTTTGCAAAATGATTTTAAAAAAGTTCATTTTTTCTTTGCATTTCTCCTAAATGCATTCTTTACTGATCATTTATTCAGCTTTTGTTTGCTCTTTTTTTTTCCTTCATTTTTCGGATTCGTAAAATAGGAAATTTAAATAAAATTGAAAAAATTTGTGACATTTATAATTAATGAATCGATTAATTAGCTTTTTTTGTATGTCGTTGAATGACGGGAATACTACGAAAATTTAAGTTCCTCTTTCAATTTCGCCAATTTACTTTTATTTCTGTTTGTCTTGACTTGATCATTAAAAAATTTTTTTTGCATGCTGGAAAGAAATTCATTTCATTAGTTTTATATCTTTATAAGATCCTGAGGGGAAGTTTGAGGTTCCATTGACGAGAAAGAGATTGCGGAAGAAAACCATAAAATCTAATATTTTTTGAAATTTTTCAAAAAATTATCTTTATCTTTTTTTTGTCATCTTTTTTAAAAAAGAGAGATTACAGGTGTAGTAGATCATTAAAAAATCTCCATTTTTAAGGTGATATTCATTTCTGTTAAAGTAGAAATGATATTTTGGATTCACATGGAAAAAATTATTTCTGCCACTTAGAATCTTCTTTCTGGAAATTTAAAACTTTTAAAATTTCAGTCGGCCTAAAAGAGCCCATCTATTTCATTTTGATTCCTAGATTTTCTTGTCAATTTTTTGTTGAGTATTCCTTCGAACTGCTCCTTTTGGATAAACTTAAGGTTTTTGCATATTTTCATTTTGTAAATTTTCCATTTTTTCATGTTATATCTATTAAATAATTTATTTTGAATTTACGATAAATATAAATTCGAAAAAAATAAAATATTTGAAATTTGATGTATTGAAATTTTTATAAATATATGTACAGACAATGTTTAATGAGTGGTTAGCCATTTTCCCTAGTTCGCCTGGCTATTAGTGTTATTAATTTTGTCAAGGAGAGTCAACGATAGAAGCGCAAGTTGTCAGCACAATTTTTAATAACAGGTTTGCTCCCAGGAAAGAGTCCAAATTTGCCAAGTTTTTCAGCGGAAATTACTATCCACTAAGCCATCCTACCACCCCCCCCCCACTCCCCCCTCCTATGGATATTAAATATATTAATATATTCTTCGAGGCGAATCAATTGCAAATTTTAAAATGAGAATTAGAGAATTTTTTATGAAATTGAATTTTCTGAAGGCAATCAGCGATGATTATCGGAAGAACTTTTTTTTTGATTTCTATTTTTCATTCTACAAACTTACTTATTTTCATTTATTGATTTGATTTTTCATTTTTTGCAATTGCAATTGTTTATAATTTGTTTGATTTTAATCGTTAAGAATAATTTAAAGAATTTTTTTTTGAAGAGCACTTCTGGTTCGGTTCTTTCCGCTGGACCAGAGAAATAAATTTTTGCTAGATTTATTTGCCGATAGAAGATGCAGGTGAGAGACCAGATCATCCGGATTTTTGAGAGGCAGATTCCGTGCCAGGAGTAGAATATGAGAAGTCGCATGACAGTAAAAGTTTAACAATAATTAGGGAGCAATGGTCGAGTAGTGGTGTACTGCTTTGAATGTGAATGTGATTTCAACCCATCATAGCTAGACCCTTGCTTTTAGAATAAATCTACTATTAAACATGATGTAAAACTGGGGAATCACTTCTGACCAAATTCTATGACCAAATGATTTTCAGATGAAGTTCTCTTATCTTAGTGGGTTGAGTATTAGGATGGTATTCGTTGGATGGTTTTTATTTAATTTTTAAGAAATTCATCGGAGTACTTTTTATTTATTTGAAAAATTCTATTTGAAAAAGTTTTTTTTAATTTTTTCATTCTTATCATAATTTTTATTATCATAACTTATCTTAATTCATAACTTTTATCCTCTCAGCGAAACTCTATCTAAAATCTATCTTAAACATGAGTGGACAAAGGCAAATAGCTTCTTAATATCCTCTACCCTCATTGGCCATATAGCAAGATTCGAACAAACTACATAGACTCGGATTCTCGTTTGATTTCGCGACAGTTCCACAAGGATTTTATCAATCGGAAGAATGATTTCTGTCGTTATCCGGTTTGTAATTTTTTTTGCTTGTCTATTTGGGATCAGAGTAAGTCAGAGATATTTTATTTTAATAAGATATAAAGTCTGGTTTCTCAACCGGCAATAAATTAATAAAAATAGCTACTTTATATCATTAGCGTATTCAAAGCCTATGTTCGCTGGACTGATTTGTGCACCACTTGAGTGCCGACGAACAATGTCTATTATTCATTATCCATCGGTTAGCTGAAAGTTGTAGGGAAATGACATAGCCTTAATGGACACTAGTTCATGTCTGTTTGTTCACCATGCACATAGACCTGGGCCGATGTACGCTTATAAAATTCCTTTATGAGTCGAATGATTTTCGAAAAAGCTGTTCTATCAATTGAATCGAAAGCAGCTACAAAGTCAATGAAACACATTAATTCAATATTTTTCTATATTTTTCCACAAATATATTTTTCCTTTTTTTCACTTTTTTAAAGATAATAGAAACAGATGGCATAAATTCAATTTCTTCGCAAAACATTTGTTTCGACTAAATTAGAATATAAACCATTTGTCGAAGCAATAGAATGCATAGAAGAATTTTTATGGAAAATTTTCTTAAAATTTTCTTAAATAATATTAACCTGAAACTAGCTAATATTTGTTAAATAAAATTTTTCTTATCCTTAATATCAAATGAGAGAAGTGGTTAGCGCTCACCATTTCCAGTTATATGCGGTTATATCAACGGTTGTAAATAGATGAAAAATTTTTGCTAAGAGGTGGCTTGGGGCATAAATACTGAAATACTGAACATCATACGGCTTTTTTGAAGGGAACATTTACTCCAGTCGAAAGTGTGGTCCGAACCTTGACACTCGAGGCGACAATTGAGCAACAATCTGCTCGACTATGCACTCATAATATTAATGATAACGCTATGAAAAATTTTTATCAATTTCTTTGCAGAGCAATGTTTTTGCTTTTACACATTATTCAATTTTTTATTTCTTAATGATTCTCAAGATATACTTTTTTCAGTTAATTTATTTGATTATGATTTATTTTATTTTCGATTTATTGAGTTTTAAATTTTAAAAAATAAAAGTTTTCCTTCAGTTTTATAAAAATTAATGAATTTTTTATTTATATGCTCAGAGCTTTAAATGATTATTGCGAACTTCTTTTCATTTTTTTCACATTCTTATATTTTGATGGAGAAAAGAATTTGTGAGATTTTCGCTGTGTATGAGTGTGTGCGAGAAATGGTATTTAAAAGAAAATACGATGGCTTATTATTTGAATTTTTCTTTTATGAAACTAGAGAAACTAATATGAATTTTCATTCGATCCCGAATTCGTTATCTCTGATTATTTAAATCTATCATTTCAGGCTGATTATTTAAATTCGCCATATGAATTTTCATCAAATATTGGCTCGATCCATGAAGTTTTTCGATGAAACTCATTTCTCTCATTCGTGCTTATGGGCGATTAATCATTGTTTTTCTTATATTTAAAAAAGTTGCCTCGAATAAATCCATAAATCACATAAGGCAATCAATTCATTTCGTTCTTTTTTTACCTTTTTTTTCGTCTTTTCTTCCACTGATTTTTGATCTTCAGTTGACTTTTTCTGACTTCATTCGATTTTCCATAGTTCTTGACCAATCCAGCCGTTTAATGTGGGCAGGGTAACCGAGTTGATAGTGACTCAGGTTAACTTGTCGGCAAAAAACCCTGCTAGTGCTGACGGCTCGTCTATCCAACTGATCCTCGGCAAAAATTTCTAAATAGCAGAATGAACTTTGCTAAAAATGACGAGCGCTGACCACTTATTTTTTTCAATCCACTGTATTATATGATATTTAGTTTTTAAAAATAATATGTTAGTTTGCTATGTTTTCTTCCAAATTTTCCGACAATTCCATCCGTTTTTTTCGGCTTCAGTTATATTAAATTTGAATTTTATTTGCTTTCAATCCATGCGCTTATAATTTATACGAATTAAAAATTATAATTTATTACTAAAGTTGATAATCGCCATTTGCATGATTCTTTTCGTGATCCTCAATCTTATTGTGAGTTTAAAATTCATTTAAATTTGATAATTCAATAAATTCAATTAGATATTTCAATTCCAGTTTTGCAAAAAATTCGTCCAAAATCCTTTCTTATTGCCTTGATTCTATTTTCATTTTCTTTGTCATTTAAAAATTTTCACGGCCACCGGATTTCTTTTGCTTGCTTTGGTCTTTATTTTTGCCTTTAAATTTTCCTGGAAAAATTTAATATTGCTCTATTTAGCTAAGTGGTGTATTGCTTAGATTATCATTTAATTTTATACTTGACCTTTCACTCTGGTTAACGTAGATCTGTTATTGAAAAATCCAGATAATGCTGGTAGCCAGCCTATATTTCTGTCCCCAAGTGACTGTCTGGCGAACGTTTTTCATCTAGGAAGTTAGTGGTGCTAAGCTCGCAGAAAACAACAAGTCATATTGATTTTCCTGTTTATTATTTATCATTTTTATTATAAATTATAATCGAATGGGAATGGAAAAAAAGTTTTTCTCATTAAGTTTTTCTCCTTTTTTTCAGTTTTTATCATATGATTCTGTGACAAAAACTTTAAGCCTATCTTAGTTATAAAAAAATCGACAAAAAAACATCTGATAGAATGTTTGATTCGGTAGATGGCAATCGAATTCATTAGCATGATGGCGAGGAAGAATCAATGATTTTAAATTTTATTTGTGATACAACTATCTAATTTAATGGGAAACCTTCGCTAAAATTTAAAATTTATGGGAAAAACATTGTTTATTTTGATGAATTCTTTTCCATTACTTTTGCAAAAATTATTTTGTAGGAGTTTTTCGTTGTCATTTACAATTTGATTTCTAATGGATGATTTTTTGGAATGGAGATTTCGGCGGCAAGACAATTACCACAGAGAATGGCTAGTGTTAAAATCCGGCAGATACAACACGTTTCTTCGAGCTGCCCTGTAGCCGATTAGCGAAAGTAAAAGAAGATAGAATGGCTTAATGGGCTGTTGCTCAAACTGGAATGTCGATGTTGAGAAGTTGAGGAATAAGTATGTTGAGGAATAAGTACATCCTGCTGGAATAAAATCTCAGGTGGTGCTGGTGATCCACAATTTGTTGGCTACTGGAAGCAGTGTGTGCGAATTGTATTGTTTAGATTGTCATTTCAAACTTCTTTTTTCAGCGTCTGCTTTTAACATTGATAAATTGGTGATTATTTGCTACTTACCAGTAAGCCTTTCATTAAAAAGTTCCCATAGCGCGCGGCACCCACCTATATTTCTTGATACTGTTTAATGGTTATCATTACACTTTTCAGTTATGTAGTAGTAAGTGGTTTAATTAAGTAATCTTAAATAATCTTATATTTTTTATTTTTTTGTTTTTCTAAAAAGCTGTTGGATTTTTTGATTAATTAGAAAACGGTTTGCATCAAAAAGCCTTAAAGCCACTAACGAAACTATTTTCAAAAGATATTCATTCTTTTACATCTTAAATTTTCTTCTAAAGTGATCGCTGATCGCCTAGAGGATATTTGTTGCCGCTCTAACGTTTGATAGCGCATACAAATGATAAATTGATGAGACTGAAAAGGAGGAGGACAGATGATTTTCCTGTTAATGCAACTAATTTGTTATTGAATAAGCCTGAGCCATTTTGTGGATTTGTTTTTCTTCGAAGATATTTCATCCTCGATTAATGTCAAATATCTAATTTTGGATATTTTTCATAATTTTTTCGTGTTATTTTTCAGTCATTTGAATGTAGGAAATCATTTTGAATTAGTTCAACTAGTCTTTTTAGTCGATCTTTATTGAAGTTGATTTTGAGATCGTTCCAAGGAACGTTTTGTTGTCATTTGTTCCGAAGTAGCCAAGGATGATAGCAGAGAGATTAGTAGCCTATATTATCGTTTCAGTGGTTTTTTCCATCTAGCAGGTGCAAACCCGAATCCTAGTGGTGGTACTGACCAATCTTTGCTTTTATTGCCAAGTGATTCCAAATAGCAAAAACTTTTAACCGCACTAATGGCCAGAGTCTAAATATTAGCAGCTAACTTAATCTATTCTTCACTTATTCGCTTTCAATAGATTCTCTGGATTATCTGGATTTTTCAAAGGGATCACAATTTATCTAATTTCAATATTTCAGTTTCCATGTAAATATTTATATTTTTTTCGGAAACGAAAATCGATGTTTATAAATAAATAAGGCCAATTTACATTCTTTTTATAGATATTCATATTTCGCATATTTTTGATCCCTTTAGCCATTTTTTTTAAATAAATGTTTATTTTAGTGGAAATTGAACATTGATAGATACTTTGAAAAATTTATGTTAAATATTTTAAACTTATCGATCCTCAATGAATTTTGCAAGGCGAAATTCCAATGTGATTAAAGATCGTTCATCGTTCATTATCGTGAAATTTAGCTTTTCATATGCGAACTTAAATAAATATTTATATGTGTTATGATTTCTGGAAAATGGTCAATATTTTTCGCAGATTTTTGACTTAAATTTCTGTGAGATTTAAAGTTGTTCCTTCCTTTTCTTATTAATTTTTAATTTATTAATTTTTTCATTCACTTAATTGATGATTGGATTGGAAAACTGCGTTTCAAAATTACAAGCTTAAAAAATGTATTTTCAAATAAAGTGATTTTTTAAAAAAATAATTTTTTTCTTTTGGTTTAGTTGACTGTGTTTGCTTTAAGAAATCGCTTCAGGCCGCTTGTCGATAGAAGTAGAAATTCGCCCTCTAACACTTCAGTTCCCCAATTCAGTCTATCGAGTTTTTTCTTTCTTATTGTAAATGAAGAAGTTTTTGAAGATCATCGTTTTTTTCCTTGAAATTTCCCTAATGAAATTTAATATTATTGAAGAAAATATTCTTTAAATTCGTCTAAAAATGGAAAAAAGTATCGTGCTATTTATCTTAAATTATTTTTTTCCTCCTCCATCCTTACTCCAACTTTTCTTTTCAATCTTATATATGTCTTATGTCACTAAGAAAAATTTTCTCCTCATAACTTCCTTGATATTTTTCGATGTTTTCATTGCTGTCGGCAAAAGAAAATTTTCGTGTGGCTCGAAACCCATCGAGCTCTCCTATCCTCGTAACTCTTGTAAATTTATTGGTCATTCCAATCCTTTTTCTCAATTCTCGATGAATTCTTTTACGTCACCGAATGTATAGAATAGCTCAGTGGGTTGTTGCTCAATTGGGAGCGCCGATGCTGGGGTTCGATTCCCCGCAGGAGTAAACCTGTACAAAAATCCGGGTGATGCTGCGACTCACCTGTGTTTCTATCGCCTAGGGACTCCCTGGCATATTACTCAACTGCGACAAACCAGTGGAGCGAGTTTAATCAGTAATGGTGAGAGCTCTTCAAAAAAAAAAACGTCACCGAATGTATTTTGTTGTTTACACTGAATTCAATCGGATGGTGGTCGAAGAATTTTTGTTTTTATTTGCCATTGTTATTGCTGGTTGTCACGCAAAACAAATAGCACACAGATCCTCCTCGTTTTTAAAACGATAGGTTTTATCATTTTAAATTATTTATATTCGTTTGTTTTTTTCATCATTTTTACCTCTCCGAAAATTTCTTCTATCATCTATTAATTCATTTATGTTAATCACTTGTTTGATTCTTGCAAATCGGGTTTTTAAGTATCTTTTATTCGGAAATATAATGGAAATTTCTTTTTTTTTCAAATTTGCACCTTTATTTCTTTCATAAATTTAAATGTAAATTTTCATATTTTCCATTGAAAGTGTCGTTGAAATTTTATTTTGCTCGTAAATTTACCCAATATTGTTTGATATGTTTTTTATCCGATGATGATTTGTCGCCAAAATTATTTTTATTAGTATATAAAATTATAATTTGTAAAATTTTTCAGGAAGCAAATCGCTATGACTGCAGCTGCGGACTTTCGCGCAAGAAACGTTTCATCGAATAATCGAAGCCAAAGGCGAATTATCCCCGAGGAACCGCATCCGTTTTTATTGAAAAAAGAAAAGGAGAAAAAACAAGAAAAACGATATCAAAGCCTTCCCACCGCTTTCGAAAATATTACTGAAACTGAAGAAGAGGTTATTTATTTTTTCACTTCATAAATTTTCAAATGCCACCAGTTGAATAAATCTGAAAATTCCTGGGAAAATTCTTGAGATGTTGGGCTTACATAAATTTTGAAGAATATATGTTGAGAGGTGCAAATTTTTTTTTAACTAACCATTTCTGGTTAGATTCGCTCTGCTAGTTTATCGGACCAAGCAAATTTTTCTAGGAAATCATTTGACTGGAAATACAGATGATTCACTGGCACTAGAAAGTTTTCCTCCTGCAGAAGTAAAATTCCAGCATTCTAGTGCTCCGGGATAAAAACAATAAACCAGAGGATCATTATGTATTTATATTATTCGAACATCGCTGATATTATTATTAATTATTATTATTTGTTATTTTTAATCATTATTATTATAGTATTGGAATTTATCAGAATTCATTTTCATTGTTATTATTATATTATATTAAAATATTCTATGATATAGGCCACTAGTACAAGTGATTATTCTTCATCAACGAGTCTTGATGGCCGTTCTCCATACGCTGTAAGGCAAGAAGATTGTTCTTGTTATATTAGGCCAGTCACACAAACAGCGTTTTTTTCACATCCTCTAATCAGTCCAAAACTGGGACGTCGTTCCGCAAGTGATAAATCATCAAATCGCTTATGCCGTGGATTCAGTGATCCAGTCGTTAGAAAAAAACGATCATTTTGTAAGTATTTGTAAGTATTTTTACCTATGGATGATAAATGTATATGAAGTAAATCCAAGCTCTTTATTTGTTTTATTTTTTTAAAGGTCTATATAGAAATACAGCAGGCAGAATAGCCGAGTAGTTGTTGCTTAGATTATCATTTTGAAGATTGGCTCTCTCCTTCTGATTATACGATAGAACCACTTATATATTTAGTGGAGAACCATTTAATGTTTGTTTTCTTCCTGTTTAATTCTTTTGATCAAAAAGCTAGCCAAGTGAATGTGCTTAAAATGAATTTGGATGGATTTTTAAATTATTAGCTACTCGATCATTCTTCCTTGATGATATATATATCAACAGCACAACATCAGTATGTTTGCCGGACATTTGTAAAATTATTAGCTAGATTCAGCTTCAAGAATCAGTTTTTTATACTGTTTATGGCTGTCCACTTCACAAAAAAAAATCATTTTAAAATATAGAAACATAAATTCTCATTTTTTTGATCCAATTTATTTCAAAAATTTTTCAGTTTAGTTTACTGCAGTTGAAATTTTGTTCAAAAAATCGCCAAATAAAAAAAAATTTAATTTTAAAAACCTTAAATCAGAATCAGAAATTTCAAAAGAATTTTATAAAGAAATTTCTTTTTATCTCTTAATTTAAAGCTTCTTCTTCTTCTTCTAATAGCTCTCACCATTGCTGGTTAGACTGGCTCCAGTGGCTACAACGGTACTCTTAATTTAAAGCATTGCAATTACAATATTTTTAAATAATATAATATCTGGAATTAAATGTTTTGAAAATTTCTTTACGTTGTTTTTTTTTTCCAAGATAAATAGCGAAATACTACTTGCATTCTTCCTTCATTTGCAGTGTTTTTGGCTTTAAAAGAAATTGCGAAAATCTGATAAAATAAATTATTTTCAGCGTCATTAATGGATCGTTTGTCGGATAGTGGAAGCTTTGATCAAATTTATAACGATTTCTTAAATTTGCCGCCTATCCCGGAAATTTCACCGCCTTCGAGACATAATGAAATTGATGAATCCAAAGGTTTCGTGGAACAGCTAAGAGTTTCAATCGATTCGGACGATTCATTCGAGCTGAATTGAGTTCGCTTCTTATTCTTTATTTATTTTATCTTAAATATTGAGTTTTACTCAATCATTGAGTAAATGAATATAAAGAAAAAACTGAGCGATTTTTTGTGGATTCGTTGGTTTCGAGCTTTTAATTTCAGGTTAAATATTTTCTTAATTATTAAAAAAATTTGTGACCAAATAAAAAAAGTTTTATTTCGCTACTTTTGCTTATATTAAATTATATTATTGGCTATTTTTACATTCATTCAATTCTGTTTTTTATTCTTTTCAATGTTTTTCCCTATTTTATATAATAAATTGAATATTTGCAAAAAATTCATCGAGAAGTTTCCAGTTGGCGACAACAATTCGGTAATTCCAATGCAGTAATATTAATTCGGTATTAGTTATTTTTTTGCGATATAATAATTTTTATTTTATAAGTGAAATATTTTTGTCGCACAAATGAATTTCTCAACTGATCGTTTGTCTCAAAATTAAGGAATAAAAATTTTTTTTTCCAAATCGCTTATTCGTTGAAAATTCTGACGGTCATTACTTATGAGATTTATTATCGGACGAAATGTATTTTGTTCAAAATGGCAGCTTTTTGGACTTTGTTTATTTCTATTTCTATAGCATACGTCTTCAGAATCGCAAATCCCGCAGCGATTAGTTCGTCACGGCTGTCAGAAACTGTAATTTCACAGTGATTTCACGGTGATTTCAATGACTCGGGTGACACTTATCTTATTCAAGTCGAAATTGCAAATTTAGAAAGAAGTCTTCAGAATTTCACTTAAATATAATTTCTTTGCATGTTCATAATTTAATTTAAGCGAATAATTTAGAAATTTTGTCATTATTCTTTATTATCTTTTTAGAAATGCGTATTAAAATCGTTTTCGTAAAGGATAAAACAAGTGAAACTTTAAAAAAGTTTATCAGAAATTTGTTCCTTAAAAATGTAAAATTAGCATCAAAAAAAATATTATGTAATATGTAATAGTGAAATGGACTGCAAAATGATTGCAAATTATCTGAAATTATTTTATCATTTAATTCAACTTCTTTCCTTCTGATAATTTCGAATTCTTTCCTTTTGACGATTTCGATTTTTTTCCTAAAATTTTTAGTGCAGAAATTCAAACATTTCATCGCCTTATTAAACACCACTCAAATTTTCTTTTTAACTTATGGAATTTCTCCTTTGATATTTTTCTTCTAAAAAGTAGCACCATTGCTCGTTTGGCTCAGCTGGCGACTATTAGAATTTTCGTTTTGGCTTCTTTTTCTATTCTTCGCTCTTAATAACTTCAAAAATTACCTTTGCTAATTTTCGCTTTCTTGCTTTTTTTACTATATTTGCCTATTTTGGTATCTTTACTTTTTTGAGAATGTTTCTTTTTCATTTCTTTGTCTAATTTGGGTATCGATCCGAAAATTTTGGATTTCTTGCTTTCAAATTTCGAACTTCTTGGCGACACTGAACTTGTTGTTACGATATTACTTGTCTAAATATAGAAATTTTAATTTTCTCATTGAAGACATCGAAGAAAAAAATGTGGAAAAAAAACAAAACACTGCATCAGTTATAAATAAAAATTTGAATATGAATATGGATAAGCAAAATGATCGAGAAAAATTGTGAAAAATAATGACAATAAGTCGGCTATAATTTTTAATAATAATTTTAATAATAATTAATAATTTTAATAATTTTGACAATAATTTTTCTCGAAGTATGGTAATTTTTTATATATAATAAATGAAAGAAAATGCAACTTGGCCGATCATAGTTGGAGTTATAAATGCAGTCTCAGCTGGTTTTGTGTCCTCATATAGATTTGGTACGACGGTAACCTTAACTCAGTACAACTTTCTAAAGATTTTATAAAGGTTCTTAGATATTCATTGAAATTATTTATTTCTAAGTACATATCATAAATTAATCAATCAATCAATCACAGAAATGAGAAATTGATTAAAATTTTTCTCTCTTCTTCTTAATCTGACAGCACGTAATAGCATTTTGCTGGTTCCACTGGCGGACAATCACTTCAAAGCAGATCCTTAACACCACACGGATTTCTAAGTCTTCAATACAAAACAGCTTTGTGAAGTAAAATTAATAAATTCTAAATTTTTTTAATTTCAATTAATGAAAAATGTGTTAAATGTAAAAAACCTCAAAAATAACATACGCTTTTAATTTCTTTTTTAATCGAACGTGATTTCGGCGACTTCCGATTCTAAAATTTTCGCTTAAAATTTTCCTCTACAGTTCAATCGGATTTTACAATTATCCTCGCAAACAATTATTTTATGTTATTTAAGTACATTAAAGTAAAATAAAATTTAAATAATATTAAATAATAATACAAAGCATTAAATCAATATTGAATATTTTCTTTAAATATTTAGGTAAGATGGTTGAATAGTATGTTATATCGACTATGTTATATCGAGCAATACCTCCAAAGTAGAATAAATAGGCTCGATTTCTATCCACTGACAGCATTAATCGATCATAAGTAGTGAAATCCGGATGGTGGCAGGGACCCACCTAAATTTCCATTCACAGATGAATCTCTATAGAAGAAATCTTATTTCAAGGAACTAGCCGCGCCAGAAATGGTATCTGTGTTAGATAATGATGCAAAAATTAATATAAATAGAAAATTTCTCAAAATTTTTATATAACTCAGAGATAAACTATGCGATAGACTGAATAATGGACACTTTGTCGGCTCAAGAGATGTGCAGATCAGTTCAGAGCATCGTATGAAGCCGTCGTGAAATCACCATAAAAACGAAAGTCCGCATCTACATAGCCGCGATTCGTTCGATCTTACTATATGGCTCTGAGATAAGGCCAAAGAGAGTAGAAAAATATTAAGAAGTTATTTGATTTTGACCACTCTTATACATTTTACTGGTCTAGCGAGCGGATAAAATATCACATGGTCGCACCCACCTTCAATACCTCTTCCATTAACAATGTTATCGCAGAGCAAAGGTCTCCTTCGCTGGTTAGGGCACGTTGAAAAAAAATGGCTTCTATTACTGTCGACATTGGCATCAGACCGCGCCGACTGGAAACCCCTTGCCTTATCCTTGTAGCCAGTGGAACCAGCCTAATCAGTAATGGTGTAAGATGTTATAAGAAGAAGAAGAATTCTTAATATTTTCATACAACTTAAAGCTGGTTTATTATCATTTTTCTAAAATCACATAATTATTGAATGTAATTCGATAATTAAAAATTTCATTAAATATATTCATATTGCAGATTATATAATACAATTACAATGTGAATAAATAGCTATAATCCAACCAATGAATATTCGACAACATTTATCATTTCTAGTTTAATAAGGATTTAGAACAAAATGCTCAGTCAAAATTGCTTAACACAGAAGGTGGGTCCTAAGCACCACTCGGATTTTTTGTCTTAGTTTTATACCTTCACGGCATATAATGGTTTGATAATGGTAATCAAAGCATTGTGCCTCGACTAACATAATATACTATTCTGTCTTCTAGGAATTAAGCAGCCATTTTTGTTGAGCAAAAATATATACTTCCTAGATAATGAAATGAAGGTTAGAATAAAAAAATCAGAATGGTTCGATAAGAATTAGAAATTACAATCGAAGAACCAAGTTACTTGCTGAGATGTAAAAGTAATAAAGCTTTAGCAAAATAAAACTACTTAGACAAATAAAAAAGCGAACAAAAAGAGTACATGATAAAATAAACGTTTCTTGAAGTAATATTCAGGCAAATAACCGACAATAAGACTAAACAAATCAAAAGCCATCGAGATTTTTGGAAAATTTTTGCAGTGTTGAACAGGATATTTTGCTTTTCATCAATACATTTATTAATATATTGCTGAGAATAAATTTCGAAAAAAACGACTGAAAAAAAGCAAAAGAGAACCTTTCCAGTAAAGAACTTTGCAAATATATAAGCACCAAAAATAATGAGAAAAACGAGGATAATTGCGAAAACTGACATCACAACCAGTTAATAAAAATTTCAATGTGAATAATAAAATCCAACCGTACGTTCCATTTATACAGTAAAATTAATTAAAATCCTTTCCCTTTTCTATTTTGCATACTGCAAGAAAGAGCAAAAACTCCCCTCCTTCTGAAACTTGAGCCAACTTACTGCTGCCAGTACAAATAAGTACCACAAATTATCATTGCCCCTTTAAGGAAAGGTCTCAAGCAGTGGTATCACAAGTATTAGAAGGCTGAAAAATGTGATGCAAATTGTAAATAACGAAAAAACTGATGTGTTGATGCGAAAATAATTAAAATCGATTCCTGGTTAATTTATTAATAATTCAGAAATAACAAGAGATATCAAAGACAAAAATTTAAAAGATAAAAAAAAATTTAAACACAAACATTCTGTAAAATACAATCATCACTCATTTTGATTAAAACAAGGCAGATAATATTACAGGACAAAATAAATAATAAAGATGAAGATAATAAACAAAATGAATTCAATGTCTCCGGATTCTCTCTTTTGAATATTCTCTAGATGCCGATTTATGTCTTTTATGTTCCGATTTTTGTCTTTTTCTTCTGCTTTCATCTTCTGAACCGCTTTGTTTCCTTTTATGTTGCCTTTTATATTTATCAACAGATTTATTTCGATAAAATGTATTTCCTTGACGAGATTTTCGATTATTCTCAAATTCATCAAATCGTCGCTCACCATCTGACCCTAATTTTTTTTGCGAAACTGATTCATCTTTTTCTGGCGTCAAGAATTCTTGTTTGATATTATGTCTTTTTATTTTATTTTCTTCCGATTTTTTGCACGAATGATCATTTTTGTTCTCGGAGTCTGAAAACCAATTGATTAGAAAATTTCGCAATTTAATGCGAAAAATGTTCAGGTTTTGAAATATTGAAAGAATATCATCTAGTAGTCAAAACCTTTTTCCAATTCCACCCAAAAAATTGGCCTGGTAATTGATTTCGAAAAAAATAACCATTATAAATGCAAACGTTAACTAAATGTAAAAACTTATTCAATTGCGAATTACCAGAAGAATTTGATTCGTCCGAAGAATCATCAGATAAATTTGAATCGGAATTACTAGATGAACTAGATGAACTAGAACTGGACGAAATAGAATCTTTCGAATCAGAAGCGGAATTCCGAACTTTTTTATGAGAATTCTTCCGAAGATGGGCGCGCAAATCCAACCTATAAAATAAAATCATCAACTTCATGAAAATATCCATATACCACAATTTATAAAAAAATTTACAATTTGATAATGATAGATTTTTCAAATTAAAGAACTGAAAAATGCGAATGAACTAACGTAAGACATCCTAATCCAATAGAAGTGAAGAAGTTGATTGAGAAACGAGTATTGTTAGGATTATCACGAGGGAAAATTTTATCGAATGCAGACTGCAATGTCCTGCAAATTTTTTCGCTTTCCACATATTTTAAACAATGACTGAAAGTAAAATTTCTCAACAAGTATTGAAAGAAAAACGTTTCCCTAATAACAGTAACTTAGTATTTCATTTAAACTAAAATAGTAAACGACTTAAAAACTCACGGATCACGTATTCTTTCCATTATTTTTACTTCACCCATATCTTCCACTATTTCTTGGAACAACGTTTTGAGATATATTCTTCCAGCCGATGTTGTATCTTCTTCATTTAATGAAACTTCCTCTAGAACCTTAAAATTTGAGTGTTTGAGGGCATCGAGATAAAGCGATGGTTGACATATATAAATAAGAATGTAAATTTAAAAATAATAAAAAGAAAGACAAGCTGATGAAATAATAATGAAGGAAACAAAATCCTTACATTCCAAGAAATGGCATCAGTGCATAATAAATGAGCCACAAATCTTGCCATATTTCGAAGCTTTGTGATATCAAATCGATGAATTGTGTTATACGTGTCCCTAGCTATTTGTTCAAAAGCTTGTTGAAATTCTTTACGCAGTCGACAAAAACGTTCAGCAAGCAAACCGAAAAATCGCTCATAGGTACGTAGTTGCGCACAGGTGTCAACAATCATATTACATAATTCAACCTAAATAAAAGAGATGAAAAAATAAATTCTGTGCAATGTTTAAATGAATCAATGGATGAATCAAAAATTGCCAGTGGTGGAATGACTCAGAGGGTTGTCACTGTTATTTTAGAGTGCCAGTGTTAATTCTATACTATAGAAAAGAAGCAAACTTTTTTTCTAAAAAGTCCGAATGATGATTCAATTAAATTTCTAGATATTTTCCTTTTAGAATTTTCTGACCTGGAAAGCCAGCGGAATGAGCCTAATTAAAAATGGTGAACGATCTTAGAAAAAAGTGATAGAAGTGAAAATTAACATCTTGTCCAGATTTCAAATCCAATTTCATCAATTTATGTGCAGCTTCTTGGAAATCTAGAGAAGACTGTATGATGAGATAAACAGTACGACGGAATGCAACTAAATTTTGCTCTGTACTGTCAATTATCGTCGTCTTATTTCCTTCATCTGAAATGAAAAAATGCAAAATTTACTTAGACACAAGAACAATTTATTTAAAATAAACATTACCGAATTCAGTATTTTCATTTCCACCCTCACTTTCCTCTTCATCTTCATCAGAGTTTTCATCAGCTGAACCAATAATTTCTTGACGAATTTCACTGTACATGGCTTCATTTTTTTGAAAATCAGGATCAAAATTGAAAACATCTAAAATTTTAAATTTAACCAAAAAGGAGAGAAATATACTACATTCGCTTTTTTCACAATTCAGTTTTTTTTAGAAAAGTCTTGATTTTTGTCTCTTGATTTTAGCATAATTAACAAACGAACTCAGTTCATTCTCTGGATTCAAAGTTTCTTCAAGAGACAACATATGCGTTATTTGTTCATCCTCATCAATTAAATCAAGTTCTTCTATAACGGCAGGGTATGCCTAAAAATATTTTCCACAAAATGTTTTAATATTTTCTTGAATTTATCTTTCAAAAACCCAGATGATGATTTATTTATATTTTTACATCCATACAAAATTTTTCCGGCCCGATAAGCCAGCGGAACGAACCTTAACCAGAAATGATATCGACCTTTCGTAATGGTTGATAGTATTGAATGTATAATTTATTAAAAATTGGGTAAAATAATGTAATGATATAACTTCACTGTTACTCAGTTCACTTAATGAATAGTTCACTTATTTGGAAAAATTGAAATTCTAAATAGGTTGTCTCTACCAAGATCAACGCTACTTTGGTGGATTCACTTATCAGACATTGCATACAATACATTATTTTGCGAGCGGGGTAAGAGCAATAAATCTCAGTTCTTAAAATTATGAATAATGAACCCTGAATTTATCCTTGCGCACATGCGTTATGACTTCAATCATATACTGAACCCTCACATCGATACTTCCCTCTTCAGTAAGAATAGCTCGAAGTCGATCAAATATTGCTATAAATTGCAATCAAAAATTCCAATTAAAATCAAAAATTAATTAAAATAAAGTAGAAAATTGGTTCAAAAGTTCAAAAAACCTTAAAAAACCTTAAAAAGAAAAAAACTTTTTAAAAAACAAAAAACCTTTAAGGTTTTAAAAAACCTTTTAATAATTTAAAATTACCGTTTACTGCTCGAGGAGAGACGTCGGTAAGTTTTGCACCACACTCCTTCAGAAAAGTAACGGTTATTTCCACAGAATCATCTGTCGGTTTATTTAGCAGAAGAAGCATCAGTTCCAAAGCAACAATTTCATGGACCTAAATAAAGTTGTGGGCAAATTACAATTTGATACCCAAAATCAATTTTGTAAATTTATATATGATGATATCAACTATTAATATCAACTATTAATATTAATACAACAAACTGAGTTCATTCTCGGGATTCAGATAGAAATTGTTGACTAAAGTATCTTACTGGAACATTTTAACGAATGTAAAAGCTGATTAAATAAAGCAACTAATATGACATACCACTTGCTGATTGACCAAATGAGCAATGAACATGACGATATTCAAAACCATAGCCTTGTCGTTACGTCGAAAAGTTCGTTTGAATTGAATTATTAATCGCCGTAAAATCAATTCACCAATATTAGGGAATTTCGAATTTATTACAGCAACAAGTGCAGCATAGACGTTGGAAAAAGTGGGCGAAAACGACTGAGCCTGAATGATTGATCTCGCCAAAAGACCTCTGAAAAAAATTAATTTATCAACAAATAATTCACAAAATTTAATCATAAAGTGAGAAAGTGATTTAATGAATTAAACGTACTTTCCTCTGATAATATTCTCTTGCAAAAGTTCTCGAACAACGGCGACTAAATTGCCCGTATTCGCCTTGTTTACCTAAAAAACGAGAAGTAACAGTTTCTTGTGAAATATATTTTTGTGCAAAAGAATGCACAGTTTACGGCAGCTTGACCATACTCAGTAGACCACAATCGAACAAAAAATAAATAAACAAAATTTTTACATGTCGAAAAAGCAGAAAATGATAAATAAAAAGAAATGATTTTTTGAAATGATTCTTTCTCAATCAAAATATTTTAAATGATATTTCCTGTTTTGTCAATTAAATTTTGAAAACAATTTTAAAAAATTGAAAATTTGGAATGGAATTGGAATTTATCTATAATGCGATAAATTTTATAATTTACTGTTCCGTGAATTTTTTTCTTTAATCTCTCCCAATTTATTCTCTGATACTGCTCGCTATTTTGGTCAGTTATTTGTTCTTGCATCATTTTTAATTTCGCTGGTGGAATATATGCACCGCCTGTACGGGTTTTTAGCAAATCAACTGGCTCTTTAGCAGACTTCCGCTGATCAGTTGTAATCTGGAAGCCAAATATCACAATATTACATATTATGTTGAGAAAAATGCTTATTTATCTAAAATTAGGTAAAAGAATTGAATTCGAAAAGTTTTTAGCTTCGCATTAATTCAATCCAATTAAAAGATTTAAAAAAAACCTCTGTTCTAGAAGAATCTATTTTTTCAGCGTTTTTTTCCTTTTTTTGATCGGATGAAGATCGTCTGTGACTTGGACGGTGATCATTTTTATTCCTTGATTTCCTCTTTTTTCTTAATTCAGAATATGATTTAGGGGTATCTTTTGATTTTTCATCCTTTGAATTTTCTTCATATTTTTCTGAATCTTTGCTCACATCTCGGTGCTTGTGACGATGGTAATGACGGTGCTTTTTTTCTAGATGAGACGAATTTTCCTTTTCATTAGACCTATCACTGGATTTCCTTTCTCTCTCCATCTGCAATTTTTTTTTGATTTAACGAATTTAACAAAATAAAGTTTTATATCTATAGTGAAATAAAAAACGAATGATTTCCAATAAAATCAACCGAATAACATCTAAATATATTATATTATTAATAATAACGTAAAAATATAACGAAAAAGTTAATTTAAAGAAATGAACTAAGAATTAAAAATAACAATTAAAAATCAAAGAAAAAAATAGTTTTTAATTTTTAATTTACCCGAATCTAAATGAATATACCAAACAATAATTTAGAGTAAGCAAAAACAATAAACAGCAAAAAATCTATAAATGAATAATAATTCAAAAATAATAATAATAACGTAAGTACATAAAACATTTGCATATACATAACAAATAAATAGTGCTTAAAAGTAGGAAATAGGAAATGTAGGAAGTAAGAAACAGAAAAGTAGGATGGTCAATGTCCTAATAATTAATGCCAGACTAATTGATAAATCGTGTGGATTACAAATAGATCCATCCGAAAAAATTTTTCATTATTATTATCACTATTATTATTATTGCTGTTATCGTTAATTGTGCTTGTTATTATTATTATATTATCGTTTGTCATCGTTATTGTCATCGTTTTATCAATCCTTTTATCATTATAAAAATTAATTTCTTAATTAATCTCGTATTACTATAATTGAATTTCCGATAAAAAAAGGCGTATGTGCTATGAAAATCGTTGTCAGGAAAAATGACAGATTTGGTTCAGAGTGAAAATTACCGAACTCTTTTCGTCAAAGTCGAGCAATTAAGCCTTTCACAATAACAAATTTTGCGATCCCACTGCGCCAAACTTGAAAAAAGCATGAAAATGTCTTTAAACAATTGCTATTTAAATGCTAAAAAAAGTAGGAAAAAGGGAAAATGAGAAAAAAATGATAAAAATAAAGAGGAACCTTTTCGTCCGAATTTTCTCTTAAATTAGACGAGCTCCTCTCCATTTCCTTTGATTTCCCTTTAGATAACTGCAAATCTAAGCGATAATTCCGAAATCCTGAATCCTTTCATCGAACTAATAAAAATGCCGACTTCAAGCGCCGAGAAAAGATGAGTAATTGCAATTGTGGTTGTGTTCGGCCTTAGTCATTGCTGCCTAACATTAAAGCCCGATACTACTAAAACTCGTCTCCTCAGACTGAGAAATGTTGAATTGTTTGCGATGTTCCCTGAAATGCACAACGGATAAGTGTGGTATTAGCAATAAATGAAAAATGGGGAACTTGGTGTTTGCCTGGCAGGCTGAGGATTTATTTGCTTAATATACCTGCAGGTGTTATTTATGCGAAAGGCTGTACGCTGAATGTTGCACTGGCAGGTCCTGGCAGAAGGCAAAAACGTTGGAAAAGGCCAGGCCTTCCCAGAGGCAGCTCTGGTAACGGCCAAGGAGCGTTGCCAGGTTCATATGGTACTGGCAGATTGGCAAATACACTGGGTGACCCGCTTTTGGTATAAAAATCAACAAGTTCCAAGTTTTCGAAACTTTATTCGTGGATAAGTCGTGGATAAGTTGTTCTTTTATTTAAATTTCCGATAATAAAAAGCAATTTGAAGTTTTTCATAAAAATTATTAATAAAAGAAGACGAATAAAGAATCGGTAATGTTTGCGTTTTGTGAAGATGATAGGTAGGTTTTTAACTTTTTTTCCGAAAATTTAATATTTTAACCTTTTAACAACTGTGGTCGACCAGTTTTCCTAACTATTACATTTGGACCAATTCATTACTGGTTAGACAGGTTTCGCTGGCTGTAGGGGTAAGGACTCCAAGTTCACTCCGACGCCATCGCTAGTAGTAATCGAAGCCATTCCTTTTTCCGTCGTTTAAGTCCATATATCGCTGGTCCTCCTATACGTTCAAAATCTTTCCTGACAGTCAGTCCAGGTTTTGATTGGCTCTCCTCGCTTTTGACGCCAGCCATCACACGGTTTAGCAAGGAATGAAATATGCATCAACTTATGTTGGACGACGGAGAACGTGCCCTAACCAGCGAAGGAGACGCTCTATGATGGTACTGTTAATATAAATGGTACTTGGGCAAAGGTGGATGTAATCACGTGGGATTTTATTTGCTCGGCGAGCCTATAAAATGTATTTATGTATGTATATATATATATTTATGAATGGTCAAAGGCATATGGCTTCTTAATATCTTCCATTCTCATTGGCCATTTCTGGCAGCTATATAAGATCGAGTGTATTGCAACAAAGTGGAGGCGGATTGCCATTTTTATAGTGATTCGCGACGACTCCATAAAGGCTTCGTCAACCGAAAGCATTGGGGATACAATGGCTCGGTGGGTTGTTGCTCAATTTGGAACGCCGATGCCAAGGTTCGATTCTCCGCAGGAATACAACCCATACAAAAATCCGGGTGATGCTGGCGACTCACCTGTTTTTCTCGAGAGACTCCCTGACTTATTGCCCAATGCGACAAGCCAATGGAGTGAGTTTAACCAGTAATGGTGAAGACTCTTGAAAAAAAAACTGAAAGAAGGCGGTCGGCTTCTAGCCGTTTGTAATTTCGTCTTTTGCCTCACCGTTTGGAATATATTTAAAATCGCGCATTTCCACAATCAGCATTGAAATGATAAAAGTCGATATTTTTTGAGCTTCTAATATATAAGACGAAACGGCTTTCCTTTTATTTATATTTCGAGTCCTATTAACTGTCAACAAATTGTTTATTTGTATTTCGTCATAATTGTAGTAAAAAGGATTACATCATCAATGTACTTGAGATCTGGGATATTACTACACTCTGGACTGGTTTGCACACCTCTTGATGCCGGCAAATGTCCATTATCCAGTTCATCGCATAGTTGAATATTCTAAGGAAAAGGAAATAACCTTATAGGATTCTAATTCGGAAGTCTGTAAATTCCCCATATATATACCGCTGATAAACTTGCCTTTATGATTCAAATGTTCTCTGGAATATCGTCCCCTTCCATTATCCTTTAAAGTGCTGCTCCATCAATTGAATCGGAGGCAAAATCGATGAAAAGTGATAGTGAGTTGCTAATATTGAAGCGATGTTTCGACACCTTTTTTAACGTGAATATCTGGTTAGCACAACCGCGTCCCAGTCTAGATCCAGCTTGCTTAGATAACTTGCTGTCTCATATTACTTTAACTATTACTATTTACTTATTCAGTAGGAGCGGTAGAAAAATTTTCTTACATATGTCCAGTAAGTTGATTCTTCGATAAATATCACAGTGTATCCTATCACCTTTCTCAGGAATTGAGAGCAAAATTACCAATAATCTTAAAAAATGCATTATTAGTGAAATGACAAAGAGTTTAGGAAATGGTTTCTTAATAAGCAAGCTTATTTCAAAGACTGATATGGTTGACGATAGTTTGTAATTAGTATACTCGGGGATAGAATGGCTCAATTCGGAGCGCTAATGTTGAGGTCCTATTCCCTGCAGGAGTAAAATCCAATAATAGTGAAATTCGAACGTCGGAGATTCAGATTCTCAAGATCTTATCCTGTTAATCAGTGGAATCAATCGAACCAAAGATTTCATATGCTGATAGACGAAGAAAAAGAGGGAAAAATCCCTAATATCTGTCGCCTTCTAAAACTTACTGGTTTGGCTGATTGTATTGGCGACCAGTAAGGCATTTCCAAGCATTCCAAGCTATGCCTGAAATTAATTGGTGCTGATTCCTTTTCACATATCGCTGGGCACTAATGCTTGATGTCGAAATCTCTTCTGGATATATCTAACCAGGCTTAGGTTGGGCCTCCACGCCTTTCATTACTGGCATATGCAAATGCGGTAAACAACAAAGAACACTACCTAACCGTAGGTGATGCTAAGTAAATCTGCGCGAGGAGTTTGCAGCACAAGTATATCTAAGCTATGAATGGTCAAAAGTATTTTCCGAATTAGACATATTTTGCAGCCGTAAAAATTTTTACTTATAACAGCCCGACAGATGCGAGCTTTCATTGCAGCAGTAACTAAACGGCGATTCCATAGAGGTTTTTAGAGGTTTTTTGCTAGGCGTAAGAAAACGTTTTTAATTTCATTTTTCTTTCGTCCAGTGGATGAGGATGGATAACTGGATTTTAATATTCTGAACCAGTGAGAAATGTACATAAATTAATATTTCACCAGGTTTATAAAGTAAAGAAAAGCTCATCCTATTTAATTAATACGAAGGCCAGTTTTCGCTTTCTCTTGCTTTTATCAGCACTCGATCTGTTGTAATTCTCTGAAACTATCAATCAATGAAAAAGGCAACATTATCAGCAAAATCTATGGTGTTATGCTTTGGAGTGATTTATTTTTTCTCGATTATTATTAATACGTGGTGTTCATAAGCTACTTTATCGCATGGTTGAAAATTATAGGTAGAAGAACACAACCTTGCGCATGCCAGTTCATATTAAAAAGTTGTTCACCATGCGCTCACACTTTACTTTAGTGCATTAAGAAAGCACTTTGGCAAATTTCTTTACCATTCTTGAACACCATCATGCTGCATGATTTGCCAGAGAGCTGCTTAAAAGACAAAATCAATGAAATTGCTGAAATTTGAAGCAACGTTCCAATATCCTTCTCAGAGTGAAAATTTTATTAGCACAACCACACCTTTGCCTCAGCATGAATCCAGCCTGATTAGTGATTGGCTTATCCTCCTATATCCTGTCGTGAATCAGCAGAATTGAGAAAAAATCCCAGATATGTCCAGCAAGCTGATTTCTCCATATTTTTGCATACTTTTTTTTTGAAATCGGTTGCACAGTTAGCTTGCTTCATATTTGTTCTTTATTCCAGTGTATAGATTTTACAAATAAATTATGATACTTGATAATGCTGGACAGCATTTGAAGAGTTCAACAAACCAACCATCTTCCTCGTTTTAATAGTGTTAAATTTTTAAATTGCAGAGATAATCTTGGGAATGGTTTGTACTTCGAAATTCCATTCGTACAAAAATACCTCATGAAGAGTTTTAAATGAACCATAGCAGCAAGAAATTTGTCGAGAAAGGCGATCCTAGAAATTTTTCCATCTTTTTCTCAAATCACCAATTGTTACGACTTTTTTGTAAAGTGGACCAAAGAATTTTCGGTTATTACCTATTCTGCAATTTAAGGCCACATCACTTCAGTATATGTCATCTTGTCTTGTTGAAACCGTTATGCAGAGCAGGCAGTATTAATATTTCCGGATGCATATGCTTTGACGGCTTGGTTGAACAGTTGAATTGCTTCGTCAGAAATCCAGTTTTTTGACTAAGACAGATTTAGCCGATTCTTGGAGAAAAGGATCACTCATCGGCGGTTCTAGAGGTGTCATTGATGGTTGTTGAGGTTCCTCTATACCTCACTTTGTGTCCGTTCGCTCTGGGACTTTATCTTAAAATAATCGAATAATGGTTAGTATTTGGTTGGTATGATATGATATTTTGTGCGCACAAATCTTCTCGGTCCATAATATGGTCTAACCCGTTGAGATTTTCAGTTCCCATATATGATATGTATAGAACTCTTCCATCGATTGTTGACCAGAATACAGCTAATCTCGTTTGAATATTTGAGTAAAAGTTAATTATTTGAGGATTCCTACGTAACTAGATTTTTCCTTCGATTTTAAAAGCAGATGTTGCTGATAAAATCTTCTATTCTTCAATATTAGGACATCTGGCCTCAACACTATACTTGCCCATCCCTGAGCATGATGTTGCCACTCTTCATATACGCGCATTCCAATCTCCTACAACTATTAAAATTTTTAGAAAGAATTAGATAGGTAAATTCTGCGTAGAATCTATACAAATCATCCGCGCGTATAGAAATATCTAACATCAACAAATTTATCAAAAAAATTTGTAGGATTATTTACATAATTGCTTTTAAAATAAATATAATAAAGTAAAACTGGGGTAAAATTTGTTAAAAAAGTGCTTTATATACTCAGATGGCGCTATGACCCGCCTGAATTTGTGTCGCCAAAATCATTCTCTCGCACTAGCGGAACGAGCTTAATTGGAACCGAATGATAAGTCCCAATCACCGCATATTTTTCATGCATTCATGTATAATTTTTTAACAAACTGGAAAAAAAATTTTTTTAATTTGATAAAAAGGAGAAATTGAAAACAAAAATTTAATGATTTTCAGCTACGACAATTATATTTGCTGTGAAACGATGCATGTTTATGTTGCAAATATATTTTTTTGTATTCTCGATTTTTTTATTATATCAATTGCTATCATTTTTTATATGCTTTTCAACTGGAATGATGTAATAAATCTTATTTTATCCCACTTTTTGCTAGCAGTTTTGCTAAAAAAATTACTGACAATTCAATAAATTAATAACAAATAATAAATTACTAATAATTTATGTTAAGTTTTGACCAGATTCATTACACTACTTTTTTCTGCAAAAATTTTGTCTTAATTAAGAGAAGTAAAAACGATGAATATTTTTTCTATTCCATAATCATTCATAAGTTATCTGATCGCGAGAAAAATTCTCCAATCCTATAATTTCAGGTTACGTTGAATTGGGTGACAAGTGTATCATTCGTTATACTACTTGCCACTTCTTATGTATATCCACTTGGACCATATGCACTTTGGAATGAAGTATTGGAGCTTTTTATTTCAAATAGAGACTGCAAGCAAAAAATTATTGAAGTTGCCAACAATAAACTTCGAATTAACCTCACTGACCATTTTTATAGAAATATTCTTAAAGTCTCTACTAGCATGCAAGGAAGCTTTTAAATTAACAATTTAGTTATTAATTTTATTTTCTGAGTGGGGAGATTGAAAAATAAGTGGAATGGTTTCATAATTTGTTTTTATTTCGGAGCGTCGATGATAGGGTTCTACTCCCGCAGGTAAACCTGTTTTCAAGTGGTGTTGAACGACCCACCTATATTTTCAGCCAAGTGACTCCTTGGCAAAATTTGTTTGGTCCGACAAGCCAGCGGAGTGATATTAACCAAAAATGGTTTTAAAAAAAATTCTCTGGGTTCCTTAGACCACTTTTTCTGATCAGGTAATGACGTTGTATCGGAAAATATAATTTTCAGGAAATTTCATTGCTGAAAATTTATTATTATCGAGTGAGATTCCTTTTATACTTCTCTGCTGCATGGATTTTCGTTTCGTTATTTGCCGGCTCTGGATTTTTCGGTTTCATTTTTTGAGATTATTGAAAATAACAAGGGTTGAAGATTTGATAGAACAATCTTTTCGAAATTAATAATACAAAAAAATCCAAATAAACTTATGAAAAGTTGGTAGTTATAAATTGTTCGAGTATTGATACGGATTACTTTGCATAATAGTTCACTAGTAAAAAAATTCTTTCTAACATTGTTGGTTTAGCTGATTCCGCTGGCTTAGATAAAACGTTTTCATGTCACCCACACAGCCCGGTATCATGCCTTATCTCTTCTCTCTTTCCAACGTTTAGGACCATGTATTAGGCAGTCTTCAAATCTTCGCTTGACTGTATCAGTTCAGATGGCGATTGGTCTTTCTCACATGCCATCCATCGTAAGGCTTAACAAGTGGTGAGAAATGCGTCATTTTCTGCGAAAACGGTGAAGAGCCTAACCAACTTAAGCGACTCTTTGGTCCATAGCCACATAATAATTTTCATGCAACAAAAATTAAATATTTCTCGTTTTTTTTTTTTTCAGAAAAAGCATTGACATTTATATGGTTTCTTGTATTTTTATCATTCGCATTGGGCAAACGTATTTGTCGATTAAACGTCAGATTTCTGGAAAATCAGTGATAATTTAATTTTTTTTTAACAATTTCGGAATTTTTTCAATCATCGCAAAATTCTCTAAAAAATTCTTTCATTCAAAAAAGGCTTCTAAAATTTTGCAAACAAAAAAGGCCTCTAAAAGGCCTTTTTTTATAAGCATAGATTCTAAAGTTTAAAAAAAAATGCAATAGTTTTCACTTATTAGGCATATTTCATAATAAATGAAATTTTAGAAAGATTCGACCTAAATTTTTTTCTTTTATTGGTGGAAATATACATTGGTTTACTGCTTTTATATGTCATTTCGTATCGAAAACCATAAAAATCGATGTTTGAAAAGAAATCTTAAAGGATCCTTTTCTCATTCTCCATAGAGGATTATTGAAGGTTTTCATGACAATTTATTTTAGGTGGTATGGATTTGATGATGTCGATTCCGATATGAAGGAAATAATCGAAGAGGAAAATGCAAGCGCTCTTAGTAAAAGGAAAAGGAAAACTAGCAAGGCAAACTGACTTATTGCGCAACAAAAAAATGGGAAATTGGAGATTTGCTTTTTCTTACTCATCTTCGTAATTGTTTTTTGTTAAAAATTTCAATTTTAAATTACAATTATAAAGTTTATACTATTATTACAATCTTACCGTTCATTTATTTGATAAATTTTTTAAATAAATTCTCCATCATTCTAGTTTGGCTGAACTTTAGGACTACTAGAATAGTCTTTTTTGTAGTCTTTATGAGCGAATTGAAGGAATGGAAATACAGATGGGTCGGCAGCACATATAATATATTCCTGCCGGAGGTACCGAAATTTGGTGAGAACTCCAACATGTTTAACTGAATTTTTAAAAAAATCGTTTCTCCTCATTACTGAATTTAAATTCGGTATAATGATTTAACAAATCATTCATGTTTAAATGTCAAGAATTATAAACAGTGATTATATTGTCATCTATAGAAAGAGATAGAATGGGTCAGTGGGTTATTGTTCAATTGGGAGCGCCAATGCTGAGGTCCGATTCCCTGCAGGAGTAAACCTGAAAATCCGGGTGGTCCCGCCGACTCACTTGTATTTCTATCGCGAAGGAACTCCCTGGCATATTCCCCAATGCGACAAGCCAGTGGAGCGAGTTTAACCAGTAAGGTAGGGATCCCTAAAAAAATGTCACCAAATTCATAAAAATTTGCATTCCCATGGTGCATTAAAAGAAGCAAAAAGCTTTGATTTTAATTTCAATGTTACGTTCCCCTTTTATAAATGAGCCTGTAAAATTTTGGGCTGCAAGCGTAGTTGGGGTCGAAGGGCCGAATTTTGTGGATGCGAAGTTTATTAATCGTCTTTTGTCGTACGTGCTTCATAATATTTTAAATTTCTTCTTTGATGCGGTAGATGGTGGAGGTTAAGGAATTCAGGGTGATTGGAGGTGGTTTATGGTTACTTTGAGGGTGTAGGGTCTTTGTTTGTTTTGCGGGTCACTGTGCTTTCTTTGAGTCGTATTTGTGGGTTTAGTGGTTTGTAGAATTTTTTGCTTTCGCACTTTTTCACGATTATCTTTTAACTTTTCAATCATCTTTTTTCTTTCAACTTATTTTTTGCTAATATAATTATTATTGTAACAAAATTGCTTATATTAGGTTCTCTAAAAAATAATGTTTTTCCGAGTTGAATTCTCATTGAAGTGGTTTTTATAAAAAGTGAGCAAATTATTTCATTTTTGTATAATAGTGTGATTCATTTATTAGTTTGGTGAAAATTTGTACATTGGTCCAGTTTTTTGTAAAAAGCACCCACCACTGCTGATAGGACTCCTCTGGCTTGTCGAGTTAGACAAATACGCCTTTGGCGATATGCAAGTTAGTCACCGGCACCACCAGGGTAAGTTTACTTGTTGGGAATAGAATCTCAGCATCGGTATTCCACGTCGAGTAATGTAATTTGAAATAATATATGAATAATATTTGCTGTATTGTATACTCTACGATTGGTAAATTTCGTTTGGTAAATAATACAGTGCTATAACAACAAGGGTGTCTCCAAAAGCAAGATATGAAAAAAAAATAAGCGCCAGAAATGTTTTCGAAATTTGAAGTGGTGTTTTCAATTTACAATTTACAGGACATCCTAAAATTCGATATGTCTTTAAAAATTGATGGCAATTGTTTGCAATCCAGTAAGCAGGATAACAGACAATATTCCGTCATTTTTAAACCATGGGAGGTCAAATATGATGTTTGGGTTCCACATCGACTTAGTAAACAGCACATGTTTCAAAGGTCAATATGCTTCACTTCTTTCTATACAGGAAAGGAATTTTTGTACAAAATTGACATTAGTGATGAAAATTGAGAATTCAACGGTAATATTAGTCGTAAATGCCAACGGTTATCATGGAAATAAGCACCATCTTCTTTTTTCTTCTTCTAACGGCTCTCATCATTACTGGTAAGCTGACAATAAATTCCTTTTAACCATCGTCTAAGTCCATATATTGCTGGTCCACCTATATGTAATCTTCAAAATATTTTCTGACTGTGTCAGACCAGGTCTTGATTGGCCTACCTCGCTTTTGACACCGTCTATCACACTGTTTAGCAAGTATGCATGTATAAAATAAATATACGTCAATTCCTGTGGTGGATGACGGAGAAAGTGCCCTAACTAGCGGAAGAAATGTTCTATGATTACATTATTAATGCAAGTGGTACTTGAATGAAGATGGATGCGATCATGTGATAGATATGAGTGGTCAAGGGCTGATAACTTCCTAATATTCTTCACTCTCATTGGCCATCTCTCGCAGCCGTATAGCAAGATTGAATGAATCGCGGCTATATAGTAGATGGGGTCTTTTGTTTTTATGGTTATTTCAGGATCGTTCCATAAAGGTTCCATCAACCGGAAGATTGCATTTCTTGCTGCCATAATCCGGATTGTAATATCGTCTTTTGCCTGGCCATTCGGTATTGGAGTGGATCCAAAGTATTTAAAACTAGGCATTTCCTTTACCGGTAATGAATAATTTATAAAAAGAAGTACTTTATCAGCTTCTTGTACATAAGGCGAAACGACTTTCGTTTTGTATACATTGGCCATGAGTCCTATTCTTGCTGCAGTTTCTGACACATTATTCAGCATTACTTGCATTTCGTCATAACTGTCAACAAAAAGGACTACATCATCAGTGTATTCAAAGTTTGTAATGCTATGCTCCAGACTGATTTGGATACCTCTTGAGTACTAACATGTGGTGTCCATTATCCAGTCTATCGCATAGTTGAATACTGTGGGGGAAAGGATATACAATCTTGACGAACAACAGTTCTTATTTCAAAGAACTGTTCCCCATATACACAGACCTGCGTCGATGTACGCTCATAAAATGCCTTTATGAATTGAATGATCTTCTCTGGAATACCGTCGCGTGGCCTCCAAAGTGCCTCTTCTTGACGGTCCAGCTTGATTAGGGCATCTCGCTATCCCATACTTCCATAAGTCTATTGAGTAAAAAAGAAGCAAAATTTTTCTCTGAGGCGTCGAATAGGCTGATTCCTCGATAATTGTTGCAATATATCCTGTCATTTTTTTGGGGGAATTGGGAGCAGAATTGCTTCGCTCCAGTCATCTGGTCATATTTCTTTTCTCCATACTAGGGAGTCCATTTGTTAAAGGTGCGAAGGACGATTTGAACAATTTAGCCCATAGACCATCTTCTCCCGGAATCTTATTGGCCTTAAGGTATGGACAGAGATTATTTCTTCTTCTGTTGGAGGCTCGCAGTCGTAAACATATGGTTCGGTGAACGTATATCAGTGGCAAAATATGCCGCTTCATGGTTAAATTTGTCCTCAAAGAATTCTTTCCATCTTATCAGGCGGTCCTTAATACTCTTAACAGCCATGTATTGCTGTCCCTTACCACTTTACTGATCGTTTTCCAAGTTAAGTTGCATTATGAAGAAGGCGCAATAGTTTCCTATTATCACCTAACCGAGTGGCCGTCTCCATTCTCAAGACCATATCATTTCAACGGTTCCTGTCCCGTCGTGCTGCTCGTAAATCTTCGAAGCATCATGTGTCAGGGTCGCCTGACATTCGTGCTTTGGTCGTCTTTTTCAAACAGTTGGACAATTGCTTTCGATACCCAATTAGCGCACTTCCTACTATCTGGTACACCCTAGCGGCTAACTTTCGGAGACATTCCTTTAGTTGGGATTAGTATTCATTTGCCGTTCCTGAAAAATCATTGACATTTATACCAGATGCTTCAATAATTCGGTTTGAAGTGCGCACGAATTTGAGATAGTTGAGGGATTTTGAGGGATTGCGGGTTATCAAAAGGTATAAGCTTCTGCAGAAAAGGGATTCATGAATTGTTTTTTAGATGGGAAAGAGTTATAGAAAACGATAGTGAATACATACTTGATTATTAATATTATGAATTTTGGCAAAAATTTCAATTCAAATTTTCATTTGTAGTTCTTCAAGTAATATTTTTTCTTAAAAATCTGAATTAAAATATCAAAAAAATTGCATAGTATTGGTTATTTACGTATCACCATTGTCTTCTACAATTTTTCCCAGTCTAAAAATTTTCGAGAATTTCTTTTAAAAAACTTGCATTCTTGGATTTGAAATATATTTCTTTACTTTATCTTTCTTGTTTCAAAAGAATGAAATTTTTTTTACTAAACAGTGCTGCAATATCAGAATATCTGAACAGATCAGAAGAGGAAAAGCTATAAAATGCATGAAGTAAAGCCAGATTCTGGATTTTTTGCTGATAACCATTGACTGGCATTATCGTACAATAGTTGCCCATTTGTTTAAGAAGAAGTCATTTCTTTCCATGAGGCAAATTTAATATAATGCTAAGAATAGCAATGATATAAAAAATATGTCTGTCCAGAAATGATTCCTTTTCTGTCTAGAAAGAAGCAAAGCATAGAAAAATATTATTTAAGTGATTATTCGATAGTGAGTTTATATGGAATGGCCTTTATTTAACTTATGCTTCTCCATAGTATGCAGGTAATTCAGTATTTCTTTAGTTAGCTATTTTATCCGGTAATTTTCCGATTCAATATTTGCTTCGACTATGGGGTGCAGAAAATCCTTAGGTCTTCAGGTTTATCGAGTTTTTGCATGTCCTGTAAATTTCGAAAATAAGCATCCTTGAAACTTTTTCATAACTTTTATCGCTATATTTTGTTCATCTTGCTTATCTTTGCATTATTTGTCCAGTGAAAGTCTTATCTAATTTACATAATCTTACTGGACTAAAAAATGAAATTTCACAAAACTTGACTGATTGAAGCATGTGCTATCTTTATCAAATAAACTTGAAAAATGATCTGGTCTCCTTTTTACAATAAGAAGAATTTAAAATACACTTCAGAAAAATTTATTTGTTAATCTTTTATAACAGTTTATTTTTTTATTTGATTTTATTAATTTTATTTGATAAATTATCAAATTTTTCTTCCTTTTTTTTATTTTATTAATTACTTTAAAGTAAAACGGTTGAAATAGAGTTTAATTTTTTAAATCTTATCTAATTTCAAATTTATCTTTAATTTGCCTATTAATTTTTTTTTTGAATATATTTCGCTTATTAATGAAAATTATTTATTAATTTTCAAGATGGATGATGGTTTAGAAGCATCGTTACGAAATGTTATCGAACAACAATCGTTGAAATGGATTTTTGTTGGTGGTAAAGGTGGTGTTGGCAAAACTACTTGCAGGTTATTTTTATTCATTTTTAATGAATTTTGTCAATAATATATATATATCTTGAAAAATTCCTTGTTTTTCAAATTGTTTCCAGTATTTTTTCAAGAATATGAAAAATTTTTGTTATTTATTGGAATTTTTAAATAGTTTTCATTTCAGCGAGTTGAAATTAATCATAAATATTTTGCCATTGAATTATAACTTCTGTAACCGTGTGGAAAATTATTTTAATGGTAAATATTAAAGTAATTTTCTTAAGTTTATTATTTTTTCAGTTGTTCATTGGCAGCACAGTTATCAGAAGTACGACGAAGTGTTCTTATTATATCAACAGACCCAGCTCATAATATTTCTGATGCATTTGCTCAAAAGTTTGGCAAAACACCAACGGTTGTAAATGGATTTAACAATCTTTATGCAATGGTTGGCTTTACAGATGTTTTTCGAAATATTTTTGTATCTAAGTAAATTAAAATATAAATTAAAATATAATTATAATTTACGCCTGTAGTTTTTTTATTAAATTTTTATTAAAG
Source organism: Dracunculus medinensis (assembly GCA_900625125.1). Taxonomy (NCBI): domain Eukaryota; kingdom Metazoa; phylum Nematoda; class Chromadorea; order Rhabditida; family Dracunculidae; genus Dracunculus; species Dracunculus medinensis. The sequence continues at coordinate 40,964 of UYYG01000050.1, read as the reverse complement.
GAATTTTTCATTCCATTTATCACTTTTTATCTCCAGGAAATTGAGGCTGTTATTGGAAATGAAGCAACAACAGCTCCTGTTTCTGACGAACCAGGTTCTGTTTTTTTTTACTTTATATGTTTATATGTTTATGTTTCTTTTGGGGAAGTTTCTGAGGAAGCTTTCGAAGAAGTTTCTATTCGATCTTTGTAGATATGATGGGCATTGGCCGTCAGATATTGCAAGATATGGTTGGTGGATTGCCTGGAATAGATGAAGCGATGAGTTTCTCTCAAATGATCAAGTACTTAAAATTTTCATTGTAGTTGTTAATTCACAATATCATTTTGCTTTACATTAATTTATATTAAATATTAATTCACATTCGTAGAAATTTTAATTTTTTATACAATTGCATTTTTTCCTGAGGAAACGGTTATCTTATTTACAGGTTGATAAATTCTATGGACTTCGAAGTTATTGTCTTCGATACGGCTCCGACTGGTCACACCTTACGATTATTGCAGCTTCCAACTATTATTGAAAGTAGTTTAGGCAAAATTCTCAATATTCAAAGCTCTTTATCACCAATTCTTTCTCAGGTCACTTTTTTAAAATGTAATTATAATTTTTTAAATGATAAGACTTAATTTTTCTGGTAATTTACTATATTTCTTACCATATTTATTTTCTCATTTCTTTTTTAAGCTATAAATTTTTTAAAATTTCATTATGTCTTTTTCGCCTTTTTTGAATCTTTTTCTCCGTAATAATCATTTCTTTAATGGAATTGTATTTTTTCTCATCGGTAATTTATCAAATTCCACGGAATTCCATGTTTTTATTTCACAAAGGATTAGTTTTGGAAAGTTAAGAATGAGTTCAGAGATAATCAGTTTTTTTATTGAGCACTTCGATAATTTGCATTTTTAATCATGATGGATAACATTTGAAGAATTATTAAGAATTAAGCAGGAGATCATCTTCTCTCGGAATTTTATTGCTCTAAAGCTTTTGGATCACAGAGAATATTTCCTATTCTGCTGGCGGTTCACACTTGCAGATGTATAGCTCAACGAGCGAATCAATTATATCAGGCAAGAGTGCATGGTAGTTTAAGTTTTGCCGCAATGAATTCCATATTGTGAGACGATCATCAATAGTCTTCATAGGTATACCATTGCCATTCCATATTACTTCACTTATCTGTCCAGATTTGCAACTGCTTTGTGAAAAAGACGGAATCGTTTCTTATTATCGTCTAATCGGGTTGTAGTCTCCATTTTTAAGACTAAATCATTCCAATAGTGATTTTTTTTCCGTCGATCTCCTGTAGTTGCAATTCGAAACATTCGATATTTCCTGGATCTCCTACCATTCGTACTTTGGCAGCCTTTTCTTCTACAGACCCAAGTAGCATAGTTTCTATTAGAAGATCTTAGCGTGGAATTGGCTAAATTTCGGAGACATGCTTTCATTTGGGATCAGTATTTATTTGCCTTTCTATTAAAGTCTTTGAATTATTAATTTAATTTATAATTGATAATTATTTATTAAATTAAAGTTCTGTCAATGCTTCAATAATTCAATTTGGAATGCGTTCACTTTCTCCAAGTTCTTGAGATAATTGATAGTTTTCTTTGCAAGTTCTCAATTTTACGCGAATCTTGGCTCGAGCTATAATAAGGTTTGATCCATTTTCATTTTAGCACTTGATGGGAACGACTAAGCATCCCGACTTTCCCAGTATGGAACTCTCCAAATGACGGTAGAATGTAGTCCTGGATGGAGGATTAGTTGTTCTGGGAGTTTGTTGTCTTCTTAGATGTCGGCAGCAAACATTAAAAGGGTAAACAAAAAGTTCTTTGGTAAAGCCAAGAAGTTGTTCCTCATTGGCGCATGGGACTTCTATGATATTGTCAACCAAGTTCACTATGACAGGACCATGGTCTAAGCGCGCATTTCAATCTCTCCTGGTTATGATCATATTACCTTTCGGCTTAATAATTAAATATGCAGACAAAGTTGGATCATATACACTGATGACCGAGGCTGAAGAACTTTCCTTTAAAGCGGATATAAGCCATATGGTCGTTTATCGGTTTCCAAGCAATTAGAGTGGAGTGGGCTTTTTCGGATGATGACAATCGCTATACCATTTTGCCCCGAGTTATCCGTTGCATCACACTGCTATGACCAATATCTCTATTCATAGCCAAGCCTAATAATTACTCGAAGCCCGAATTGAGGAAGACGGACGTTCAAAAATGCAACATCCACATGATATTTGGAATGGTTGAACAGTGGTCACTTGTCTTGCATAAGCATCCCGACGTTCCCAGCTAACACTTCGTTTCGCGCGCAGAAAGTCAACAGATTTCTCAATTTCTCATTTCTCTTGATAGGTTTCGAGTATTGGCTTGTAAACACATTTTATTCACAAGCCTTGGAGTCGTTTTATTATATCTGGATTACATACACATCATGTTTACCACCGAATATCATGCGCGTCCGAGGACGCCGTGTCAAATAAATCAAACCCTTTCATCACTTGGCAGCCACTCGGATTTTTTTGATAGCAGGTTTATTCTTGTCGGAGACAGTGAGGTGAAAATTGAGGATAAAAGGGTAAAAATAGAAAATTAAAGGAAAAATAAACTTAAAAAAATTAAAGTTGTATATAATTTGCAGAAGATAAAGCTGTTCTATTGAAGAGTAATTTTGGAGAAACTTGTAGAAGTTTCCGAAAAAATTTTATTATGAAATACCTTTAGTATTTAATAATTTTTAATTATCTTAGCGCAGAACAGTCGATCGAACCCTCTACAATCGATAGATAAATGTACTCACATCATATAGTTTTATTTAGATGAGTGGAATATTAGGAGTTGGTGAAGTGTCAACAGAAGAAGCGGTGAAGAAAATGAAAGAAACGCTTGAAATTGTAAAAGCCATCAATTTACAGTTCAAAAATCCTGTATTTCTATCCTTTATATTTTACTATTATTACTATTATTACTATAATACATTATTTATCATCATTATTTATAAAAATTATTTTTTTGCAAAATGCTGTAGTTGATATATTTCATGAACTTATGAAGTGAAATTGAAAATGTTTTTAGTACGTTTATCAGTTTTGCTTTTATTTCTATGAATTTTTATTTTGTGAAACATTTCGTACAATTTTCCATAGATTTTCTTCATATTATCTACAATAGAATAAAATTTATAATGTTTATATATTTTCGTGAGCGATTTTTGAATTCTTATTTTTTACAGAATTTGACGACTTTTATTTGCGTTTGTATTGCTGAATTTTTATCTCTTTATGAAACTGAGCGATTAATCCAAGAGTTAACAAAACAAGTACGTTTATTTAATCTTATTAATTTGTTCTTAATTTGTTCTTAATATATTTCATATTTTATTTTTACTGCCAGAATAACAAAAATTTCTTTTTCCCTTTGTTGATTGATTTATCTAATTAAATGGATTAATTTTATGAAAAAATTTTGCTTATTGGATAAAGATGGTCACGGAAATTAAAAACTGAATTATATTTGATTCGAAAAAAGGAAAAGGAAAAGGAAATAAGAGAATGTTTACCTAAAAAAATATTTATCTTGATGAGACCCTTATGCTTTCATACTCCATTTCTTTTTCTTTTTCGATTGTATTCTCTCTGGAAGGCTTTTTTATTTTCAATATCAACTTTCCAATTTTTATTTTTTTGAATTAATCATTCCATTTTGTTTAATGTTCAGAACATTGATACCCACAATATAATTGTTAATCAATTGTTGTATCCGGACGAGGTTAATGAAAGTTGTATAAAATGTAACAAATGTCGAGCAAGATTTAAAATACAATCAAAATATTTAGAACAGGTTCATTTTTTCATTTAAAAATTGGTTTTCCAATTAACTCATTATTCTCTTTCAATTTTCCTTTTTGAATTTATAAATGTTGCCCAAAGTATAAATCGATGATTTCAGATAGCAGATTTGTATGAAGATTTTAATGTAACAAAATTACCTTTGTTAGATAATGAAGTTCGCGGTGCCGAAGAAATCCGCAAATTCAGTAAATATTTGAGAGAACCTTTTACTTCTAAAAATTAATTATTTTTATGTTGATCGTGGGAACTGATGGCGAGTAAAAATGTTAAAAAAGTTATAAAAAATAAATTTGAATCAAAATTTTTCTTTTGGAGATAAATTTTGGATCTTTTTGATTTGTTTTCTCTTATATAAAATATTATAGATGTTTATTTTTCATCTATTTTAAAATTTCTGTCGAAAAAACTTATGGAAAAGTTTTCTGGGTTTTTTTATATTTCTTTTAATTGCCTCTTATTATATATTATTGTTGTTAAATCGACCATTGTTGCTTTTGGAGTCAGACAGCTTTACATCTTTCAAAAAAAAATGTTCGAAATTTTGTTTGCTTTTGTGCAAAAAGAAGAAATGTAAAAAAAGGCATCATATCGATACTTTTTCATATGTATATGCACTTAGACCAATTTTTGGACTTCAAAACAAAATTTGAGAAGTATGCAGTTTATAAATAGATGTGTTTCTATAAAACAATTTTCATATTCGATTGAAAACGATAAAAAATGTTCATTATTGCCTTTTCGATTTTTCAAAAAGCCATGCATGAAGCATAATATTAATTCAGATTGTTAACAATATTTAGATCTACAAAGAGCGAAACAGAAAAGGTATTATCATCGCCATTCATTCTATAAAGCGTTCATCCACAAATGTATCTGAAATAAATAGTAAATGAAAAGGTGTGGTGTCGTTTGGCGTAAAGGTATTATAGTGAAATGCGATATTGTTCATAAAGAAGTTTCTTATTTCAGTTCCAGTTTCTTCAAAAATGCCAAATTGTAGATCCATAAAAATTATAAATGTTTCATATATATAAGAAAAAATTTATAAAAACGTTTCTTCTTTTCCCAATTTTACTCGATTTTTTATTTATCGAATAACTTGAGCCTTTATTTAACGTCGAGGTTTGGCAATGATTCGATCCCCGTCTTTAGTTGTAAGAATTGCTAGCACTCTCTTGCCCATTGCTTTCTCATATTGCTTTATTGCTTCAGCAGTCTGGGTCGTAGGTCACGGCATTATCTTGTTACCTTGGAGTGTTGGATTGCTTTTCTAGGTTTTAAGCTGATTTCCTGGATTAAATTTTATTGAAGATGACACTTGCCAGGAAATCAGTGTTTCACTGAATTAAAAAGGTTGGTAAATATGACGCTGTGATATATTCTGTTACTCGAGATTTTTTTCGAAAAATGCAGTAATTGAATTGAAATTTAAAAAGTAACAAATAATTCGATGTTTGGCAACAACCATAAAGAAATAAAAGGCGATTTCAAGAAGCTGAGAACTGAATTATACGTTATCATAAATGATTTTAATTTATTGTTAGAGCTTAAATATTGTGAGGAAGAAAACTGCTTCGGATGCGCGTGTTCCAATAAATTCGTACTAGCAATTCAACAACCCAATTCGACTCAATAATTCAGACAAAAAGATCTGTGCGACAAGTACCCCAAGAAGAAAGGCGAAGGATGGCTGCGCCAAAGAGTAGTTTTTGTATTTGCCATTCGGCAACACTGCTCTGTGCTCTATATGTTATCTTACATATATTCCTGCGAGAAGTCTTTAGATCTTTTCAGAATTTACAATTTCTGAATATTGAAATATTGTTTAAATATTTAACAGCCTTTTAATTTTTAACTATGGTGCAATGAAAATCTGAATTTTTATCAGTCAAGGTCTGAAATATAAGAGATTAGATGAATATTAATCAGCGGTATTATCAACTGCAGTTGATCAGACGTGGAGATTATTGAGAATCTGTGCTATAATAATTATAATAATAATTGGAGCACACAAATAGTTGGATTCGATCTGTCACCAAACTGAATGACTGATTCTCAGAAAAGAATTTCTTACGGATTTTCGGATTTAATAAAATTGGTTTTGCAAAATTTATTACTGGCTTTTTAATATTTATAATTTAGTGACTTAACAGAAAGGATTAAATTATTTTTTGGTTTTGCTTATGGTGAAATGGTGAACATTCAACTTTCAACAGAGTGCTTTTATAAACAGAGGTCTCTGTTCCTGGAATCTGTTTGAGCTAGTATTCCAGTTTAAAAGTCACATCTCCTAGTGCTCCAGCTACCACTGGGGTTGCTTGGTTCCTTTCCCCCATCTCCATTTTGTATTTCCTCTTTTTATCTCTGATATTTCTCTAGCTCTTCCTCCTTCTTCCTAATGTTCCTTTCAGTTGATATTGTTAAATCTGTCGCCTAATTTTCATCTACTACCAGGACATTGGTCAGTAGTAATTGTCTATCTGGATAGAAAATCCCACAGAATCTTGGTCCTATTATTCACAATTTTCTTCTCGCATCTAGTTTAAGCACTGAACAGGTTTTCTATATAACTATGACATGATCAAAGAAAGAAACATGGAGGCCGATGTGAAAACTCCAAAGGTCAAAGGATGAACAAAGGATACTAAGAAAATGTCTGAATTATCAACATACATTGGAGAAAGACCAAGCAGAGAAAGTGCCAAAATAAAGTAAAAATTCTCTATCTTTTTATTTGATCATGCCAGCTATATATCAGACTGACTAACTATGCTGGCACCAGGTTCTTGCTCCTCGCTCCTCTGGCTTGTCGCATTGGACAATAAGCCATGGCTGGCAATGGAGATACAGGTGAGTCAGCATCACCCGGTAGAGTTTTACTACTACGGGGAATCGAATCTCAGCATCCCTCCCAATTTCCCAATTGAGCAACAATCCACTGAGCCATTCTATTCCCAAGAGATTGCTGTGACTTATTCTTAGAATCTTTGTTACTATGCTTACTATGCTTTCGATAGCTTTACTATTACGATATTGTTATGGTACAATTGAGATTTCACCTTTAATGGTTCTTGGAAGAATAGGACATTCTTTTTGGCCTCTATTTCTTTTTTTAAATTTATTTCCTGAGTCAGATAGCTAGTGCTATGAGCTTATGAGCTTTTGCTTAGCAATTTCTAGAGTTTCTGAATGAGAACCAGTTCGATCTTATTTTCAATCTCCACACCACTTTATAGCCAGCTGACCAAGTTCTCCGTATTGTGCCTTGTTCTTTAAACTCATTTTTCAAGAGATGATGTTATTTTTCTTGATTCTATGTGGCTTAAACCAGTTCTGTTATAGTGGTATAATAGCAGGAATAGTGCCATCTTCAAGTATATTGTTGATTTTAGTTCGTAGATTCATGATTTTTTGCTTCAAGTTAACTGCTCTGATTTATAATTATTATATTAATATATAAATTCTTATATATAATTCTTAGAAGTACAGAAATGGTCATTGTGAAAACAGTGAACTTAAGAAAACTTGGCTAGTTTAGTTCTGAAATAAATTTTCAAATCACTTTTTTGCAACGATCATTATTACGATCGCTCGTGTGTTATATAATCATTTTCGTTCATTTTTAGTGTGTTTCAATAATTCTCAAACATTGCCCAGTTTTCTTATAGAATAAAATTAATTTCCATATAATAGATGACGAACTGACAATAATGGTAAGGCAAAAACTTATATTTATATTAGCTTTTGATTGTTGTACAACCTTAAAATGATTCACCATTGCCTCTTCAAGAAGATAATGAATTGAGAAAATATGCCAAACTTTGGTCACTATAGGCAATTATAGGCAATTTTTGAAAATCATTGAAATCATCTTAAATCTCAGTAATTAATAATAGATGCCTTCCTTATTCATTAAAATTTTAATGTTTTCTTCATACAGCGTAACCAACCCGTAAGAAAAGTGATGGGGATTAAATCGAGGGGAATGTTTATGCTATCCCCTTTGATCGCTTAGCCATTTTTAAGTTTGAAATTGTTAGATTAAGAGTATAAATAAAACACTTATTCAAACATCGAATACTAACAAATTCTTAATCAAAAATATAAACATAAATAATTATATGCCAAAAAAAGTCGACCAGAATTCTAACTTCATGGGCTCTTTGCTACATAAAAAGACCAAATCTTGCCATTTAAAACAAAAGTTTGGTACTATTTTCAGGTGACTCTCCACTGCTTCTCGTCCTAACAATTAATAGCTAACTGAGATTAAAGAACAAGTGTATATCATGAAAAATCGAGATTCACAGAATATTGTGAATTCACCACAAACCGAATTTCTATTATCCTATTCTTTTCATAATTCCTTGTTGGAAAAAAATATGAAATATGCCTGAAATGCCTTGAAGTGCATTTTCTCATGTTTGAATAAGGCACTTTGTTTATTCTCTCAAATCTTTCATCTACATATTGCCATAAATGGAATTATTCATTTCATTTCGCAATTTTTACGATTTTTTCACAATTTAAAGAATTAAAATTTAGTGAAGGGAAAACTTAATAAATTTTAAAAGTGAATCTAAATGGACGTTTTAAATGGACGTTTTAAAGTTGCATTAAAATAAAAAAAATTTTATTGAGAATTTTATGAAATTTTATCGAAGTTTAAATCAATGTCAATGAATGGAAATCGTTGCGACAAAGTACTAGTGGTATTAAGTACTAGTGGTATTATGGTTCCAGTATTAAGATCCAGTACCATAAATTCGTTTCATGGCCTGGAATAAAGTTGTCACCAAAAAGGAAATCGGATATTATCGCTACCGCAAGTGAGTAGCTAACCAAACCAAAGACGGTTAATAGTATAATGAAATAAATTTTACGATAATAATATTTACAATTTTTTAATCATATATCATATTAACAAAAATCTTAACGACATTTTACGATTTCGATCTGATATTTCCCATTTAATATTCAGAAAAAACACATTAATTCTATGATTATAACAATTTTTCTGTAGTTTTGTATAAAAATTCGGCAAACGAAAATGTGCAAAATATTTTTGTTTATTTACGATTCAGTTTTACAAGCCTCTTACAAGCCTCTCTATTGATATGTAGGATGAACATCGCAAAAATATTTATAATTTCCGTTTGCAGTTTAAAAACCTGCAAAAAAATTTGAAAAAGTTTGTAACCTTTAATCTGTCTAATCCTCCATTCATTATTTCTAACGTTTTTTGTTTAAATAAACATTAAATTTTTCCATCAAGAAAATCAAAAAAGAAGACAACAAGGATTTCGAAAGAAATCAATTTCATCTATCCTTTTTGTTGAAAATTCATGGATAATTGGGAGAAAAATTCAAAAATTCATATCCAAATAACTGCCAATTATATAGGAAGGCTAAATGTTTATATGTATGTTCTACCCTACTGTCACCATTTCTGGTTTGGCTGGATCCAATTGCTGTCAAGACGATATCATTTTACAAGTGAGTAGATTACAAGAGATTATTTATTTATTTATTTATTGAAAACCAGCCAAGCAGGGCGCAAACGCCATGTGTTTATATTAATAACATCAGTTAAAACAAATAATAATAATTAATGACAAATAACAAAAAATAATAAAATTAACATAAAATAAACAATTTAAAGATGAAATAAAGAGGATATTGCAAAATAATAATAATAATATAGTACAAATCGAAATAACTATAATCAGATGGTAAAAAATCGCGATTTCACACTTCCTGCATGATGTGAATTTTTTTAAACAATATCATAAATAAATATTATCTATTTATAAAATATTTTTGGAGTCCTTCAATTATTTTACTTGATTTGCGATATCTCGGGGAGTAACATGTAGCATTGTAGTCAAGAAGTGGCCGAACGAACGCTTTGTACATTTATATATTTTGAGAAAAAAATCTTCAGTTTTGTTTTTAAACGAATGAAAAATAAAATTTAGTATTTTTGAGGATTTCTTTACTATGGTTCTGCAGTGAAGATCGAAATCGAGATTTTCATCCATGATTATATCAAGATCGGAAATATGCGAGACTCTACTGATTATATTGCCATAAATAATAAGATCAGTAAAATTGGAACTTTTGGAATTGATATGAAGAACGCTACATTTTTGAAAGGAAAGGGTAATTTACCTGTCATATAGCCAGCTGGCTATTCTCTTAAGGTCCTCTTGCAGTGGAGATAAACTATCTGATCTACCATGAGATTAATAAATTTTACAATCATCAGCATAAAGATAAATAGTAGAATATAGTATCACAATGGTTACATCATTTATATATATGTAATTACGAGAGATTAATGCTTTCAGCACCACATTCTCACGTTTAATGATATGCATCAAAAGATAATCGAATAAGATGGTTTAATTTTAATCGAAATTTTAATCGAAATCGAAACGACAGTTTCGCCGAATGGATAAAATCTCACACGATCGCGTCCACCATCATTCAATACCACTTGCATTAATAATGTTATGACAGAGCGTCGCCTTCGCTGTTTAGGGCACGTTCTCGGTTGTCCATCACAAGAGTTGACTCATATTTCATTATTTTCTAAGCCCTTTGATAGGTAGTGGGCCAATCAAGAGCTGAACTGATACAGTCAGAAAAGATTTTGAACATATATGTGAACCAGCAATATGGATTTAGGCGATAGAAAAAGGAATGGCTTCTATTATTGTCGACGATGGCGTCAGACTGCGCCGCTTGGAAATGCCATTGTAGCCAGTGCAGCCAGCCTAACCAATAATGGTGAAAGTTGTTAGAAGAGGAAGAAAAAAGGTAAATACATTAGATTTGAATTTGCTACATTTGAAAACTATGGAAACATATCGAATTAAAAATCGCATATTAATTATTAAATATAAAAATAATTATAAAATATCATTTTATTTTGAAAGTTTTCGATTTAAACATTTAGTTGTCCATAATATAAGAAAGAATGAATTACTGAATGGTCGAGAAACAATAGTAAAAGTCTGAGATGATCAGTTGGTTTGTTGTTTATTTGCTGCTTCTCACAATTTCTCGTCATCACCAATTTTTCTCTTATCTTTATCATTTATTTTATCTCGTTATATTCTTTTATCTGTTTAAATTATCGCAACATGTTTCAATTTTCATTAAAAAATTTATTAATAAGTAGCATAAATAGCTCAAATTGCACACGAGATTTTATATTTTGTACCAAATATACTTTGGCTTAAGCTTCATTTCGCATGGAACGAAAGTTACCACAATTTTTTGATCCTCTAACAACGACAGAATAAAGAAGGCTTAAACAACTCATTGAAAATTTTCCGTTAATTTATATTTTTATTTTTTAAGCTAAATGAGCAAAAGATGAGGGTAGAAGTTTAGGGCAGAATGAGTTGTTGTAATTGTCATTAGGATGGTGACTACTGGCCACTCCGCACTTTACCTCTGGTAAAAATTAATGTGGAGCTCCGACTAAATTAGAGCTTAAGCAGAAATGGTGTCCTTACAAAAAAAACGAATATTTAATGGAAGTGTCTCACTCTTAATAGTTGGAGGCAGCCAAAATGAAAGCCGTGAAGAGTGAATTTCATGAGTGAATTTCATGACTAAGAAAGCGAATTTTGAAGATTAAATGGGGTGACAAACAATAAATGAAAGAACCCATTATATCCTCCAGCCTTATCATTTACTTTTATTTTACTTTGGCTTAAGCTTCATTTCGTATTCAAAAAATTTTTTTATAATTTTCTATAATTTTCTTTACTTTAGAAATTTGGATTGCATCACTAATTTTTGCGACATCGATTTATCATATTTGACTGTTTCTATTAAGGGTGCCGTGAATTGCTGTTCACCAGGATGGCACGGGAGACTCATCCCAAAATCATGGCTTCCCCATTCTTGTCTCTTGATTATTAAAAATGAAACCTGGTCTAACGTTTAGTGGAGCTATCCAGATCAAAAATGGTGCTGAAAGAATCATATTTTGCCAACAATTTTACTTGCTATGGAATTTCTTGACGTTTTTTTTGTTTTATTCCCTCTACTTATTTGCTTAATTTTCAATTCAATTGCCGGCACATTACCATATTTAAATTCCCCATTAAGTCCTCGTAGAAGTCCTTATTTAATTTCAACTATACAAATTCGAACGATTTGACCGAATCATTTTGATGGTTTTTTTCCTCAAAAGACATGGCTCATAACTTATTTCATTTCCTATGGCATATTTTATTGCCTTCTTCAAGCAGAAAGCCTATGTAGAATGGCTCAATATGTTGCTCCCATTTTGGAGTGCTGAAACTGGTGTTCTACTCCCAATAGGAACAAACTTGCCTTCCATAAACCTGGCACTCGTTTGTGCCCCACCAGTGCAAAATTTATTTAGTCCCACAAGTCAGCGAAGTAACCAATGCCAGAAATAAAAATTATTATTTCGAAAAAGATCGTGTTGAATTCATATAATCGTAAAATTTTAGAACAGTTTAATGCCCCAAATGATGCAATATTTTCCGAAAATAAAACTTTTACTTTACTTTTGTTTCGTACTTAATTTAGCGATGCTTGAGAATTATGTGGCAGAGAATCGAAAGTTTTCCATTCCAAGACCATGTAAATAATAATACTAAGCCTATTGTCTGCCTCATTATTTCCATTCACCGACTGGAAATGATTATATGACCTTTGAAGCGAATGCTATCGGCATTAGTCAGATTTATAAAAGCTCAATACCCATTAATATGAACCACCACCATCTGTTTCGGTACATTATTTTTTAGCGATTTGTTGGATAAAATGTTGCTCAGTTAAGAGTTACGATGGCTTTGTGTAAGAGTATTTTATGACTTTTCTCACCTCTTTTCTCTCTTCTTTTTCGATTGTATCATATTTCTTAATTATGAAAGTTTTTTTCAGTTTTTCCAGTAACTTTATCTTTACATCTATGGAAATAATATAAGTATAATGATATCGGATAATAAATGAATATTTATTTAGCATTCTTTCAAAATTTTCCTGGTAGGGTTAATTCCTAAAATTGCCAGGGAAACAAGTGAAAATAGACAATCACGTTAATTCACAACATTTTCCGAAAACTTCGTCTTCAATGATAGATTTGCATCCGTGAGGATTAGAATTGACCATCTCGACTATCCCTATCCTGTGAGCTATTTTAAAGATTTAGGAGATCTATTTAATGAGTGTGCTGGATTAACGGTATAAAAAATAATTTTTTAAATTTTTTGATTATGCCATTCATCAAATATTTGGATTTGATCAGCTCATGAACTAATTAACTAAATAGTTGAGCATAATATTTTATTTTTGGGATTGTATAATATTTGAATTCATGTAGAATGCCTTTTAATTCTATAATTTACTGATGTTTAAAAAAAAAAACTTCAACTATAAATCAGGTTAAATAAAAAATATTTAATGTTTATAAATATTTAATGAAAATTAATAGAATTAATTGTAAATAATAGTTTTGAAAGATTTTAGTCAATGGTGACTTCTTTTATTACGAGAAAATTTTTGGAATTGCGCTTGATCTAATCATTTTTCACGAACTTCTTTCAGGTTTAAACCAATTTTTAGATAAAAATGAGTGAACGGTTATGGAGATCTTATCAAGCAAATTGCTAATTTTAATTGCTTGTTTTATATTATCGATAATCCTTGTAATCAATTTATCTGTGATTGATGTTTATGTTGATCCGTGGCCAACAAATCATATTGAACCATCTCATTTCTTGAGTACTGATAATTTTCAAGCATTTTTTTCCTTAGAAAGGTTAGCAGTCATTTCTGGTTTTATTGAATCTATTGATTATATGATGGGATGCATCAAAAGGTAAAAAATAGAAGTGGTATGCCTTAGCGCCAGCCGGATGCCACTTTAATGACAAGAATTAATTCCTATGTCAAATGTCAAATGCTTTTGATTTAACAATATTATTAATCGAATTTAACTCGTATAAACTATTCATTAAATTTTGTATTTTTATAGCACTTCTGTGTCAGTTTTACCAATAATACCACAGACAGCGCAGCGTTTGCCACAGTGTCTTATTATTGGTGTACGTAAAGGAGGAACACGTGCTCTTCTAGATGCGCTGGCACTTCATCCAAATATACGGGTAGTTCGACGTGAATTACACTTTTTTAGCAACAATGAAACGTATTTGAATGGACTGGAATGGTATCGTCAACAAATGCCTTATAGTTATGTGAATCAGGTAAATGAGAACCAAAATAATATAAGCTGATCTATAAATGCTACTATATTCGTATAAAAGCTAACTGGAAGTTAATTTTTCCTCTGGATAAATCTTTTTATTTGCTTGAAGCAGAGCAAGCTTGATTCCGTCTTTTATATTTTTAGATAAATTATTATAATAATTAATGGCGAAACTCTTAGTATAGTGCAATAATTAGTACAAATTAATAATTAGCTGAGCTTACCTTAATTTATTATTTATTGTTAATTTGTTATTATTTATTATTAATTTATTATTAATTTATTTTGTTTATTATTAATTATTGATTTGGTTTGTTAGTCATATTTTCACATTTTAATAATTTTTCTCCTTTGTTTTCTTCAATTTTTTAATAAAATTCAAATTTCATATATAATTCAATATATTATAAGAAATTTGCAGTTAGTAGAATAAGAGTTGATAATAATTTACAGATAACAATCGAAAAAACACCAGCCTATTTCACGAATGAATTAGCTGCTGAACGGGTATATCACATGAATTCTTCGATTAAATTAATAATAATCTTAAGAGATCCAGTTATTCGCACAATCAGTGATTTTACTCAGGTAATTATAGCCATTTATTTGAAGAAATTTGGATTTTCAGCCTTTATTTCCCTCTCCACTCATTATTCCAGAAATTTCCCTCACGATATATGGTTTATATAGATAGAAGTGGGCGAAAATTATTTCTATATAAATTATTTCTATTATTACTGATTTAAAGAATTTCGCGAAAATTCCTTCTAAAAAATTTTGGAAGAAATTTTACGATCATTAATAAAAAGGCTTATGAAATAAAAAAACTTATTAAAATAAGCTATCTGCCTTTGACCTCTCGTGTCTAAGAGATATCTTACGGGTTCACCGAGCGGATAAAATCTCACATGATTGCATGCATTTTTGCTCAAATACCACTTTACTACACAATACAACAATACCACTCAAATATCATCTACCATTAACAGTACCATTGAAAGCGTCCCATTGAAAGCGTCCTGTTCGCTGGTTAGAACACATTCTTCGTCACGCAGTTGGCAAATATTTCGTTACTTGCTAAACCCTGTGATGGAGAGAGTTAAAAGGTGAGATGGAGGTCAATTAAGACCTGGACTGATATAGTCAGGAATTTTGAATATATAGGTGGACCAGCGATGTATGGATTTACAGTGGAAAAAGCTTCTAGTATTATCAGCGATGGGTCCGAACAGCTTAGAGACTCTTGTAGCCAACAGAGCCGGCTTAACCAGTAATAATGCGAGCATTACTGATGAAGAAAATGAAAAGAAGTTAGATGAAGATTAAAAAATTTAAGTTGAAATTAAGGAAATGAAAATTAAATCAAAATTTAAAGAAGACATTAAATAATATTATTATGGAATTTTTTTATTCTTTCTGTTGTCATTGAATCATTTTTTTTCATTTTTTTCCTTCGTTTTCACTGAATTAATGAGGAACTTCCAGGTTTTGTATACGAAATTTGAACGCAATAAAAGCCAACCAATTTTCGAAGCGGAAGCATTTCTGGCAGATGGAACCACTATAAATATTGCTTATAAACCAATAAGGAATTCACTCTATTCATTACATATGAAGCAATGGCTGAAACATTTTCCATTGAAAAATTTTCTCATTCTTAACGGAGACCGCTTCATTATTGATCCTTCCTTCCAAGTGAATTTTCAATGATTTATCTTCATTTTTTACTTTTACATTTTAATTTTTAAACTTATTCGTCTTTCTTTAAATTCATCTCTCTTCCTTTTTCTTCTGTTAACAATTCAAGCTGTTTCTGGTTAAGCTGAATCTGAGAGCTGTCAATATAAGGCATCCTTTTCTATCCGATAGCATATCTGAAAACAACTCTTTTTTTACCTTCTAAGGTTATATGTCGACCATCTATGGAATACCTATGCATTTCTCCTGATCGTACCAAAGTGGCTCTAATAGGACCATTCACGTTATCCGTCTCAACGAGTATATAATTTGTAGTAAGATTAGATTTTTTAAAAATGATAACAAAAATAAAATGATAACAAAAATTTTCTATAATGTTAATGCTTAATCTTGTTTATTTATTTATTGAAAGTCAGCTAAGAGGAGCAACAAACGCCATATGCTTATATTAATAACAACAGTTAAAATAACAAATAATTATTGATAAAAAAAAGAAAAAGAAAATATGACAAAATTAACAATTTGAAGAGGAACTTACAGAATAATAAAATATAGTACAATTTTAACTGTATTATATATAATCGGATGGCAAAAATCGAGATTTCACACTTCCTGCATGATGTGAACTTTTTAAATAATATCATAAATGATATTATCTAATCTTTTTTAAAGATAAAATCTTTAAGATAGCTAAGAGTGACGCACAAGCTATATCGTTCGGTAATTTATTTTAGTAATTGATAGTACGAATAAAGAAGTCATGAGTCCTTACTTTAATTTTACATATAGGCTTTAGTAATTTTAACACATAATCTTTACAGTGAATCTTTTGTGTCTTTTGTTCGTTTATTTTCACCAAAATTTTGCAGATAAAGAAAGTGGAACGATTTTTAAAGCTATCGCAATCTATTGAGCCCAGTCAAATATTATTCAATAAAAAGAAAGGTTTTTTTTGTTTTCGCCAAAAAAATCGTCACAAGCCTCGATGCTTGGGGGAAACGAAAGGGCGAGCTCATGCCAACATCTCGATGGAAACAAAGCTAAAACTTCGACGTGCTTTCCTTTCATACAATTTAGAATTTTTTAAAATGGTAAATCACTGGTGGAACTGGAATTAATATTAATATTTTTGTTTTTTTCAATCTTTTTCTCGCACAATTTAAATTATCAAACATGCGAAATTTTAAAATTAATCTGCCGCAAAATTTATCACTGAAAAACTGATAATTGTTCATTTGAATTGTATTTTATAGTTCATACTGTATTTATTACCGAATCATTTATCTACACTGAATTTATATAATTCACTGGTATATTTTTGAATCTGCATTGAATCTAAATTAATTATTCACTGGTATAATTTAAGAATAGACCGATGAACTCATAATTATTTATCAGACAATTGTTGTAAAACAGACTCAACAGACTTTCCCTTATTTCTTATCGGTCCATTGCTTTTGATGCATCGATCTGTGATAATTTTCTGCAAATAATATATAGAAAATATACCATATGCCAAATTAATGCAAGAAATCAGCTTATGGCTTGAACGAGTAAATAGTCGGTATAGATACAGGATTTAAACAATAAAGAAACAAGCTACAAGCAAATTTTCGTGGGCAATAAGTTTGGAATTTGGATATTATGCCTGCGAATTGCGGAATGACTGCACTGAATATCAGGAACAATATTGAAACAGTGTTAGTAAATATGTTAAAATACCAAAATGTTGTATACGCAACAATATATTTATCGGACGAATAATACAATAAAACCCAATTGTGATGGTACAGATTTCACTCCTCTGAATAGTTGTTTTGATTTCTTCTGGAATTACAAAAAGATAGGACATAATGAAACAAGGCTGCAGTGACATGCAAATGGCAGTAACTATATTTGGTTTGGACATAAATAAATTTATGGATTAAAGATTAAAATATAAATATTACAGTAATAAAATATTAAAATATCTAAAATATCACAAATGAATCTAAATTAATTTACCAAAGATATCACAAAGCAATATCCTCAAGGTAGATCGGACAACAGAACCTTAGTATCGGAGCTCCGAATTGAACAACAACCCACTAAGCCATCCTATTCCCTAGCAAATATATTAGCAATAGCCTTCATATTAGCGACCACATATTACATTTTAAAGTTATTGCTTATTTAGATCTGAGATTTTGGGTTCAGCAAAAGCAATCCTATCAGCAAAATTTGCTTCTCTCCAAGTTTTATAATCACATTGGGTCATACGAAACTTATTATATGGCCTTAGCACGTTTCTTTGGCAAATACCATTTATCGTACCTTTTTTAGAGGAGTAAAGCAAATTGCTTAAAAAAGCCAATGTCCACTTTCTCGTTAAGTTTCGGGACGCTAGGCCAAAACCGTTTAAATGCGTCTCGACGAGCCATGTTGAAAGCCTTTGTTACTTTCCCAAATACAGTTTCGAGGGAGGCCCAGCAAAGCCCATTAAGCATCCGCAACACCACTTTCAACACCTTTCTACTGCGTCCTAGGCCGACTCCGACCCGCTACTCTACACTACGAACTTTAAAGAGACACCAAGACAATAAGACAGTTCCGTCCTTCCTTAGAGTGGTCCCAACCGACCCTTTGTACTATTGCAACGTTTATGGTAAAATTCGCTCGTTCAAAAATGTTGCTAAAATGCGGCTTATATGAAGAAACTGGCCGCTGCAGAAATTTTATAACGCGGACGCGGCTTTATTTACTTGCTTTTTTTTTTATTATTTTTTCAGTTTATTGTTATTTTTGTCACTAATTATCAACAATAACGATTTATTGTTGTTTGTTGCTGACTTTTATTATTATTGATTCCTATAATTTCTATAATTTTTATTTTTGTTTCTGTATTTTCATTGGGGTGATGTGGCGACTCACCGTGTAATTCGTTGACTGCCTGGCAAAATTAGCTCGGTGCGAGGAATGAGTGGGACTGGTGCGAGCGCAGCCAGCGGCGCTGGTCTCTGGAAGAAGGCTGTATCAGCTTTACTTGTTTACTTTTCGCTTATTCCGACGGATTCGGCAGCTTCTCAGTGCTTTATGCAGCAGTACTCTCTCTGCACTATTTCACTGACGAAATATGTTTTTAGCGAATTCTTAGCGATGAAGTTGATGACACACAATTTTCTAACATCGAAGTTTCTCAAAGGTGTGGTTAATGGGTATCCTTTATTATTGGTGGCAACGAAAAAGGAGGTTAATTTTTTTAATTTTTACAAGTACACAATATTTAGCCATCCGAACGTTTAAAGCATTTTAAGGCAATCGAATTTATTTAGACGCCTAATTCATTTAAAAATAATTTTCGCTCTTTATATTTTTGATATTTAAATTAAAATATTCAGCCTCGTCTCTCATCCCGTTTTGAAGTTTAGTCCACGAAAAGTTCGTTTATTTTGAAGTTTTATTCAATTTTCTCACCTAATTTTGACGGTTTTATTTTGAGAAAATCGCTCAGATTTTGGTTTGTTATACTTTCGTTTGATTAATATTTTCAGCCTTGGAAGTGTCGTTTACATCACGTCCATCTAAGGGGGAAATTCTTTAACTTATCAGCAAAAATTAGTGAATAAATGAGTAAGCAAAAAAAGACGCAGACGCACGAAGTTTTGACGTGGCTTCTTCACATTTGCGCTACTTTTTAAAATTAATTGGCAAATTAAAGCATCTGAATTAAATTTGTCAGAATTTTCGGGCATTGTCAGATGTGAATGGAACTTCGTCACATTTAAATAGAACAAAAAAAAAATTAAATTTGATAAATCAAATTAAATTAAATTTTATATATATATATTTTTGTTGTCTTTGGCAGGAGTAAACCTGCTATTATGTCAAAAATCCGGGTGGCTGCTGGGGTTCCACCTGTAACTCTATCCCCAAGTGACTCTATGGTGAAAGGGTCAAATACACTTGATGCGGCATCCGCGTCTCCCGACGCGCATGATACCCGGTGGTACATACGATAAATTTACAATCCGGGCTTAAAGCGATCCCAAGGCTGGTAGATAAAATGTGCTCTCAAGCCAGGATAATTGCTCGAAACCTATCAAGGGGAACAGCCTTTTGCACGCGCAGCGAGGTATTAGCCGTATCAACGTGGAACATCAGAACGCTTATGGACGTTGCAAGCCAAGCGATCATTCTACGATCGCGATCGCGTCCACACCCTGTCAAAGTATCGTGTGGATATCGCTTGCTTGTCGGGGGTCCGTCTTCCTCACTTTGGGTTTCGAGCTATTATTAATCCTAGTTCAGACCAGAGATACTGGCTATATCACTGTGGTGCTTCGAATAACTCGGGACGGAATGGCGTAGCGATTGTCATATCTGACAAGGTCCATTCCGCTTTGATTGAGTGGAAACTGGTAAACGACCGTATGGCCTATGCCTGTTTTAAGAGTAAATATCTCGGTCATCAGTGTCTATGCTCCAACGCTGTAGGCAGATGACCGTGATAAAGACAAGTTCTATGCGGAACTTCAACTGCTTACAAAGTCTCTGCCGAAACATGACATGATCATAATCGGAGGAGACTGGAATGCTCGCGTAAATCATAATGCGATGGCCTTAACAATTGGTAAATATTGCATCGCAGACTGGTGTGCCAATGGGGAACGTCTTCTTCGCTATGCCGAAGAGCATGAACTTTTTATTACTAATACTTGATTCTGGCGTCATAGAAAATATCTAGTCACGTGGAACTCCCCGGACAACCAACACTTCAACCAGATCGACTTTATCTTAATCAATCGCTGTTGGAAAAGTTCCGTACTAGATAGTCGTTCTTATCGCGGAGCTGAAACGGGTAATCTTCATGGATCTGACCATGTTATGGTTCAAGCCAAGATCCGCATAAAATTGACAACTCGCAGCATCCCCCAAGATCCTTCAATTATTTCAAAAAAATTCGGGGATAGTGAGCGCATTTCAAACTGAATTATTGAAACATCTCAATGATACAAATATCAATGATTTTTCTGGAACGGCAAATGAATACTGGTCCAAAATAAAAGAATGTCTCCGAAAATCAACCACTTCCACGCTAGGGCATACTAGTAGGAAGAACGGTAGTTGGGTATCGAAAGCAATTGTCCAACTGTCTGAAAAAGCTGCCAAAGCACGAATGTAAGGTGACCCTGACTACCGGATGCTTCAAAAATTTGCAACGAAAGCAGCAAGGCGATACAGAAATCTCTATTGGAGTGACAAGAATGGAGGTGGCGGCTCGATTAGGTAACAATAGGAAACTATTCTGCCTTCTTCATAAACCAACTATGACTCGAAGAACGATTAATGAAATGGTAAGAGACAGCAATGGCGTACTAATCAAAAATATTAAGTATCGCCTCATAAAATGGAAAGAATTCTTTGAGGCCAAACTTAACCATGAAGCGCCATCTGTTCCCCCTGTTATAGCTGATATGATTGCCGAAGCATACGTTTGCAATTGCAAGCCTCCAACAGAAGAAGAAATAATTTCAATTATCCATAAGCTTAAGGCCAACAAAACTCCAGAAGAAGATGGTCTTCGGGCTAAGCTTTTCAAATGTTGTCCATTGTCCTTCGTTTCAACGCACTTTCAACAAATATACTCTTTAGTATGGAAAAAAGAAATATTACCAGATGATTGGAGCAAAGCAAGAAAGGTGATAGGACATACTGCGACAATTATCGAGAAATCACCCTATTAGACCCTATTAGACGTCTCAGCAAAAATTTTTGCTTCCCTGCTACTCAACAGACTTATGGAAATACGGGACAGCAGGATGTGCCCTAATCAAACTAGTTTCAGACATGGGCGGGATAGTGCTGACCAGATATTCAGATGTTAAAAAGGGAACATCGCTTCAAATATTTGCAACCCACTGTCACGTGTTTTATCGACTTTGAGGCTGCCTTTGATTCAATTGACGGCGCTTTGGAGGGTGATGGAACGTGACTTGTTCCAGAGAAAATTATCAGACTCATAAAGGCTATCAATCATTAGACTTTTTATGAGCGCACGTCGGCGCAGGTTTTATAAGGAGAGCTGACAGATTCCTTCAAAATAAGAAGGTGTGTCCGTCACCGCTGCGTCCTTTCCCCCAAAATTTTCAACTATGCAATAGGCTGGATAATGGACACTGCTTTTCGACACTCAAGAAGTGTCCAAATCAGACCAGAGCATCGTATCACAGATCTTAAATATGCTGATGATGTAGTCCTTTTTGCTGACAGTTATAACGAAATGCAAGTAATTCTAAATAACGTGTCAGAAACTGCAAGAATCAGACTCAGGATCAATGTAAATAAAACGAAAGACTTTTCGTCTTATGTGCAAGAAGCTGATAAAATGCCTCTTTTTTTTAAATTCATTGCCCGATTGAGAAAGTGCCCGATTTTAAATACCTTGGATCCACTCTAATATCAAATGGACAGGCAAATGATGATATTACAACTCGGATTACGACAGCTAGAAATCTGTTCTTCCGGTTGACGAAACCTTTATGGAATCGTCGTGAAATCACCATAAAAACAAAAGCATAAAGCCGCATCTATATTGCCGTGATCCGTTCGATCTTACTATATGGTTCTGAGACATGGCCAATGAAAGTGGAGGATATCAAGAAGTTATTTGTCTTTAACCACTCTTGTCTAAGGTATATATTACGGATCCTCGAGCTGATAAAATATCACAAGATCGCATCCATTTTCATTCAAATACTACTTGTATAAATAATATTATCACAGAGCGCCTTCGCTGGTTAGGGCACATTCTCCGTCGTCCACCACAGGAGTTAACGCATATTTCGCTAAACCTTGTGATGGTTGGCATCAAAAGCGAGGTGGTCCAATCAATATCTGGACTGATACGGTGAGAAAAGATTTTGAATGTATAGGACCAGCAATATATGGACTTAGACGATGGAAAAAGGAATGGCTTCCATTACTATCGACGATGGCATCAGACCGCACCACTTGGAACCGCCTTACCCTTGTAGCCGTTGGAGCCAGCCTAACCAGTAATGGTTAGAAGAAGAAGAAGACATTTGAATGGACTCGGAATCCCTTATGTCAGTCCTTCATGTTTTAAGATTATGCATGAGCATAGTCTAATCATCCTCGCTCATTAGAATTATTATTATCGGCGAATTAGCCATCAGCTATTTATTATTTATTATTAGCCACATATTATAGGTATATTTAAGTTTAAAAGTCAGAAATTTGTCACGAAACAGGGAAGGCAAAAGAGCACTATGGATTCAACAGGCGTCAGTATTGTTTAAAGGATTAGTGCAATGAAATGAGATTGGTAAGGTAATATGGTATTGGCAAAGCATAAGTTTTTACCATTTCAAAAATATGATTCGATCGAAAAAGAACTAACAGATTCACACATAATTAATTGACAGATCCGCTTGATAATAAACCAACACCGCAGCACCAGCCGAAGAAAAGAAATAATGGCTGAACAAGAGTAAAACGCTTTCATTGAATGGCCCAGTGATAAAAGAAATAAAAAAAACCCACGAGTAGAGCCAGCAGAGGCGGAAAAAGCAGGCCATCCCTAATCCTTTTGCTTTCCTCGTTTTGTGACGTTTCTAAATTTAAAGCTGTGAAATCATTTTCGGATTAGTAGTTAGTATCAATAATCAATTAACATAACGATTTCGAGCATTATGCATTGCGACAAATATTTATATATATATATATATATACATTCGCTTTCAGGTAAAAGAACACGAATATAATGAAAATTTGGTGAAAGGTTTGTTGGAAAAATTAAATTATCCGGTTTTACGTGAAGCAGCTGAAAGTATCGGCGAAGCTAATGGCCTTCCTGCTCAGTTACCAACTATACAAGATGAACCATTCTTAAGAAAGGTAATTCTTATTCATATTATTTCTTTATTTTTACTTTTTATTTTTTTGTGCTTTTTGTTTTTTATAATATTTAATATGGTATTATATTATTTTTCGTTTTATTTATTTAATATTTATAAATATTTATTTTTTAATTTATTTAGAAAGAAGTTTTGAAAAAATACTATAAGTATTATGAATTTATAAATTATAAAATTATGAATTTTAGTTATTTCACGTGCTTATGTCTGTAGAAATAATCGAAGGTGAATTGAAATGTCCTGAAAGTGGCCATGTTTTTCCCATCCGCTCTGGAATTCCTAATATGATTGTTGAAACAAATTAAATTTCGTTTTCATGTTCGAGAAAAATTACTTGCATTTTCATGTTATTCTATTATTTTTATTACTTAGCTACTTATAAAAGTGCTATATAATTATTAATTTTTCATTAATTGGAAAATGAAAAAATTAATTTGATTTGTTTAGTACATCTTACAAAATTTTATAATATTGTTATACAAAATTTTAAATAAAAATACTAAATATATAAAAAAGT
Source organism: Dracunculus medinensis (assembly GCA_900625125.1). Lineage (NCBI taxonomy): Eukaryota > Metazoa > Nematoda > Chromadorea > Rhabditida > Dracunculidae > Dracunculus > Dracunculus medinensis. The sequence goes on along the minus strand of UYYG01000050.1, from coordinate 16,695 downwards.
ACTAAAAACTAAAAAATACTAAAAAAAGTTGAAATAAATGATGATTAAATCAGTTTCTCTCAGTGTTGCGATTATTATTGACCATTGTTATTATTAACCATTTTTTGTAGTTTAGTACAGAAATTTGCGTCTGCAATTCACTTGGCAACAGAAGATGTGTCGCTAGCACCACCCGTATTTTATATAACAAGTTCACTGTATTCATGAGCGAGAACCTATCATTAAATCATTCTGCCAAAGTTTTATAAAGCTATTGAAAGAAAAAATAATTTAGAATAATCTTACAGAAATTAATTTTATCACAATTTAGGGCATATGATCCAAATAAACCAGAAAAATATTATCTGCTAACGTTTTCATCATTATTGAATAACTTCTATTGGCGCTCACCATTACTGGTTAGGCTGGCTCCGCTGGCTATAAGGGTGAGACATTTTTAAACTATTCGGGACGCCATCGTTTACAATAATAGAAGCCATCATCTAGGTTTATATATCGCTGGTCGTCTACCTAAATGTGAAATCTTTTCTGAATATGTCCAGGTTTTGGTTGGACTCTCTCCCTTTTGACGCTAATCATCACAGGGCTTAGCAAATAGCGAAATATCAATTCCTGCGTTGGACGACGGAGAACATGCCCGAACCAGCGAAGGCGACACTCTGTGATGCCATTATTAATAAAACGGTTCCCATAAAGGTTTTATCAACCAAAAAAACACATTTGTTGCTGTCGTTGTCCAGGTTATAATTTCATCCTTTGTCTGGCCATTTGGAATTGGAGTGAATCCAAGATATTTAAAGTCGGGCACTTCCTCAACCATGCAATGAATCAATAAAAATAGGAATTTTATCAGCATCTCGTATATAAGACGAAAACATTTCTCATTGATTTTGAGTACAGTTCTCATTAGGGTTGTTGATACATCGTTTAATATTATTTGCATTTCCTCAGCAAACAGTCATCAGCTTATTTAAGGTTTGCTGTGGACTGATTTGACATCTCTTGAGTGCCGATAAGCGATGCCCATTATCCAGTCTATCGCATAGTTGAATATTGTGAGGGAAAGGACGCAGCCTTGACGGACACCAGTTTTTATTTCGAAGGAGTCTGTCAGTTCCCCATATACACAGACTTCCGCCAGGGTATGCTGATAAAATGCCTTTATGAGTCGAAATGATCTTCTATGGGGATATCTTCATATTCCATCACTTTCCAGAGTGCTGCTCTATCAATCGAATTGAAGGCAGCTGCAAAATTGAAAATGCAAGTGATGGTGGGTTGCTGGTATTTGAAGCGATGTTCAAGCATCCTTTTTAACGTAAATATCTGGTCAGCACAACCGCGCCTTGTTCTTAATTTGGTTTGGTCATTCTGCTATCTCGTGTTGCTATCATGTGTTCCATGAGTCTATTTAGCAGAAGAGAAGCGAAAATTTTTCCGGAGATGTTTAATAGGCTGATTTTTCAGCTATCGTCTCTGAATGCCTTGTCATCTTTTTTAGGAATTGGAGACAGAATTGCTTTACTGCAGTCTTCTGGTATTATTTTTTTTGCCATACAAGAGAGTATAATATTTGTTGAAGGTGAATTTTTTCTTCATCTTCTAATAGCTCTTACCATTACTGGTTAGGCTGGCTCCAATGGCTACAAGCGTAAGACGCTTCCAAGCGGTGTGGTCTGATGCCATCGTCGACAGTAATGGAAGCCATTCCTTTTTCCATCGTCTAAGTCCATATATTGCTGGTCCTATACGTTCAAAATCTTTTCTTACCGTATCAGTCCAGGTATTGATTGGACCACCTCGCTTTTGACGCCAATCATCACACGGTTTAGCAAATAACGAAACATGCGTTAACTCCTGTGGTGGACGACGGTGTGCCCTAACCAGCGAAGGCGACGCTCTGATGCTCTGCATTATTTATGATAACATTAGTGGTATTTGAACGAAGATGGATGCGACTATGTGATATCTTATCCGGTCGACGTAATATTTACCTTAGTCAAGAGTGGTCAAAGGCAGATAACTTCTTAATATTCTCCATTCTCATTGGCCATGTCTCAGAACTATATAGTAAGATCGAACCGATAACGGTTATATAGATGCGGACTTTCGTTTTATGGTGATTTCACGACGATTCCATAAAGGTTTCATCAACCGGAAGAACATATTTCTAGCTGTCGTAATCCGAGTTGTAATATCATCTTTTGCCTGTATTAGAGTGGATCCAAGGTATTTAAAATCTGGCATTTTCTCAACCGGCCAATGAATTTACAAAAAAGAGGCATTTTATTAGCCTCTTGCACATAAGACGAAAAGGCTTTATTTACACTGATTCTGAGTGCGATTCTCGCTGCAGTTGTTGACACGTTATTTAGCATTATTTGTATTTCATCATAACTCTCAACAAAAAGGACTGCATCATCAGCGTCTTCAAGATCTGTGATACGATGCTCTGGACTGATTTGGACACTTCTTGAGTGCCGACAAGCAGTGCCCATTATCCAGTCTATCATCCAGTTGAAGGTGAGTTATGAACGATGATAGACATTTGAAAAGTTCGGCCAAAAGACCATCTTTTCCAGGGGTTTTATTGGCTTTAAGATTATGGATTACAGATATTATTTCATCTTGGCGGTTTACAGTTGCAAACGTAAGGCTCGATGGGCGAATCAGTTATATCCTGGACAACAGATGACGCATGTGGTTAAGTTTGGTTTCAAAAGAATTTCAAAAATTCTTTCCATTCTTTCCACCTTATGAGACAATCCTTAACAGCCTTACAGGCACCGCATTAATATCCCGTATCATTTCACTGATCCTTTCTCGAGTTATAGTTGCTTTGTGGAGAAGGCGAAATAGTTATTATCTATTATCACCGAGTGGCCATCTCCATTCTTAAGACCATATCACTCCAGTAGTGATTTCTGTTCTGCTGTCGTAATTCTTTGAAGCATTCTATAATTGGGACCAGACTTCTTTCCAGAGATGTCATTGATGTTCATTTCACTGAGATATTTCAATAATACGGTTTGAAATGCGCTTATTGTTCCCAGATCTCTTAACTTGGGATAGTTGAAAGAATTGGGGTGCGTTTTTTCTTACGACTTGTTAGTTTTATCCGAATCATAGGTCGAACCATAACATGGTCTGATCCATAGCGGTTACCAGCCATCCTATAAGAACGACTATCAAGTGCCGAATTCTTTCAACGATGACTGAATAATATGTAGTCAATCTGATTGGAATATTGATTGTCCGGAAAATTCCACGTGATAAGAAGTTCCTCCGATGCCGAAAGCTTGCATTAGTAATAAAGAACTCATACTTTTGAGCAAAACGAAGAAAGCATTGGCGTACTGTTTCCCGATGGTATATTTGCCAATTACCGAATTCATCGTAATAGCATCATGACCTACATGAGCATTCCATTCTCCCCAGATTATGACCATGTCACCTCCCGGTAGTGATGTTGTTAATAGGAGAAGTTCTGCATAGAATTTGTGCTTATCGTGGTCATTTGCGCATAAAGTTGAAGCGTATACAATGACCATATTACAGAAATTTAACGAGCGTAGGCCATACGACCATTTACTGGCTTCCACTCAATCGGAGCGGATCGAATCTTTTCAGACATGACAATCGTTGCACCATTTCGCCCTGAATTATCCGAGTCACCACAGTGATATAGCTAATATCTTTACTCGGAACTAATTTAATAATTACTAGAGACCCGACATGAGGAAGACGGATCTCTGACACCACATCCGCGCGGTATTTAGGAAAGGTGTGGACAAGGTGTGAAAGGTGAGGTGTGATTACTTGGCTTGCAACATCCATTAGCGTTGTGACATTCCAAGAAGCTATAGCCAACACTTCGCCGCGCTTAAAAAATATTAGCGGATGAGTTTTCGTTTACCTTGATAGGTTTTGAGTAATAATCTCGGTTAGCGAGCAAATTCTTTGCTTGTGCATTGAAATTATTTTTTTATAATTATTACGCCCGTATATTTATCGCTTGTACCACCGGGTCAGAGATATCATGTATACAGGCTATTTAAAACTCTCGCAATTAGGATTACTTAACAGTACTAACCAAACCATAAAAGGTATGCTCTAATTCTGAAATGACTGCCAAGGATTTTCAATATATATTGATATCACCTCAACTATAAAGAAATTAAGCAAAAGTTATAGGGTCAATCTGAGAATTTAAAAAATCGAATAACAACAATTCTAAAAGAGGTAATGCGATGTTCATTCCGATGAACATATAAAATTGGAACAATATCGAGAAGATTAGCATGATCCCTACGCAAGGATGACACGCAAATTCGTGAAGCATTCCAAATTTTTTTGGGGATAAAATGGCTCAGTGGGTTGTTGCTCGATTAGAATTGCCGATGCCGCTGAGATTCGATTCCCCGCAGAAGTAAACCTGTACAAAAATCCGGGTGATGCTGGTGATCGCCTTACTTCTATCGCCAAGGGTCTCCCTGGCGTATTGCTCAATGTGACAAGCCAATGGAGCGAGCTTAACCAGCAATAGTAAGGAAGAAATGCGGTGAAAATCAGGGAATATTTTTTGACAGTGGTGAATCAGGAAACAACTGCAAATTACTGATGTCAAAGCAACTCAGATGACAATTCTTCTCTAGCGATGACTGAAAGCAAAGCAGCTAAGTCGATTTTGCGTGATATCCGAACTTCGAAGCCTAAGCCACTTTTAGATGGGATATAATTTAAAATGTCTGACTCTCTCAATGGATTCTTGCAACCATCGAAATGAGTGAAATTTTATTAACGAATTCACTCTGTAATGCAGTATGAAAATTCGGGTCTCACTGTAGATATTTCAGCTAACATAATATAATAAAAAGTTAGAATGCATGAAAAGAATGTGGAGTCACAATCTGGGACGGCAAATTCACCATAACAGCCACATCAGAAGTGGTGAGTACCAGAAGAAAAAAAAAACTAGAAGATTTAAAATTGATTTGTTTTGATTGAACGATTGGTTGAAAATTAAGAATTTTTTGAAATTTTGATCGTGAATATAAGCCGTTTTTTGTCAATTTTGTTCTTTATCGCTCTTGGAATATGCAAACATAGAAAATTTGGTTACTTGAGCCGAAAATCTACAAAAATTTTTTAAGACTGATAAAATTTTTTCGAAATTTTTATACAACGAATAGGATAATTGCATTATTATTCAGTGAATGTTTTTATTAACAGCTGGATGGTCAATAGGCAAATTACTCGAAATTTCCCGACTGAGGTCAAGTCTCTTAAGGTAAACTTGCCATTAACGGAAATTCCAGAGAGTGCTGAGAATCTGGTGATAGCCATTCAAACCACAGTTGGTAAGGAGATTTTGCACCGCCTTAAACATTGGTTTATGGCTAATTCATGAAATTTTAAATCAACTAAAGAAGTCTACCTACCATTTATTCATTAATCGCAAATCGACTACTTTTGCTTTGCTTTTATATAAATTGTCAATTCATGGATTTAATATGAGAAAACCATATTTATATCAATCGTTTCGATTTCGGTCGTCAAAAAATTCGTTTTTTCAAACGAATTTTTCCACTGTATTAATGGTCTGAACTTTCGATAAAAAGCTTTCTTTATACACATATAACTCAATAAGACATTTTAATAATTTGGCAAAATTATAAAAGATTAGGAAAATTTATCGACAGAATGAACGTTTATTATCGTAAAACATGGTGTAAATAAGTAAGGAGGCAAGAAAACGAATAATAACTGTGATTAATTTAAAAGACCTAAAACTACTTAAAACTACTAAACCTAAAACTACTAAAAGACAACTTTACATCCTTAAAAAAATTGCATATTTCTTGTTGACTGCTTGTCGAAACATTTTTTAAAAAATTTTATTCTTTAATTATTAATTCCATTTGTCAGCAAGTTTTCTGGACATAAACATCATACAATGCAGGATAAAATCGAAATCATTAAAGAGAAAATCTATGGAGAATTATTTCTTTATAATTCGTTTGCGATAAACACAAGGCTTGAGATTTTCTGAAGTTAAAGTTGCGAATTCATTGTGGATAATACAGATTAAAAAGAAACCACTAATGTATTGTTTAAGTATAAACGAGAAGTATAATGAGTATGAGCTTAATGAGACCTAGCAATTTACATGAAAAAGGTTTTAGAAAGTTTTCAACTGCAAATTGTAAAGAGTGTTATTTGGAGAATTGTCTGAGTCTGCTTCTATCAAATAATTTTCATTTTCTGTAGATGTTGTTCTCTGATCAAGTTTCAAAGTTTTTGGGTCCTTATTTCGAGATGAGTTTCTCGATTTGAAGAATTCGAGAGATTTTTCCTCTTGCTCGATTCTATACGGGAATCCGGTTGATTGTATGTTTTCTTTAGCTTTTTGAAGAATTCCAACGAAATTACGAATTTGTGTTAATTCATCAGAGTTTGTACGCCAGTACTGTGAAATGCTATCTTCTTTCACTGTAGACGAACTACTATTGTCTGAATTCAACGAATAGATATATTTTCGAATGATCTCCTCACTTTTTCGCAAGTATCTGCTATTTTTATCCACTTTATGAATTTCATTAGCCAACTTTATTCTTAGTGAATCCTGCTTGCTGTTCGACTTTGAATTGGCACAATATATATCTGAAAAATATCGGCAAATGGAAAATTTGGAAAGAAATTTCATTTGGAATCAGTCACTTCGAGATATGTAGACCTTGTCCAAAATCGTAGTGGTGCTGGCGACTCACCTGTACTTCTATCGCCAAGGGATGATCTCTTCACTTTTTCGGACTCTCTGGCATATTTGTTTGTCTAGTCAAGCCAGCAGAGCGAGTCTAACCAATAATGGGAGGGTTCTTTAAAAAAAGTTTAAATTAGAATTGTATAAATTCCTGAGAAATTGGATCTAAATTAAACATACTCTGATATACACTTATAAGGCCTTAATTTTTGGATTTAAAGCCGTTTATCGTTTTAGTCAAACTAATCTGTGTTCATACGATTTTTTCATTCGCACCATCAGTCACTTGAATGAGTTACCGAGCGATGTTTTTCTTCCATGAATCGTTTTATGAATAAATTAATGAAGTTATTTATGAAATTCAGGTTTTTTAGAATTCCTTGCCAATCCATTGATTTTCTGATTGTCGCTGATTTTATTTCATTTATCTTCCATACTAATATTAATTTGACAGCCATTTTTTCCTTTTGTTTTTTTTTTAAATACTTATTGCTTGATTTGTTTAAATGAATGGATAAATAAATAATTTAAAATAAAAAGTTAATAATTTATTCATATATAGGTATTTTTGAATTTTCTCATAATAAATAAGCCATTTAAGGGAACGAAATTACAATTAACCAAAAATACATATATATGAATTTTACAAACCAAAAATTTTACAATTCTTAATCAACATTTTTTATTAATTAATTCAATGAAAAACATACTCAAATAATTATTTCCAAGACGGGAATTCATGTTAAAGCTTGATTGTTCCAATTTTTCAACATTCTCTGATATTTTAGCAGTTAATTTGAATGATGAAGATGGAATTTCGTTTGATATGAGGTAATTCAAATCCTGATGTGCTTCATAAATGTCTGCCATCTTTAAACCACTCTTTTGACTTTTCGACAGCGATTCACGATTCATTTTTTCGAAAAGTTCACTCTTCTGAAAAGAAGATCCATGAAACGAATATGATCCATGTAAAAATTATTTTAAATTGTAATTGGCAAACAGAAAAACCTTCGCTAGAGATCGAACTTCTTATAAATTTTAACGTCTTATAACTTAAAAATGTCAAAAATTTTATGAAATGAGGAATCGCTGAATCGCTGAATAAGAAAGGATTTAAAAACTGTGGAAATAATTTTGAATTTATTGAACTGAATTTTATCAACCTATCAAAAACTTTTCGTACTTTTTTGATGAAAGAGAATGGCATTGCCAATTTATTCAGAGATTTTTGAGGATCAAATATCTGCTATAATGATTTAATCTTATCTCTTTGTAATTTCTTTTGACTTAAATTCTTCTCCAAGAAAAATGACCTGTTGAAAGAAGAATCTATATTATTTTTAAGCCCTTATCCTCATTTTAAATGTTCGTACAATTACTGATAAGTGCGCATGAATAAAATTAGAAAAAAAACTCATAAACCTCAAAGAAATGTTCGGAAAATTATTTATATCGCAAGTCATATTTTGAGGAATAAAAGATTACTTAAATAGCTTTTTAATATAGCAAAATTTCATTTTATTTAAAGATATGCAGAAAGTGGAGAGGATGAACAAAAATGGATTTTTTTTCATTCCAACTAAAAATTATTTGGATCAGGACTGTCGAGTGGCGTTGCTGAAAATAAAGGTGCTTCATTAGTTCCATTCTAATCTATTGAATAGACCTGTTGCTTAAAATGAAATCCTATGAAATAAAATGAAGAAACACACATTTTTCCTTTCATGTGACTCTCTGGTAAACGAGTCTAGACCTATGAATCAATGGGATGGTTGAGTTTCGATCTGCATCGGGCATTAAAGATTCGATTTCCCAACTATGATGGGAGGGAGTAACCTGCCGTTAGAAAATCTGAATGGCTAGTAGCCCATTTTTTATTAATTGAGTCCCTTGGCAAAGATTTCTAACTCTAGTAACAACTAGTCAAATCAGAAATGGTAAGTGCCAATCGCAGAAGAAGAACAACATATATTATAAATACAATTTCCTACGCCCTACCTTACAGTTCTTTTTCAATAATCACACCTCCCACGAATTTCAAAGTTTTTCTGGCTTTTATCTGATCCTCTTCGCCATGTAATGAACAACTTCATATTGCTCAGTAATAAACTTTTTTAAAAAATATAAAATATAAAACAAAAATTACGATAAAAGCCAACGAGCACGATCGTCGGCAAATGTAACTGTAATAGCTGCAATTTCTTATTTCCGCTGGCATTCTCTCACTTCGACCACTTTTTTGCAGTTATCTTCATTTTATTAAAAAATTTTGTGAACATTTTTCGCAAATTTGTTGGAATAATACTTATTTGATCAGAACTTCCTTGAAAAATATTTTAACTGCTAAAAAAGTCATGAAATCGCGATTTAGCATTAACCGATCTTCTTTTGCCGTGGGCATTTTAGTTAAGTGCAGAGAAGATTCCATTACTCGGGTTTTTAAATGGCAGTTTTTCCCCTCCTAAGAGAGAAAGGATGTTGACCAGGATGCTTGAAATGGAATCTAAGGTAAATGTTTTTCTCGCCACGGAACACTTCGCAAATTACAATATGCTTGCGAGGCACTTAAATTGGATTTATGCTTATTCGGCTATAAAACAGAAAAATATTGTTTATTTATTTATGCAAAATCAAATAAAAAAACCAATAATTATTGTTTACCTTCAAATAAATATTTATAAAAATACAAGCAATCAGTAATAAAAAAAAATTATTTAACAACCAATCAATCATATTTTTGAGAGAAAAAACGAAAATAAGATCCATGTTTTTTCTGGGCCTTTAAATCGCAAATTTTGGTATAAGGCACGACATTAGACAATCCCAGGTCAAATCTCATTAAACTTATTCTTATATTTGCAGACTTCGCATAAAATAGGCCATGGCGGAATGAAAATGTAAAGAAAATTTTATGGGATATAAATAAAGTTAAGGGAATCAGAGATTTTACGCAAGTATATAGTTTGGTCTACTGTAATCCATGCTCGGATCAACTTGACCAGTTTTTTTCAGTTTGATCAGCGTTATTCAACTTGATCAACATCAGAAACATTTTTAGATTTTGTAATTTGGAGAAAATCCACTTTTTTCTTTCCGTACTTGCTTTCAAACGATCGGCCATCGGCCATGCAGATTTTCTCGATGTTCTACATTTAATTATGCCCCACTGAAAAAAATTTAGTGTATCAAATGTTCCATCGACTTATTTTTTGTAATATTTTAAACCGATGTACCGTTATTTCTAAGTCATAAACAATTATCTTCCTTCGTTCATTCAAATAAATACTTTTTTTAAAATGATGAATGCAAATCGAGATAAGCGGGGTCAAACATCTTGCCGGATCGCAAAAACAAAAGAGAGATGATTGATTATCAATGGATTATAGAAGTTATTCGCGGAAGTGCATGGCTATTTTCAAACAGAGCTATTAAATAAGTATTTGCTGTATTTTAATTTAAAGCAACCCAAATATTTGGTTCAGTATTATTTAAAAATAATGTATGAAAAATAATGTATGAAAAAAAATAATGTATGTATGTATGAAAAAAAAAAATGTATCCACGCCCGCCAAAAGCAGACCAACCTGTTCTTCAAAAATTCGAGTGGCGATTCCCCTATACTTTTGCCGCAAAATGACTGCCTGGCGATATTCGCTTGGTCCAACCAGCAAGGTTGGCCAAAGCGAATTTAGCTAGCAGTGGTGAGAATTCTTACAAATGCAGCTAGGTTGAAGCTTTTGACCATAACTGCTTGCTTTTAGATTTCCGGCTTCATCAAAATACTTTTTATTTTAATTTCTCATTTCTACTTTTAATTTCTCTTTTTTTCTCATAATTCACTTCGAAAAGCTTATTAGCTAAATTGTAAATAGTTCATAATTATCATCGACAAACAATAGTAGAACGCCTGAAATGTAAATGTAATGTAAATCAAATCAAAGTTCAATATTTCTTTAGTAATACTATTAATTATAATTATTATTTTGATTATTAATTGATCATCACCGCAGTTATTACTATTATATTATTATTTTGCCATTATCACTGTTAGAATTTTTAGAATTGCCAACATATTATTTTTATTATTCTTACTTTTATATATAGAATTATTATTATATTTATTTTCTTATTTAAAAACATTGGAAAGCAAGGGAAACTTTAAAATTTTAGCATTAATTTATTTATAGAAGGGAACGAAGCAAGATATATCCTCTTCTGTGATAAGAATTGATTAAATTCATAAACATTATAAATTTTTAAACTGACGGTAAATTTCTATGATTGGCGATTAGCGAAGTTATTCGGTAATCTATTGCGATCTAATCTTATCTAAAGAAATCATGTTACTCGACAACGAGACTGAAAAATCTAAAAATTACTCCATTCATTGCCAATCATTCATATTAATCTGCAATTTGCATTCATTTATTTTTTTCTTCCTTTCATTATTGAAAATAGCGGTGAATTACTTTCCTTCACTTTATATTTCATGAAATTTTCTTGTATCGTTCTTTCAGCAAGAATGTTAAATTCGAGAAGGCAAGGATTTTTCCGCAAAGGTTGAGGAAAACGGCCAATAATTTAAATTTACCCTCTTTCCAGTTATTGCATTAATACTGATTTACTTCTGGGTGCTCCATTTCCAATAGGATAGGAAACTACGGAGATAGAAATTGGAAAGGAAATTATTTAATTTTTGGTCATTGTTATTTAAGTCGATTTATGAATCGTATGTTAATTGGTAAAATGAAGTCTGCAGGCATCGACTCCTTGTAATTGCACCCTCTCCAAATTCTATTATGCAAGGCTAAATTATCCAATATGACTGTTCCAAAATTTAGAGGGTGAAAATAAGCGCAGCCCTCGCTATTTTTGGCTTAGGTTCCCTTAACTGATTATTATGAGCGGAAAACTCTCAGAAATGTGTCGAAGTAATCCTGCTGAGATGATGCTGCAGATCCAGTTGTCCCTAAATCCCTAAAAAAGTCTCTTTGGTAAAAAAACTCGCAGCAACCAGAAACCGAAGGTGACTGCATTTAGAAGTTATAAACAGAATTGGAGTGAAAGATTCTTTGGATTAGTCAAGCAGAATCAAGAAAAGATGCTATGGTAAAGATACTGAAAACCAAACAATGTCTTTATTTGAAGCTCAATATATTAGTAATGAATAAAGGGAATAGTAAATTAAAGCCGACGGATTCTGTTTTTCGTCCACCTTCCAGCAGTGCTCACCATTTCTGGTTTATTTGACTGTATTGACTACTGGATAAAGATCCATTCTTCGAAGGGAGTAGAGGAGCGCTGAATATCTACCACCACTGCATTTAGCTGCGAACTATTCCAATTAACAGACAAGCATCGGACCATGCCACTTACCTAGAACAATCATCGACTTTGCCTGCCAGTCACAGTGTCGAATACAAATAAAATTTAATTCGTGGAAGAAAAAAGGATATTGTGCTGTTAAGAGTTTTGCATATCCTTATACGAGAGTTCGTCTCCGGTGTTTTCATTTTGCAGGAAATTTTTCGCAGTTTTTATTGGGGGTGTTTTGCAAGCGTAATAGTTATTTGCAGAATTAAATCGACTTTTTCGTTTTCTTTAAAGTCTTTTTTCGATTTTTCTTGCCTTATTCTTGGTACTTGTAAGTTGTTTGGTTCACAGCGATATTTGACACAAAAAACTGTAAGAAAAGAGAATAATGACTGAAAATTTGGAGGAAAAGTGTGCTCGAGTCGTGCGCTGCTCAAAGTCGAACCTAATGGATTCGATTCTCTCCTCTTTTTGAGAATTAATGAAATCTGAGAGCTGCGGTTCTACCCCCAAATGTCTCTGGGCTGCGATCCTTATTAAACGAATAAGTACTAGCGAAATGCGGTGAGTTGAGGGATAAGGAGAAGAGGCGGAGAAGGGGAGGAGGATGAAAGGGTGCAACTCTGTAACTCCCAGGTAGTTCTCATTCTACTTCTCAGGTTTTTATTATTGACGCACCTTATTTTGTTGTGATAAGCGAGCGAGATTCTTTTCCCGTTGCTAAGCACCCTTGTATCAACAAAATCACTCAAACATCTGATTTATTTCAGTGATTGTAGAAATTGTAAAAATAAAGCGAATTTTTCAATTTTTTCAGGAAATTTCTATAATTTTTCTAATTCTATCATTTTAAGAAAACCAGAAAAATTTAATAAATTCGATCGTTTTATTATTGTTTTTGTTATTATTATAGTTACTTCCGCTCTTTTGTAATTATTATTTTAATTATTATTATATTATTAATTATTATTTTTCTTTATTTCTTATCATTCAGTGATTGAAATGTTTTATAACCTGTTTTATCGTTCTCTTTATTTAATCCTGTCATCCTGATGATCTTTTTATTTTATTCGCTATTATTTAATAAACATTGAATATACAGAAATTATTGACTATTTATTATTATAATATGGATGATTTCTTTATAAATTTTTAGTTCTTCAATTCGTCCAATTTTATTTATTTTGAATTTTTCATAATTTTTTTTATTTACTGCTCTTCCGTTAATTTTTTATCATTAATTGTATCATTGTTTATTGCGTTTCTACATTGTTTTTATATTATTTTAATATATTTCCATATATCAAATCCATAATTTTATATCCAATCCATAATTTTTTATCTTTTAAAATATTAAAATATTGCTGCATTTTTTAAGCAACTTTTGCAAAATTCTCATTCTCAGTTAATCGAATTGATACTAATATTTAAAGGGTAAGGTGGTGTTGTAGATTGAGAATATGTATGAAGAATGGCCTGTATTGGATCTTTGCGATGTTAAAGAAGAATCTTCGCTATCGTTTATATCAAAGTTTGAATTTTTTTCTCAGATTTTAAAAATTTAAATGAAATAAATTTTAAAAATTTTTGGCATAAATTTAATTTAAATTTAAAAAATTTTATTTTCGATATAAATTTTTTAATTTACTTTAGATTCTAAATTATAATTTTTATGATTTATTCTTTATGAAATTTTTTTTTTAAACATGCAGAGAAGCCAGTAATTGCATCGCTGAGATTTTAATTCGGGATATTATAAATGTTATCGATAATCGAGAAAAAGTAGAGAATTTTTGTTTGCGGATTAAGACCGATGAAGAACTTTCTTGGATTATGCAAGTTTGTATCATTTTTATAATTGTTTTTTTATCTAACTGAAATACTATTCTTATTAGATTAAAAAACGTTGAAATATTTTTTGAGAATTGGGGGAATATTAAGAAACTTTGGTGAAATTAAAATATAGACTGTTTTCTTTTTGAAATTTTTTAGGTTATCACCCATTCACTCTCATTTTCATATTTTTCAAACAAAGAATGTGATACTGTTCATAATGCTGTGCGAATTTATACAACATGGTTATGTGCAGCTGCAACAGATTTAAATATAATAGTACCTTTGACATTAAAACGCGATCCAGTGAAATATACGAGGTTGTTTGCTGTTTCATTTTCCCAGATATTTCTTCCAGTTAATTTTTTTTTATTTGGTTCCATGGATATATATTTCCTTCTTCTTAATTCCCTTTATTCTTTTTCGCTCTTGCATTCATTGCTGTTATCATTTCCTTACCAATAATTATTTCTTCTTCTCCTTCTAATAACTCTCACCATTGCTGGTTAGGCTGGCTCCGCTCTGGTCTGGTTCTGGTTACAAGAGTATGACGTTTTCCAAGTTGCTCCGACGCCATCGCTATTAGTAATATTAGTAATAGAAGCCATTCCTTTTTCCATCGTCTAAGTCCATATATCGCTAGTTCCCCTATACGTTCAAAATCTTTTTTAACAGACAGTCCAGGTCTTGTCCTCCTCGCTTTTGATGCCAGCTGTCACACGGTTTAGCAAGTAACGAAATATGCGTCAACTCCTGTGGTGGACGACGGAGAACGTGAACCAGCGAAGACGACGTTCTGTGATAATATTAATACAGATGGTATTTGAGCGAAGATAGATACAATAATGTGCGCTCGACGGATCCGTAAAATGTACCTTAAACATGAGTGGTCAAAGGCTAATAGCTTCTTAGTTTCTTCCATTTTCATTGGCCGTGTTTCGCAGCCATATAGCAAGATCAAGCGAATTGCAGCTATATGGACGCGGACCTTCGTCTTTATGGTGATTTCGCGACGATTTCATCAACCGAAAAAACATTCTAGATGTCGTTATCCGGGTTACAATTTCATCCTTTGCCTGGCCATTTGGGATTAGAGTAGATCCAAAGTATTTAAAATCCAGCTTCCTCAACTTCATCAACCGGTAATGAATTAATATAAATAGGTATTTTATCAGGTATTTTATCATCTTGTATATAAGACGAAAATACTTTCGTTTTATTTATATTGATTTTGATATCTGCATTTCCTCATAACTGTCAGAATAATCAGTATTTAAGGTTTACTCTGGACTTTGCACACCTCATGAATGCCGATAAGCGATGTCTATTATCCAATCTGTCGCATAGTTGAATATTGTGGAGGAAAGGGCACAGCCCTGACGGAAACCAGTTTTTATTTCGAAGGAGTCTGTTCCCCATACCTCCGCCAGGGTATGCAAACAAAATGCCTTCATGAGCCGAATGATCTTCTTTGGGACATCGTCACATTCCATCATTTTCCAGAGTGCTATTATATCGAATTAAAGACTGCAAAACTGATAAAGCAAGTGATGATGGGTTGCTGGTATTTGAAGCGATATTCTAGCATTCTTCTTAGCGTAAATATCTGGTCAGCACAACCGCGTCTTGGCCTTAATTTGGTTAGGACGCGTTCTGCTATCTCGTGTTGTTGTCATGTGTTCCATGAGTCTATTTAGCAGAAGGGACGGAAAATTTTTCCGGAGATGTTTAATAGGCTGATTTTTCAGCAATCGTCGCAGTATGCCTCGTTACCTTTCTCAAGAATTGGAAGCAGAATTGCTTTGCTCCAGTCTTCTGGTATTATTTCTTTTTGTCATGCCAAAGAGTATATTTGTTGAAAGTGACTTATGAACGATGACGGACAACATTTGAAAAATTTGGTCCGAAGACTATCGGGAGTTTTATTGGCCTTAAGCTTATGCATTATGGAGATTATGGGGATTTTGTCTTCTGTTGGCCATTATAAGCGTAATTATTCGCATTTATAAGCGTATGGCTTTGCCAGCGAACTGGCTATATCCAAGGCAACAAATGGCACAAATCGTGGTTAAATTTGACCTGAAAAAATTCTTTGCATCTTATCATTAATAGCCTTAACAGGTGCCTTATTAATTTCCTATATCATTTCACTGACCCCCTTCTCGAGTTACATTTGCTTTATAAAGAAGGTGATATTGCTTCCTATTATCACTTAACCGAGTGGTCTTCATTCTCAAGACCATATCACTCCAACAGTGATTTCTATCCAGCCATGCTGCTGTTGTTGTAATTCTTCGAAATATCCTGATAATCAGAATTTTCTGATATTCGACTTTAGCAGCTTTTTCAGTTGGATTGTTGCTTCAGACACCCAACTAGCGTATTTCCTACTAGTATATGCTAGTACCGAAGTGGTTGAATTTTTAAGCGTGTAAGTATGTTTTTAATCGGGACCAATATTCATCCGCTATTCGAGAGATATCATTTAAATTGATATTTCTTTATCTTTTAATCTAAGATAATTGAAAGATCTTGTGATGCGTTGTTTCTTACGGCTTATGCGAATCTTGGCTCGAACCATAAATGGTCTTATCCTTGGTTATTAGCAGTTTCAATGCTCCTATAAGAACAATTACCAAAACTACAGAACTCTTCCAGCGGCGACTGATTAATATATAGTCTAATTGGAATATTGGTTATCCGGAGAGTTCCACTTGATTAGATGTTTCCTTTGATGCAGAAAGCATGTATTAATAACAACGAGTTCATGCTGTTCGGCAGAA
>UYYG01000260.1:0-20183 GCA_900625125.1 Dracunculus medinensis | reverse complement strand
CACTGACGACCTATCACCTGAACTGATATGCATTCAGGAATGCGTATGCATCAGTGAACAGTATGAAAGAAAAGATGGACAGTGCATTGAAAAGAACGATATTCCGACGCGAAACGAAGTGAGATTTTTGTTACCTTGAATGAGCATATGGCTTAAAACGACGTCAGTCAATTTTAGGTCATTGATGCCTGAGATGCCAATTTATAACCGTCTAATTCCATTTATCCATTTATCCATACTGTGCTTTTCTGAGTTTACTTCTAAAGTTCCACGCATCCACTTTAAATCTTTCACTACAGCCTTACTTCAATGGTTCTTCAGTGGCCCTATCATCTAGCGTAGTATCATCACTCATTTTAATAATTGTTTTCTAATTAATAATAAAAAGGGTGGCCTACAATTGCCTTCTCTCGCGCAATATGAATACTTTTGCCATTTTCATTCATCTTTGACAGCTGTCTTTGACGCTATCCTAATATAGATTAATATTGATTTTTGCTTCTTATAGTTTACGAACTGGGTGACACTACTAGGAAAACGTATATGCTCCCTGTATATCTCATTCAATACCTCTGAAGCTGTTGCAATGAAGGCAAAGACAGAGGCCTGGAAACAAGAAATCGTCATTTCGCTAGAATGATTTACATGATGAATGTTTTAAAATAAGAATCCAAATTATGCCTAATATTACTGCTGAAATACAGAAAATCCCCCTTTCCTCAAATAAATGCTGATTGGACACTTAAAAAAGATTCAAATTACAAATATTTAAAAAAATTACAAATGTTTGCGAATATCAGCACTATTCCAAAATTTTTCCGTTATCTTTCAGCTCCCTGTTGAAGTGCCAACACTAAGGGCTTGCAATGGAAGAACGTGTACACTCGGCGAAATAATCACTGATATTATGTACTCATTGACAGACCAGAAATGTGGACCAAATATGGTCTTTAAGAACTTAACTGGACCTTTAATTATGAAAGCTGGTATGTCATCATATAAGATTTGTATTCAACAGTGCACTTGCGACAGTAATGAATACATGAAAATGGGTGGACAGTGCATTAAAAAAAGTAGTGTTCCGATGCGAAACGAAACTGAGGTCTTTTTTATTACTGATTTCAGAGTTTCAGCATAATTATTTAGCACAACTAATTATTTAATAAATATTCAATAAATATTATAAAAATATTATTAAGAAAAATATGTCAATAGCCAAAGAATGCAAAAAGTACTAAACGAACAGAAAAGAGATTCGGCTTTGCCAATTTTTCAATTTTTCAGTTTGGTGGTGAAATATTTCCAAAACACTGCGCGGGAAGAGTGTGTACACTTGATGAAGAAATTTTCTATGTTCCATGTTCATTGACTGGTGAAATTTGTGGAAGCAATATGATATTTAATAATATCGGCAAATTACTCAAAAAGAATGGTACTGAAGTTTGCGTCCAAAAATGTACTTGTATGAGTGAAGAATATGTCAAAGCAAATGGTCAATGCATCCTTTCTACGAAAGGAAATGGAACTGCCTCACCAGCTTTAACCCAACGATCTGCCACCGAGCATCCACAACTTCCCGTTCAACGAACTATCCAAAAGGTGAAAATTTTACAATCGTTCCTTATTTCTCGTAAAAATACAAGATTTAGTAATTATTCCAGTGAGATATAATTTCTTATTTATCGCAAAAATTAAATTTGAAATGAATGGATGAAATTTAAGTATACTGTAAAGTTAAGAACATATAAACTTTTTTCATTACGTTCTTCTTTAAATATTACAATAATAATGCTTAACAGCCATTAAACAATAGTTTGAAAAAAATTTAGCATCCCACAAACTGCGTAGGACGATCCTGCGAGCGGATTCGCGACCCACTTTGCACTCTAACAAGTCGAAAATGTGGCGATGATATGGTCTACAGAGCGATTGAACGATTGACTTACATTGGTGACTATCGTGAAGTATGCATTCAACAATGCAAATGTGCCAATGAAGAATATATAGAAAAAGATGGACGATGCATTAAGCCAAAAAAGGAAAACCAAATGGAGGTAACATTCTGTTACTTAATGCTGAAATTCGCTAAACTTCCACCAATCATTCCATTATTAGAAAATTTAGGATTAGGCGGAATTAAATAAGTGCAGTAAAATCATCGTTGGGTGAAAAAAGTGCGAAACCTTGAATATTTTATATATCCAATTTTATGCCAAATGCCTAAGCAAAGGACGAAACTGTAGTTCGGATAACCACAAATAATGGATCCTTCCATGCGATGAAATTTCTATAGAATGGCTGGTATAGGATTCGTAATAAACATTCTCAGTGAAAATAGAGGATGTTAGACAACGATCTGTCCTTAACCATTAATGCGAAAAAAGTATTTTATTCTCGTGTTGAATGAATTCATATGACTGCTTTAAGTCTATAGTACCACTACTGAGAACTAAGGCTGAAAGAGTTGTCCTCCCACGGATCGGATATTTTCAAGACAAAAGGTAATTTTTCGAAAGCGAAGCATTTCACTTTTCAGGCTGCAAGAAAGGCTACAACGAGAGATCGGCACTGGTATGCGAAATACAGAAAAAATATGTCATCTTACCTCGTTCATCTTTCCTCTGATAAAAAAATTAAGGATTGATGCATTTTTCGATTGGAATATTAAATAAAATTAATTTGGCTGAGAAAGAAAAATATTGAATTTTTAAAGATATTTTTGAGGTAATTAGTGACGTTGAATATATATTTATGTATAAATTTAAAATTGAGAATAACGGTTTGAATGAATTTTTGTATTTTAGCGAGAAAATTTTATTGCGATTATTTGAATTGGCTGTAGCGAACTTTTACATTTGTATAGTTGAGATGCGAATAAATTTCATTATAAACTATGGATTTTGCATTCGACATTAAATAACGAAGAATTGGAATTTCCATTTCTGTGGAATAAAAAATAATGGAAATTAAAGGAATATGGAATATTCCCTCGCTCAAACTGCTATATGACTGAGAAACATGATAGTGGAAAATGTTAAGCTATCAGCGCTTGACCACTCATTTCTAAATTGAAGTCTAAGGAGTCTTAGTCAACCTTAAATTATAAAAGGATCGTATAAAGTAGGAAAAGCGAAATTTTATAAGAGAAACAATGAATTAATGAAAATATTCATAGGGCAATTAGGAATATGAAATTATTTAAGGTTTTCTTTTTCAAAAACTGCTTGAGTGAATTCTTTTTTTCCGATTCTTTTCCACTCAGATTTCTAAATTTTTTTACATTTTATATCATTTTTATATCATTTAGCATTTATGTAAATTTTACTTGGATTTCCATCTATCGAATCATTTCCTTTATTGAGAATAAATGGCTTTGCATATAATTATAAAAAAGAAACTGTAAATATGTGAGAGTTTTCAATTTTTCATTTAAAAAAAGACAGAATCGCAGAATTGTAGAATCGCCATTTTAAATGTATTTGAAAATTGGTAAAGGCGCCAGAAAGGTTTTTTTAAGGTTTTATTAATCAGCACAATGTTATGAGAGGACGAAAATTGGTGCAATTGGATTTATCACTGGATAATTAATGGAAGTCATGAATGCTAGCACAATGGTAAACGACAAAAGAAAAAGGCTTTGGCGATTCGAAAATTTTTAACATGAACACTGTGATATACCAATTTATTTATATAACTTTCCTCCGTCTCTTTGGAAATTATTGACTCCCTTATAGCGATTTCAACGCCCGCAGCATTTTCTGCAATGAATGGTTTCGCTCTTGTGATTCACAGCCTGGCATAGCCAAGTCAAGCTAAAAGAACACTTCATGAAGGATGATGAAGGATGGTTTCATATAAGTTCCATTATTTTTCTGTTTCACAGAAACGGAAATCTTTTATTTAATGTCGAATATAAAAAGTTTGTCATAGTTTATAAAGTTTATTCTCAAATTTAAAAATAAAACTTATGTGTAACAAAATTCAAATAATCGCATTTCAAATTCAAATAATTTTTTCACAAAAAGATGAAAATTCATTTAAATAATTATTATCGAATTTAAAATTATACATAAATATTTTTCATATTTTATTTGATTTTATTTGATATAACTACCAGAAATACATTCATCAATCTTCAAAATTTATTATCAAAGAAGGAACAAACTAAGGAGAAATACTTTTTCTGTATTGTACATACGAATATGGCTGTATCGTTTTGGCCTGAAAATAACTGAGTAACCTGAAGAAAAAATATTTCGCATTCGAAAAATGACTTTTCTCCACTTTGAAAGTATTCGATAGTGCGGGGGCGGGGAGAGGATTCTTTTTCAGTGCACAATGAGATAAATTGGTTCAACTGATTAAATAGAATGAGTTTGCCATAATAACTAAAAATTACTCTTCTCTTCTTCTAGTAAGAATTTTACGATAAAAGATTCAAATAGCTGATTTAATTTCACAAGAAGCATATTTTGCGCATAATCTTATTTGACTTTTTATTCCAACATTTTTCGTTATTAATTATTAAGCTGGTTTTGCTAGTTAGAGGGTTAAGGTGTCGGCAATAATTCCTAATACCAGTGTCTAATGCCGTGTATAGCTGGGCAACAAAATCAAAGAATTCAAAATCTCTTCTGATACTTATCAATGGAGTTCCCGATTGGTACCACTCATCCAGCACCACCATAGAGCTTAGCAAGATTCTCGAATAAGCACCAGCGAACATGGCCAATCATCACTCCATGATATTGACAATATTGATACTGCAGATGGTATTTCAACAAAGGTGGATGAACCATATAAGTTATACCCATTTGACAGTTCTTCAGAAATAAGTCAGAGATTGATCGCTTCCTAATATCATCTACTCTTATAGACCATGTTTATTACAGCCAAGCCAGATAGTCGATTCCATAAAGATCTCATCACACGGAATCCACTTTTAGATGTTGCCCGAACTGTAAATTCGTCTTCCGTTTGGCTATTTGGTATAATAGTTGACACCCAAAATAAATTAAGCATTTCTCTTTCTCCACCTATGGTTAATTGATAATATCGATATTTTATCAGCGTCCGCTAAATGAGACGAAAAGTCTTTTTTTAAACGACAGTCATGAACTCAAAATTTGGTTCAATTATCGGCACATTATTTAGCATTTATTGAATTTCATCATGAAAGCAGCGATTATATTATATTCCGCACTAAATTGCGTAAATGGTACAATTTCCACCATCCAATCCATTGTCTGATACCATCGGAAAGGAAAAAAGGTCCCGACAAATACCAGTTTTCGCATGCAGAAAGGATTTGTCACAGAGTATATTTTAAAAGAATATTTCGATTCACCAAATCACCAACAATTATTTTATTGCAGCCCTTCAATTCTTATCCTATTCCAAATCCCTAACTTTTTAACAATGATTCATGGAAATTTAGCAAACTTCAGTATTATTATTGTGCAATAAAGTGTGACCTGCGCATGATTTTTCTTCACAGATCTTTCTCGTATAATGCATCGTCCACCTTTTTCCGTATACTTTTTGCTGACACATTTGCATTGCTGAATGCACATTTCAGGAGTGTCATCGATACGTATCAATCGTTCAATAGTTTTATAGACCATATTATCACCACACTTCCGACCTGCTAGCTTACAAAATGGATCGCGAATCTGCTCGCAGGATCGTCCTACGCATTTTGCGCGAGTCTCAGGATGCTAAATTTGTCAAATTTATTGAATGACTGTTAAGTATTGCAATATTAAAAGAAAAATTCAATAAAAACCCCAGCTTTACAATACATTTGCAATTTCATACAATCGTTTACAATTTAATTTTTGCGTTGACCAAGAAAATACACCCCACAGGAATAAATACTAAATTTTCTTTTTTCAAGAAAAATAAGAAACGATTGCTTTTTTACCTGTTGGATAGTTGGTTTAATGGGAAATTGTGGATGTTCGGTGCCAGATCGTTTGGTTGCAGTTGGTGCTACTGATTCATTTCCTTTTGCAGATCGTTGGGTTGAAGTTGGTGTCGCAGTTTCATTTCCTTTCGTAGAAAGGATGCACTGACCATTGGCTTTGACATATTCCTCACTCACACAAGTACATTTTTGAAAGCAAACTACAGTACCATTCTTTTTAAGCAATTTACCGATATTATTAAATATCATATTGGTTCCACAAACTTCACCAGTCAATGAACACGGAACTTTGTATATTTCTTCATCAAGTGCACACACTCTTCCCGCGCAGTGTTTAGGCAATATTTCACCAGCAAACTGAAAAATTGACAAAACCGAACCCCTTTTTGGTTCGTTTAGTACTTTTTGTATTCTCTAACTATTGACCTATTTTGTTTAATTGTAATGGACTTCTAAAATTATCATTCAATAATAATTTTATAATAATTATTGAATAGTTAACTGTGCTAAATAATCGAAACTCTGATATCAGTAAGAAGGACCTCAGTTTCGTTTCGCATCGGAGCACTACTTTTTTTAATGCACTGTCCACCCATTTTCGTGTATTCATTACTGTCGCAAATGCACTGTTGAATACAAATCTTATATGATGATATGCCAACTTTCATGTATAATGGCCCAACTATGGTCTTAAAGGCCATATTTGGTCCACATTTCTGGTCTGTCAATGAGCACAGAATATCAGTGATTATTTCGTCAAGTGCACAGATTCTTCCACTGCAAGCCTTTGATGTTGGCACTTTAGGAAGGGACTGAAAATTAATGAAATTAATTTTAAAATAAAATTAATGAAAAAAATTAGTAATACTTTTTTCTGACTGAACCTTCCAAATAAATTTCGTCAACAAATTTTTATTTTTTCAAACGTTCAACAACGATTAATTTGGCAATATCACTAAATCTATTATTTTCGATTATGGGAACGAGGATTTCAATATATTTCAGCATTAATATTAGGCATTCAGCAAATTTGGATTCTTATCTTAAGGCACGCAGCTTCTTGTCTGCGGTTCTCTACCTTTAACTTCATTTATTTCGA
Organism: Dracunculus medinensis; assembly: GCA_900625125.1. NCBI lineage: Eukaryota > Metazoa > Nematoda > Chromadorea > Rhabditida > Dracunculidae > Dracunculus > Dracunculus medinensis. The sequence goes on along the minus strand of UYYG01000260.1, from coordinate 13,158 downwards.
CATCCATATTTTAAAAAAAACTAATTTCCAGAAGGGACGAGCGGAGAACGCTGGAAGTGTATGTCGAAATACATACTTCTTGCAGGGTCACTAAGTTGCTAAATTATGACAAGCAAAAACATATATTGAGCAGTGCGACATACAGTGATGATTGACCGATGAAACATATATCACTACTATAAAATGAAGTCGAAAGCGTCATTTCATACCTCGTAAGAGAAGGTGAATGTAAGCCATTCTTTCGTTATTGTCCATAAAACGATTAGTAAAAAGGAGTGGAGACTAGGTGCTGGCATTACACTGAAGAAGAGTCATTGAAAAAGAGTTGAGGATCTTTCGAGGAATCCAATGGTTCTACTGGTATGATTAGATAAGAATTCCTTCAGAAGCTATAGCTATTGATATTGTCAAACGGTAAAAAAAGTTGTAAAGAAAGATTTATAATGAGTGAATGGAGCGTTAGAAGCATAAACTGAGTATGGTTGAATACGGTGGTAAATGGCTACAAATTATTATCTTTGGCATCAAAGAATTGTAATGGGCTGGAATCGGGTGTATTCAGCCAGATTAAGTAAGAACATCCAAGTTCTAATCGAAATCGACATGAGCATGAAATAGTTGCTAACAATGGGTGATAGAAATGCCATGGTTGGAAACAAGAGAAAGGTTGTTGGCTTGTACGGATTAGGATCGACTTATCAATTTGTACCGTTTGATTCTAAATTTCATACAACCACCTCTAAGATTCTAAACATAGTACAACCTCAACAGGCGAAGTTTATAGAGAAATTCCTCGAATGATAACTGGTTTGCATTTTACTAGTATATACTACCGAGAAATGCATGTAAAATGGGTAGTTTTCTTGCACACATGACTTTCTAACATAAAAACATGCAAAACTAAAATTGCTTTATTAATGGCTGTTGATGTACTGCACTTCTAATGAAAACCCAATATCGATGAAATTTTTGTTAAATTTTAGATGAAATTTTTCAAATCCATACGATCCGCGATACACCATTAAAGTTGAAATTTCTAAAACTCCTACTATTATGAGAATTGTAAAATTTTCACCTTTTGGGCAGTTATTTGAGCGGAAAATTCTTTGGTGACAAATCGTTGAGTTGAAGTTGTTGTCGTTGTTTCAATTTCTTTAAACAGATTTTCAATCGGAACCTAAAAATGGTTAAAAAATTATTTTTGTTATTTCACGCGTTTGATTTGATGTTTTTCACTGCGGAAATTGATATACCCCGCTTTATCAAAAACTTTTAATGTTTCCAGACAATAATAATTTTATAAGATTTGTTGATTTTAAAACTCATCAAGAAAATTGGCCCATATTTTAGTATATTGTGATAAAAAGTTCAACGTGACACAAATCGCACTTCGTTTCGCGTCAGAATATCGTTCTTTTCGATACACTGTCCATCTTTTCTTTCATACTGTTCACTGATGCATGTGCATTCCTGAATGCATATCAGTTCAGGTGATACGTCGTCAGTGTATTTCATTTTATCCACAGTTCTGTAGACCATGTTATGACCACATTTACGACCAGTCTGTACGCAAAGTGGGTCATAAATTCGTGCGCATGATTGCCCAAGGCACCATAAAAGGGCCTAAAGAAACGATGAAAATTAAAGTTACAGTAAAGCGTATGTAAGAATATGCAAGAGTGAGGAGGGTTATTGTCACAATTTTTTCGTAATTTTTTTAAAAAACTTAAACTTAACTGAAAGCTTTCGTTAATTAAACAATAAATCACAAAAATATATTAGTCTATCCTTTCTTCACAATAAATGTTATTATTGAAAAATGAATATTATTAAATAATAATATAATATTATAATATTATTAAAAAACGAAGCTTATAAAAAGAAATAAAAATTATACCAGAGCAATAGCGGGAATAATCATAGTTATAAAGGAGGGTAACTGAAGATAAGTTTAAATTTTAAATGAGAGTAACTGAGAATAACTGATGCGCTCTTCTAATTTTATACTGAATTTTTAATTAATTCCACCCAAAAATCGCTATTACATGGACAATTTTCAGTGAAAATTTCACAAAATATGCGCATACATGCTTGGAAATGAAAATTGACATCACAGAACACTGCAATTTTAATTTTCATGCAAACACGAAAATTCATTAATTTTAAAAATGATTTTAAATTCTAAAAAAATTGGATGGAATTGAAAACTGAAAAAATGAACTAAATTGAAAAATAAATTAAATTTTTTCATTTTTACATTTCGAATTTTTAATTTAAGTGCCAAATCTTATATATTTTTATCTTTGTAAAATACTCGCAATTTACCATTTTGCTATTGTATTATTCTATCGTATTCTATTGTATTGTGTTGTACTGCTTTCTATTGTACTGTTTAATTAGTAATATTAAAAATAAGTTTTAAGAATATAAAAAGAAAAAATAAGCCTTGAAAAGTCGGAGATTTATTTTATTATTTTTATATCTATTCGGATTAACTATTTTCTTCTTTCTAAATGCTAAATAAATCGAAGTGTAAGGTTGTACATACTTGGTTGCTACTTCTATATGAATGGATAAATAATTAATTAATGAATAAAAAATATTTATAAATATTTTCGTTAAGACATCTCTAAATTTTCTGTTGTGATAATCACATTTGATAACCTTTTATGTTATCAATTCTATTAGTGGTTGCAGAAATGAAAAATTTTTTATGCATAATTTTTAATTTCTCATAATTTCTCATGTAATAAAATCATTATTAAATGAGAAATTTGAATTAAATATGGTTGTGTCACAATTATAATGGTATAATGCTTGTTCAATGAAATGAACTATGATGAATGTCGATTTCTGAAGTAATTTTGAAAGTACTTTGGTTGATTTGCCGTTGTATTTTTATAAATCGGCAGTTATTTCAATAGAATATTTTAAAAATAAATCGTATTTTAACGTAAAAATTAATCGCTAATCTTCTCATTTGTAAAGCACTCATAAATTCCGAAGATTCTGGCGTTCTGCTCACTCATAGAACAAATTTGTCTTTCATAAAACTATATTATAGTGTCGACTCATTTATACTTCTATCGCCTAGTTGCTTTGTGGCGAAATTTAGCAAACCAGCCATAGTGAGTCTAATCGGGAGTGGCAGCGATTTTATAAAATGCTTTGCAGCGAATCTTTGAAAGAATTTCCTAGCCAACAGTTTTTCACATTTCCTATTCCTTTCTATATTAAAATGCGACAATGAAGTCCATTTAACTGTTTTCTGGAACAGCAATATTGCAGCAATTGCAGCAAATATTTTGAATTAAATTATATTCTTGTTGCACAATAGTTATTGAGCAATAATCATTGATCATAAACTTTCTATTGCATTATAATTTCGGATTATTTTTGAAAAAATTATGCTGAAAGTCGAAATCTATAATTTTCCACACTCATTACACCAATTTTTAGAACTGAATAATTCTCTTCCTATTCTCTTGATTTTTCGAAATTTCTATTTCGATATTTTCACAATTTTTTTATTCGGATTAGTTTAAAGTATTGCAAAATATTAAAGAGACAATTACCTTTAATCGATGAAAATCACTAGAATATTCGTGAAACAAAAAATTTTTACACGGAACGCCAAACATCAATTCTGATAAATTATAATTTCTGAAAAAGGAAAATTCGGAAAATTTAATTTACCACTATATTTCCGCAAACAGCGCTATTTTAGTAAAGTTTTACGATTATATTTTGCAAAGTATTTCTAAAAAATGTCAAAACGAAAGTAATTATTAAGTTTGAACAAAATTAGCAAAAACAATTTTAGTCAATAATAAAATTATAAAGATTATAAAAAAATTTATTTGCTAAAGACTACGAGTTCTGAAAATAGAACGATGGAAGCTGCGCTAATAATGGTAATGTAAATATGGCAAAAATGACTGAGAAAAGGATTTTTTCTTTAAAGAATGAATGAAAGAATGAATTTTTAACATATACCGACAAAATAGCGATATCGACAAAACGGCGAAACGGCCTTTTCGAAGATGGGCACAGCCTTGCATGAAATGAAATGAAACCTTAAGTATAGGAATTCCCTCGTCCTGAATGAAAATATTTTAAAAAAGCAAAAGCCATTATTAAGTTTCAAAAACAATTAGTTTTAGTCAGTCATAAAATAATGAAAATAATAATTATAATAATATTCATATTTATTCATAATAATCATTTTATGGTATTGTATTCCAACACAGATGACTGTCTCTCCAGAGATGCAAAATTTCCTTTATTGCCGTACAATAATGAGTACAATCGAACATTGCTTGGGCAACCTAAGGACGGAAGTGACAGAAAAAGAAGTGGGATTTGATTATTTGCATTGAATCCGATCGGAAATTTGGAAGCGCTTTACTCCCATCACCAGTCGAACAACCCAAACCAGCAGTGGTGCTGGCTATTCATTTAAAAAATAAATATGTATTATACAAAATTAATTTTCTTTCTAAGGCCACTCGTTAATGGCTTTGATTATGCCGAAATTACATAATCGTAGCTAAATATTCTGAAAAGTTCCTAAGCTTTAAAAAAAAGAACCAAAATCCGAATTTTACCAGTAGGATTGTTATGATATGGCTGAAAGCTATGCTACAAACGGAGATATATTTTGTAGATTTGACTCATATCGATTAAATTTCTTTCTACTAATCTATCAAATGCAACTGTGTTGCATATAATTTACTTATTAATAAATTTATAATTTTTATCATTCATTTTTCATTATTTTTTTATTATTCTATTATTTATTGAATTAGATTCAATCGTTATCAAATTCATGTTCGTTTTGTTTAAGCCGTAAACTTTTGCATATTTTCTAGTGAGATTTGGTATTTGGATTTGGTATTAATATTTGATATTTTAATAAATATTAATATTATTTTAATAAATTATTAATAAATCCTAACAAATTTAGTAACTTTTTTTGTTTAACTTGGAAATGTTAAAAAAAAAAATAAGTAAAATTTTTTTGCTATCAATAATTTTAAAATGGTTCTAAACGAAAGCGAAATAAATTTGGAATTTTACTGCTTTTACAACATTCGATATTTTAAAGGTATTTGATCGATTCGAAATAATTTTTTTTTGAAATATCAGCGAATTATAAGGATTTGTGTAATTATAAGGATTTGGTTTAAACGATATCAATTTGTGGACCGATTGTCTTAGCCAATTGTAAAATGAGAAAGGATTGTAAAATAAAAAAAACTTTATAAAAGACATCGTTAATTTCTGAAATTATTATTTATAGAGTGAAATATTGTTTAAGGTTTTCTTTTTCAAAACTTTCTTGAGTGAATTCTCTTTTTTCCACTCAGATTTCTAAATTTTTATACTTTAAATTACTTTAATAAGTGGTTTTTAACTTATTTTCTATTGGCACATTTATTTCCGGCAGATATGAAATTTATATTATTCTTTATAGAGAAATGCGAGTCATACTGAGCTGATCTCCACCTTGACAATTTTTCAGCTTTTTTATATTTGTTGCAAAAGAGTATTTGATTTAAAGAGATTTACGGTTCTTAAAATTTTAAAGTACTATAAATTTCAATGACGCTCTTTGGCTAAATTCACTGGTGTTCATTCGAGAATTGATCTTGCTGCCTTCTAAGCTCTATTATAGCTCCGTGCGAGCAGTATCAATCTGGAACTCGATTGGCAAATGTCAAAAGAAATTTTGAATTCTCAGGTGGTGAAGTTATATATGGAATTAGGCAATGGTAGAAGAAATTGTTGAAGATTTTTTCTTGACTCTCTAATTAGCCAGCTTAATCAGTAATAGTGAAAATTAGTGGAGTAAAAATTCGAATAAGACTGTACGCAAAACATGGTTCTTGTGAAATTATGAAATGAAATCTGAAGCAGTTGTTTGAACCTACTTTTATCACACAATTCTCTAAAAAGATGCCGTGCTATCAAATATTTTCGAAATTGAATTCATTCTTCGAATGCGAAATATTTCTGTTTTCAGGTTACTAGTAAAGTCAAAACAAAACGGCCACCATATTCGTATTTGCAATACAATAGAAGTATTCCTCCTCATTTTGTTACTTTTTTCTTTGATAATAATAATTATTGATACACTGTTTGCATTTTGTTATAATCAGGAAATAGGAATCATAAGCGTATTCAAGATTTATGATGCTGTGCTCTGGACTTATTTGTACACCTCTGGACTGCTGGCAAGCAATGCCCATTATATTGCTTCAAGAATTAATTAAATGCATTGAGTTTATCATAACTACTGAGACAATGCTGTTTTAATACTGAGAATACCGAATAAGTTTATGAAACAATTAGATTCATACAATCGCTTCATGATACATTTAACATGAAGAGTGGTTTCGACTTTTCATTCTAACAATTCTTACTATTAGTAATTAAGCTATCATTCGAACACCTTTATTTAAAAGGACAAGGAGTCTTCAACAATTCCTTCTACCTGTCTCTTAACGGTCATTAATATCTTAAACGAAAATATTTCAGAAAACGAAACCTATTATCATGCTTTGGATAAATGGCAGTGGTCTCTATACACTTGTGGTAGGACTGTTTGAAGCATTAGAATATACAGAACCAGATGGAACCAGATTTATATTCGATCCAAATTTCGTATAGACATCGCGTATTAATCGTTTTCCTAATTTTGGATCCAGTTATTATACTTGATTTGGATAAAAAATGCCGGCATTTGCCAGTTGTAAAGCAAGCTTTTCAATATCTCTACCATTAATCATTTTTACTTTCTCAAAGAGCTGCGCAATCATGAACAGTGGGATGCTTATTTTGAACGTGATGCTAATTATTCTGAAAAATTCTTAAGCTTTAAAATTCCTAAGAACCAAAAAAAGAACCAAAATTCAAAATTTGCCCGAGTTATGACTATTATAATACTAATACTTTGCTACAAACGAAGATGTATTTTGTAGATTCGACTCATATCGATTATCTATTTTTTGCCTATTAATTTATTAATTCACAAATTCATATTTTTTATTATTTTAATATTTATTTATGATCAATCTTCACCAAATTCATAATTGTTTTATTTAAGCCGTAAATCTTTACATATTTCTTTAGTAAGATTTGGTTTGCGATTTAATAAATTATTAATAAATTCAGTAATTTTTTGTCTAAATTAGAAATGTTAGCTTAGTAAAAAGCAAAAAAAATATGAAATTTTTTCGCTAATAATAGTTTTAAAATAATTTTAAATGAGCGAAATAAATTTGGAAATTTACTACTTTTAAAATATTCGATATTTTTATATTTTTCAGCGTCTATAAAGTAATATATTTTTGCAAAATATTTTTATTTCTCTCCCAAATACTTTGGTCGATTCGAAATAAATTTATAAAATATCAGTGAATTATAATGATTTGTGAAATGAATTGATTTGATCGATATTATTTTGTGGACCGATAGTGTTAGCCAAACTTGAAATGTCAATCGCAGAACGATTATATAAAGTAAAATAAAAATTTTATAAGAGAAACCGAAATTATTTCTGAAATTATCATTCGGAGAGAATTCGAAGATAAAGAAAAATATTGTTTAAGGCATTCTTTTCGTTAAAAGGTTTCATGATTGAATTTTCTTTTTTCCGATTATTTTCATTCAGATTTCTAAAATTTCTCATTTTAATATCATTTTTATATCACTTAACAACTATGCAAATTTTATTTGGATTTCCACCTATCGAATTATTTCCTCTGTTGAAGGATTAGGAAAATCTTATTAAAAGTTTTGCATATAGCATAAGAAAATCAATTGTAAATGTGAAAATTTTCAATTTTTCATTCAAAAAGAACGGTGTAGAAAAGTAATTACGAATGTGTTTGAAATCCGGTAAATGCGTCAGAAAGATTCCACCAAGTAAATGAAATCACCAGAATGTTATGGGAGGACGAATAAAACTGCAACAACTGAATTTAACAACTGGAGTTTAAGATTTTTGTCTCATTGATGGAAGTCTATGCAAGATTAAATTCAGAAAACCAGAAAAACGATTATGGCGATTCGTAGCATTTTTTATCACGAATATTCTGCCAATTCTCTTCTGGCTGACTAATTGAGTCCCTCCTTGGTACTACCCGCACGACTTAAAGGCAGCAAGATATCAATTCTCGAATGATCAACAGTGGTCAAACAGCTCTACTTTAGACGATATTATTGATAGATATTGATATTGTAAGATGTTTAATGCGCATTACACGTACACCAGTCTGACAACCGATTTCTTCGCCATTTTTTGCACTGATTGCTTTTATTTTCATGACTTGACCTTGCGCAAATCAAACTATTAATAAAATGGCTTAAGCGAAGAAGGATTTCATATTCCTTTAATTTCCATTATTTTTTATTCCACAGAAACGGAAATTCCAATTTCTCGTTATTCAATGTCGTATGCAAAATTCATAGTTTATAATGAAGTTTTTTCTATTTAAGTTTATTCTTAAGTTTATTTAAGTTTATTCTCATCTCAAATATACATATAAAGAAAAATTCACTATAGCCAATTCGAATAATCGCATTATTAATTTTTAATTATTAATTTACTTGTTAAAATATGGAAAACCATAAAAATCACTATTTTCAATTTTAAATTCATATATAAATATAGATTTATATAAATTCACTAAAATCATAGAAATCATCTTAGAGATCTCTTAAAAATTTGTATTGTAGTAGAAAATTGTCTCAGAAATATCTTAGAAAATACTTTTCTTTTTATCAGAGGAAAGAGAAACGAGGTAAGGAGATATATTTTTTCTGTATTTCGCATATCGAAGCGGATCTCTTGTTGTAGCCTTTGTTCTAACCTGAAAATTGTAATATTTCATTTTCGAAGAATGGCTTCTAATGACTGCAATTGAAAATATTCTATACTTTGAGAGGATGTCTTTTTTAATATTCAGTGCTTAATATGAAATGTTATATAAATTAATTAAATGGATTGATATTAATACTAAGAATAAGATTTTTTTGATAAATATGATAAAAAAAATGATAATAAAGGAAATTTTTATAATAAAAAATTCATACAATTGCTTCATATTTTATTTCACAAGAAGAATGCTTTCGATTTATTATTCTAACGACTTTCGCTATTAATGATAAAGTTGCTTCTCCAGATAGGAGGTTAAAGAATCATCAACAAACAATATCTTCTTTCGAAGGCCTAATGCCATATATAACTGGACTGCCTGAGAGTCCAAAATCTCTTCTGATCAACCTACGCCAATCGGGTTTCTAATTGATACTCCTCGCTTTTGCCGCAATCATACGGCGCAAAAGGTTGCTAGATCTCAATTCTTGAAGAAGCACCAATGGACACGGCCAAACGACTCAGCTTTATATTAATATTGTAGCTGGTATTTGAACAAAGATGGATGGATATATACATATATATATATATATATATATATATGGATGGACAGTCATATGAATTTTATCCATTCACATCGATTATCAGACATATGTGGTCAAAGAAAGATCACTTCCTAATATTCTCTACGTTACTCTCACTGATAATGTTCAGTACAACACGTACCAGTCAGATAGTCGATTTCGCTGCTTTGGTTATTTGGTATAAAAGTGGATATCCTGGTGATGCTGGCGACTCACCTGTATTTCTATTGCCTAAGAGCTACCTGGCATATTGCCTAATGCGAAAAGCCAGTAGAGCGAGTTTAACCAGTAATGGTGAGGACTCTTAAAAAAGAAAAAGAGTGGATATAAAAAATAATTAAAGTTTAGCAATTTCTCCACCCGTGAAGAATTGGCACTATCGATATTTTATCAGCGTTTCTGTTAAATAAGCCGAAAAGCCTCTTTTTTTTTACATTAGTCATAAACCCAAAATCTGGTGCACGTTATGTTTCATCTATTGAATTTCATCAACTTAATCACCAAAATACATATGCGATGTATTTTGGTGATTAAGTTGTGTAAATGCAATATAATTGATTAAATTGAACAAGTGGTATAATCTACAATCCAATCTAATGCTTTCTCCAATACAATACTATAGGAAAAGGAATGCAACACTGGCCAGTTTTTCGTTGTTTTGTCATTTGTCATTTTTTAAGAGCCATCACCATTACTGGTTAAACTCACTCCACTAGCTTGTCGCAATTGAGCAATATGCGAGGGCGTTCTTTTTGCGATAGAAATACAGATGAGTCGCCAACATAACCCGAATCTTTGTGCAGGTTTACTCCTATAGAGAATCGAACCTCAGCATCGGCGCTCCCAATTGAGCAACAACCCACTGAACCATTGAGCCAGTTCTTCATAGTTTAATGAAAGCTTTCAAATCATCAACAAACGATGCAATTTTACAGTTACTATTTAATTCAGCTAAATTTTAAATTTTACAATAATTTCAACATTAAAGTATGACTTGCGCTGGATTTTTTTTCGTGGATCGCATAATGCATCGTCCACCTTCTTTCGTATATTCTTCGCTGATACATTTGCATTGCTGAATGCATATTTCAGGAGAGCCATCGTTGTAAATCAATTGTTTAATAGTTTTATAGACCATATTATCGCCACACTTCAGATCTGTTAGCATGCAAAATAGGTCGCGAATCCGCTCGCAAGTTCGTCCAACGCAATTCTTAGAAGAGCGAGTCTTAGAAAACTGAAATTACATGTTTTATTAAATAACTACTGAAATTACAAATTATTACTGCCGAAATATCGAAAATATTTTGTTATATAGAAAATAAGATTTAAAGAAAACATTTTCGATAGGTTCAGCCTTATATTACTTTTTATTTATAAACGACTTAAATTCATCCAATATTACATTAGGAAAGATAAGTAAGAAAGATAAAATGGAACAAGAGATAAATATTGTACTCTCATGAGAAATAAACAACAATTGTAAATTTCTCACCTTTCGCATGGTTGGTTGAAGTTTTGATTCGGTGGCAGATCGTTGGGTTGAAGTTGGTGTCGCAGTTTCATTTCCTTTCGTAGAAAGGATGCACTGACCATTGGCTTTGACATATTCTTCACTCATACAAGTACATTTTTGGAAGCAAACTTCAGTGCCATTCTTTTTAAGCAATTTACCGATTTTAGTAAATATCATATTGGTTCCGCAAATTTTACCAGTCAGTGAACACGGAACATTGAAAATTTCTTCATCAAGTGCACACACTCTTCCCGCGCAGTGTTTAGGCAATATTTCACGACCAAACTGAAAAATTGTCAAAACCGAACCTCTTTTTTGTTCGTTTAGTACTACGTTTTTGCATTCTTTGGCTAATGACATATTTTTCATAATAATATTTTTATAATATTTATCGAATATTTATTGAATAATATTTATTGAATAATTAATTGCTAAATAATTGTGCTGAAACTCTGAATTCAGTAATAAAAAAGACCTCAGTTTCGTTTCGCATCGCAACACTACTTTTTTTAATGCATTGTCCACCCATTTTCGTGTATTCATTACTGTCGCAAATGCACTGTTGAATACAAATCTTATATGATGATATGCCAACTTTCATGTATAATGGCCCAACTATGGTCTTAAAGGCCATATTTGGTCCACATTTCTGGTCTGCCAATGAGCACAGAATATCAGTGATTATTTCGTCAAGTGCACAGATTCTTCCACTGCAAGCCTTTGATGTTGGCACTTTAGGAAGGGACTGAAAATTAATGAAATTAATTTTAAAATAAAATTAATTTTAAAATTAATGAAAAAAATCTGACTGAACCTTCCAAATAAATTTCGTCAACAAATTTTTATTTTTTCAAACGTTCAACAACGATTAATTTGGCAATATCACTAAATCTATTATTTTCGATTATGGGAACGAGGATTTCAATATATTTCAGCATTAATATTAGGCATAATTTGGATTCTTGTCTTAAGGCACGCAGCTTCTTGTCTGCGGTTCTCTACCTTTAACTTCATTTATTTCGACATCCATATTTTAAAAAAAACTAATTTCCAGAAGGGACGAGCGGAGAACGCTAGAAGTGTATGTCGAAATACATACTTCTTGCAGGGTCATTAAGTTGCTAAATTATGACAAGCAAAAACATATATTGAGCAGTGCGACATACAGTGATGATTGACCGATGAAACATATATCACTACTATAAAATGAAGTCGAAAACGTCATTCCATACCTCGTAAGAGAAGGTGAATGTAAGCCATTCTTTCGTTATTGTCCATAAAACGATTAGTAAAAAGGAGTGGAGATACTCCACTAGCATTACACTGAAGAAGAGTCATTGAAAAAGAGTTGAGGATCTTTCGAGGAATCCAATGGTTTTACTGGTATGATTAGATAAGAATTCCTTCAGAAGCTATAGCTATTGATACTGTCAAACGGTAAAAAAAGTTGTAAAGAAAGATTTATAATGAGTGAATGGAGCGTTAGAAGCATAAACTCAGTACGGACTGCTCTGTACCATATTTGGTCCACATTTCTGATCTGTTAATGAGCACATAATATCAGTGATTTTTTCGTCAAGTGTACAGGTTCTTCCGTTGCAAGCCTTTGTTGTTGGCACTTCAAAAGGAAGCTGAAAATTAACCGAAATAACTTTGGATTAAAACTTGCATACATTCACTAATAAATTTTTGTGAATATTTTTAAACCAACCAACCAACGTTAATTTAACCAACGTCAATTTTGCGACTATTGTCAAATCGCATTAAATCTATAATTTTTAAGGAATGGGTATTTTCACTTTTTCGATATTTATATTGGGCATAATTTGGATTTTTATTTTAAAACTAGCAAGCTGCCGATTTCTCCTCTCCAATTCTCAGGCTTTGCCTTCATTTCAACCTTTTATATTTAAGAAAAAATAAAACAAATTCAAGAGGGATGAACAACGAATGCTGGGAGTGTATGCGTATTTCTAGCATGGTCGCCCAGTTGATAAACTATAAGGAGCAAAAATCTATATTAAGCAGCAGCGATGTAGATGGTGAAGACAGATTTGTGGAAATGGCAAAAGCAACATATTGTGCTGGAGAAGGCAATTATAAGCTACTTTTTAAATGGATGTAGGTTCTGCGTTAGATGATAGCATTCCACTGAAGAAGAGCCACTGAAGGCGAGC
>UYYG01001200.1:60870-261034 GCA_900625125.1 Dracunculus medinensis | reverse complement strand
TCGCTTGTTGTTGTATTCCTTCTGTTTGTTTACTTGCTTTATATGGCTCTTCTTTTTATGGTTGCAACCATAAAAGCATAAGTTTTATGTAAAAAATATCAAAAAATTATTTTTATTATATTTTGAAAAAAGATGAGTAATGTAAGACAAGTTAATCATTAAGATATTATTTATGAACGATTTTGGCTTATCACAGAATTTTTTTACATGAGCGACATAGTATCTATTTATAAAAATTATTTAGAAAATATTAACACATAACCGAGACGATTTCGAGGATTCCTAAATCAATCAGATCATATTGTGGTGTACTGTGGTTCAGTCCACCTATAACCAGTATAATGATTTCCAATTTTAATTAATTTTTAAAGGCTTTTGTTTAGTGGTAGAAATCCTTCGCTTTGGAATATTTTCCGTATATTCGTAAAAACCTAAAAGTCACGGTAAAGGTATAATACTTACAAAAATATATATAATAAAGTAACATATATATATATATATATATAAGTGCAAGTTATAGGTTATAATATATCAAGATAGGGGCAGTAAGGCTGAGGTAAGTCATTATCTAAATCATCATTTCAAACTTTGTAGCTCGGCTGTGCCTCTGGTAATAAACCTGTCATTAAGAAATCTAAATGATGCTGTGGATCCGTCTGTATTTTCGAGAGATAATCTGGCAAAACTCTTCCATCCTATTAATGACAAGCGAGAATAATAATGAGCCAAACTAGGAATGATGAGTGAACTGCACTTAAATATATTATAATAATAACCACTGAAACACGATACAGCAAGTTATCGCCTAATATCTTAATTTCTTTAATTTTAATAAAAATATTAATTTAAATACTAATACTACTAACACTATACTACAAATATACTAATACTACAGATACTAATTTAAAAGTCCATTACCTCTTCAAGTGAAGCAATTGCAGACACTTCCCGAACGAGTCCAAGTGATTGAAAATATTCAATGATAGGTACTGTTTGATTATTATATGTTTCGATACGCTTCTTTAAAGATTGTTCATTATCATCCGTACGACCCTGACCACGCTTCAAGCATCGTTCTAAGCACTCCTGCAAAAAATTCCTATGCATACGCCTCACAAATTTATCGAACGAAAATTACTTTTTACATTATGAAATTACCGAATGCCAATTTAATTGGTTATGAAAACAGTTCAAAAAACACCACAAAAACCAAAATATCCAAAGAGAAAAATCTTTTAAATTGAAAATATTTCAGAATATTTGAAAAAAGCGCAAGTTGTTTCTGATAAATGATGAACTAATAACCTCGATCGTACAAGCCATATAAAGCACGAAACAAATTTTTGTTTTATCAGCCATTTCACGTTTCCATCCATCTAAATTATTTTGATTCCGTGGAAAACCATCGATAAGAAAGCCTCTCGCGAATGAGCGTTCATCCATTGCCTTCATAAAGCTATGGGTACATAAAGTAAATTTCCTAAAAGCGCTTCTCCAGCATTTGTCTCAGTTCAGAATTGCCGAACAGTAGAGAAAGCTTGAAAGAGAGAATTATGATAAAACAATTATGATATAAGCAAGAAATACCTTTTCAATAAGCTTACAAGTAATTTCCACCGGTACGATCGTCCCGTTTCTAATGTGTTCATCAATAATTTTACCAAATTTTGATTCTACCCGTTCTTGTTCTTTACGAAGAAGATCACCAGCACTAAGATGTACAAAACCAAGATACTGAAAAATCTCACTTCATTTCTAGTAAAAAAAACGCAAAACGATTCAAAGAGTTCCAGTAAAAATCGAAAAAAAATGCCATTAACTAATGCCATTAAAAACAATTACTTACCTGTTCAATAAGATAGCACTGCGTACCTTTACCACATCCCGGTGGTCCTAAAACAAAAACCACACTGTGCACTTCCTCAGTGCTATTCGTCATTGCTGATATTGTTGTCAAATATTTTACGCAGATTTTCGCAGTATTGTTAGTGGTGATTGGAGTTAGATTAGAGTTAGTAATTGGTGAATAATTCCCTGAAAATAATTAATTATGAAAAAGTTAATTAGGTCGATGAGGAATATTCACTACAGTTTTGTCCAATTCACTTCCATCTAAATCGGTTTTCAATCGGTTGACAACCAACGGCAAACAAAAACAGCTTTGTTCTATTCTTCATAAATAATTTATGACTAAAAAGATATGCGAAATATGATACATATTGAAGAGAAATCATATGGAAAGCACAATAAAATGTTGGAACAATGAAAGTGTGGCAAGAATGGAATAGACCGTTAAGAAACGCGAAAATACAACATATCAGTGTTTTATTCGAGCCCATCGCAGCAAAACATACCATCACGCAAACAGGGCCACGCAACTTTGAACGGTCATAGAACAAGGGAAACACAAAGCAAAGACTAAGAATTGATGAATTTTGGTATATAATTCGCAGCTTTCATTTGAAACTAATATATAAATCTTGAAGACCCGAAGACCCGTTAATTTAGCATTCTCCTGGACCGAATATCGAGAAGGGAGGGGGATGAAAAGCAACGCTTGATTCGAGTATAATGAATTAAAAAATATCAACTGCATATTCCAATAAAAACCTCTTATTTACAAAGATTTAAAAGGTAAAGAAAATAAGGTGCATCTAAAAAATTTCGCTAATGTCACCTGCACGAGAGCTGCTAAAAGATAAAATCTGATAAGAGGGTGATAATAGACTTGGCCGCTGGACAATGTCAATATTTGCGCATCAAACAAATTCACTGCTTTAATTCAAATTTTTTCGCTTAAAATTCCATTTAAAATCGATTAAATTCTTCAAAATCCAAATCAAATCAAAGAAAAAATTTTATAAAGCGAAGGCAGAAAAAATATTTAAAATATCGGCGTCCAATCAATTTTTAATTCAATGGAATTTAACGCTTCGCTCAAATAACACAACCACCACTCATCGATTTTTTTCTTCCTCCTTTCTACAATTACTTCATTTTTTCCTCGAAAAAAACCTCAAAAATCAAGTGAAATACCGAGCGAAGTACCATCGTTTTCATTTAATTTTTCTTTAATTTGCAAAGAAAAGAGAAAAAAAAGAATACAATAAATTTATTTAAAAAAAAATAAAGGATAAAGATTATTGTTATTAAAATTTCTGGATCAATATGAAAATATTTAATATTTAATTTTTTAAATCTTTTACATTAAAAATAACAATTTTGCCTTAAGGTTGATAGTCGATTTATAAAAAGGTCAAAAGGTCACTCGCAACTAGTCAAAGTTCTAAAGGTCAAAAAATCAGCAAAAAAAAATGAAATCTAAAATTTGATTTCAGAGAAATCTAAAATTTGTCTGAAATCCATTCGCTCTGATTTATTAAATAAAAATATTTTGTATTAAATTTTAAAATAAATATTACAAATAGGAGTAGGATTTTATAAAATGGATAAAACAATGGAATAAATATATAATATATAATGGATAAAACAAATATATATAATATATATATAAATAATTCATTTTAACCACTTTCATATGAAAAAATCTGTCTTAAGATACATAAAAAGGTGCGTATTATAAATACTGGTGTTAGTACCAATACATTAGATAAAAATTAAAAATGTATGATGATTAAATATTGCGAAATAAAAAAATGGGCTAAGACTGATAGGACTGACAAAGCAGTGCAATTTTAAATGATAGTGATTATAGCCATTATACTATATATTTTAAATAGTTATCACATTAAAAAATTCCCTTTTAAAATTAAATAGACGGATGGAATTTGAAAAATATTACGCTAAACCTTGTTCCAACATTTAGCATAGCCAATGAAAAAATTATGAGATGTGATTTTAGCCCTATAAATCGTTTTATTTAACTGCAGTTCATTGAAAACACATTTGACAGTATTAGAATCCAAGAGAATGATAATTTTTCATTAAAGAGAAAATGATAAAGATCATTAAAGGACAAAAATCTAAAATTAACGTTAATCTTCTTAACGCGATAAAATTCAGAGAAATTTGAATAAACAACTGATAAAAAATGCGTCACTTTGGACAATCATAAACCAAAAAAATGAAATAAAATTAAAGCAAAAAACATACGAAGAAAATGAAGAAAAGTGGTGGCCAGTTTGATAAACCTTTAGACTTTGTTGGGAAAACCAAAGAATTTTTCAGTCTCCAAATCGATTTCAACCGGTAATGTTACCAGGAACAAGTAAGAATAAATTAGGGAGATCAAACGATAGATAATAAAACTCTGTGCGAGATCAATACATTTCCAGATTAATTTACCTTAAATAAACTATTACAACAAAAGAAATTTTTTAGAATAAAACATAAAAATAGAAGCTATCCGACAGAGTTATTAAATTAAATATTACTATCGGCTCCTAGTTAAATTGCGTTAGCAAAACCCAACAAAATATTAAAATTCTCGCGCAATTAGGTCACTTACAAGACAAATTATTGAATGATAACTTAGCTCGTTTATTTAAAAAACGATATTATTTAAAAGCAACGAACCTTCGTGAATTATTATGAATTATTTAAATATAAAATTTTATCCTTAATTGATCAACTCTTTATTCAGCCACATCAATCCATGAAACTTCACAGCAAAGTATTTGCTGAATATCAAATGAACAAGCACTAACTGAACGAACAAAAATAGTTAAGAATTATTTGCAAAGGATTATTTCCAACAAAATTGACAATTATTGATAAGATTATCAATAAAACGTTCGCTCCATTTTCAGCTCCAACACCCTCTATTTCTCTGTGGTTTGTCTTACTCTGAGAAATTAAAGTGATATCCCTAGGCAATCATTTTTGGGGATAAAATTTTAGATAGCCCATTTTGAATGACACATATCGGAACCAAAATAGAAAAGAAAAAAATCGTTAAATTAAGCACAAAAAAATATGGGTGAATCCACCTAAAAAACAAGTTTTTTTAACAAATAATTTATCACAATTTGTTTAAAATAAACAAAATAAAAAAAAAAACTTGCACGAAAAATAAAAAATGTAACATTATTTAGAATGAAACGAAAAAATATCATAAAAAATCCAAATATTTTAAATATTTTTTTCGTTCCCTTACATTTTTTCCTATTTTCCAGAAGGAAAGTGAGAAGAAAAAATTTAAAAAATCTAGAAACTTTATAAAAAATAGATTAAAATGCGAGACAAACTAATTGATAAATCATCAGAATTATTACCATATTGATTTCTCCTTCAGTGGAAAAAATATTATCAGAAAGATAAACAACATGATAGGCTCATATTCCCGTATAGAAAAAAATTTTCGAATATATTAAAATGGAACAATAGACATAATAGTTAATATAGACATCGATATACTAAATAACTTACCCTCACACATTCTGCTCATTTCTTCTTATTATACTTCAGATCCCCATTATATTTTCCATTATCTTTAACCATCTTCAAAATACTTGTCATCTCCACTCATCTTCCATTAGCATCGTAAATTTTGCAAGAAAATGTCTTATGGATAACTATTACAATTCCACTGCATTATAAATAATACAGTGGCAAAACTCATTAACTAATAACATCAAAATTACAGAAAAAGATTATTAGGTGAGTAGAAAATGTGGAAAAAAATGTCTTTCATTGAAAGAATAAAGATAGAAAATATTTGTTGCAGTAGTAAAAGCGCCAGAAATATGACCGAGACATTATTAAAGTTCGTGAGAATCTCAAAGGAATACAACAGGTTTCAAAAAGTAAAATCACATAAGATACCAATACCAAATTATATAACAGACTAAGCCTTAGAAAACCTGTTTTAAAAGATGACCCTAAGGGTTTTTGCACCATGGAAAAATTAGTAATTAGATATAAAATCACAAAAACTATTAATAAAATTTCTGGCTTAAACATTTAGAAAACCATTTCAACAGTATAAAGAAAGCGTGATGTGCGTGAAAGCGAACAACGAGAAAGCCGGTTGAATAAGAAGTAAACCTTGCAAAAATTTTATAAAATAAAGTCAGTATTGTTCTTCAGTCATTATATCTTGTAACGCACTCACATATCCACGTCCTCGCAATATCCTATTTTTTGCTTCTTCGTATTTCGCTTGTTCTTCTGCTTTTTGGCGCTGCATTGCCAAAATCTCCTCGACTGGCAATCGTATTAAGTCTAAAAATAAACATTTGAATATAAATCGATTAAATTTATAAATCAAGAAATCTCCATTAAAATACTAGTATTCTCCTATTAGTCAAAAATAAATATTATTGAAATATAAAGAAATCATTTTTAAATTTTTCAGTGCTTTTTAAAAAGAAACCAACCTGCCCTTTTTTCTTTCTCTTCATCAATTTCACCAGCCAAAACAACATTCTCTCCACGAATTAGGAAAACACCACGATCTATATCTCCATAATATTTTTCAAAATATATCCGTTCAAGAGCCTCATGCAAAACCAAATTTGCGAACTGATCAATTGTCCTTTGAATTTTCATTTTATAATCATTAGTAAATAATATTCAGAAACTAAAATTTAAAGAATATAAACCCATAAAAATTAGGGATCCACTCAATGAAAATCCAATCCTATACTTTTCCAGTATGAAATCCAAATTAAAACGAAGATTCATACCTCAAATATCCAATCAACGTTTTTCCATCTCGCAGAATTACTAACATTTTTTTGTCCAGTTGATCCAAAAGACTTACTGATCCGGGAAAGTATGTTTCATTAAATTCCATCAATATTTTATTCAAACAAAAAAAACCAAAATTTCCTGAAAAATATGCCACACCAAATAATAGTGTTATAAACACTATTTACATAAAAAAAGATTCTATAAAAGCGGGAAGTATTATTTTAGATAATACAAAAACTGCGCAAAACAGCCTGAGATATCATATATTTATTATGTATGTTCGCTACATAGATAAAAATGAGATACACATCTATAACGTTTAAAAGATAGCATCAAATAGGCCATCTCCACTGTTCCTCCGGAGCAACTTCCACTAAATCCTCCCAAGCTTTATTATCTAGAACTGCGCGTGCTGCTTGAAGTTCATACTCAGCCTAAATTTAAATTTAACGAGTAGAATAAAGATGAAACATTAATTACAATAGACTTTTTGCGAATTTCTTGAATTCATAAATATGATTCAGAAATATTATTTACCTGCTCAATTAACTCTTCAACTTGACCCATTCCAATTTTTTGTTCAAGCTTTTCGATATCGCTTTCCTTTAATATTGTAATTATGATGAATTAAAAAATTGAATTATAATTTTTATAATGAAATGGAAATAATCGCATTCATAAAATTTCTCACTTACCTGTTCAACTATTGCAAGCCTTCGTTTTATAACTTGTTCAGTATATTTTCTATAAGCAGCTGATACTGGAATTTCCTCCAAAGTGCGCAAAATTCGACCATAAACAATTTTTAGTGAACGATGAGGGTTTTCGTTAACGAATAAACCCGTCAGACCAGTTGTCTGCAAAATTAATTTCTTTCAATCTTTCTAGCTATGTTCCCATTCATCAGATAGTGGAGACAGAGAGGCAGAACTGATCAATCATTTCATTTTTAATGACAGATTTGTATCTATCAAGGGACAGAAATTGAAGCTACACAACTGAACCTTAATGTAGCGTGCAACTCATTTACATCCGCCACATCTTTATACTTTCGTTATTGTTAAAGTAAAAAAGAAAAAATTATTAAACTTTGATTAATTCTAATTGTCCAAAGAAAGCTATTAAAGAAGCGGAACTTCATAAAATATGAAACCAAAAGATATTAAAAAATTTTTATTAAAAATAACTAAGCGAAAATTTCAGTTTCCATTCTCCTCTTTATTTGTTCCGACAGTTGAATTATTTCAATCTATTTTTTTGAATTACTTTTGAACTTAAACGCTTTGTGACTTACCGTGGTGATTAATTTAGAAACTTCTTATATATGATAAGAAATTATGATAAAAGTACACAATAAAAATTTAAAGACTTGCTTTTTTGGGAAAATCAGGTGAAACTTTGCTCCTTTCTTTAAATCGATTAATGTATGGATTTTGATACATTGTTCGTTTTGGATTCCCGCACAATAAATTCCCAAATTTCAAGCCATTTCTTAACGGAAATGCAGTTGTTGCGAGCATCTATATGAAAAAAATCTGAATCATTTACAAATATCAGACTTTCGCAAAAAACACCGTCGATAGCATTCTCATTTCTCATTGATCATTTAATTTTTAAAAATTAGATGCAATAAAAAGTTCAATTGGGAAGTATTCGTGAAATAAAATTTAAGCCCAATGCAATATTAAACAGAGCCACTGTGATAAAAGCAAAATATTAATTGGCGAAGTGCCGAGGAAAGAGTTAGCAAAAGAAACACAAAATGTACAATACAAATAAACGAATTTAATAATTCACTCAAACTCGTACATTTTTTTAGTGAGATTAGACAAAATTTGACGAGTTTATTTCGGTCGTTCGTCAATCAAAGAAGAATATTACGCAGAGGAAAAACCATGCAGATAAAACTCATAAAAATTAAAAAGGACTTTGGAAAACTTAAATTGTAAAATCGAGAACAACAATGATTTTTACTCCATCTATCATTGTTTACAATAAAGATGGATCAAAAGATAAGACCCCCATTATCAGCCTATCAATAAAATTATCATTATGGAAAATGGATGATTAAAAAACGTCTCGAAATTCGAAATTATCCAAACGATAAAGTGGAAAGAAAAGCACTGTAACCAGACTTTCCACTTGAGACCCAACAATTTAAAATGATTTATTTTATAAAATTTTAAAAATCGACCATGTAAATTTTTATTTCAATTAATTTAAAGTAATTTGTCCACAATACATCATACAATGTCACCTATTATCACCTATTATCATATCGTTCTGGCCCTCTCTTATTTTTTCTTTTATAAGACGTTGTTTCGTTAATGGTTCAAACATTCTCATTTGGCTGACACTATTGCGATGAGAATAAATAATGCCAGCAAGCCGTGCCAAGCATCTTTTATTGGCGAATAGATTATATGTCTCACCGTCCTTTTCGTAAAATTTGTTAAATTTGAACGATGCATTCAATCTGCGTAATGGACGGTACCTAATTTTGCATTCGAATTGACTCAACCATATTAGTTTTCCAAAATTAAATGCTTTCAATATGCGCGATGCTCTTCACAGAACTTTGCTTCACAGTTTAAACCACTTAAGTTAGCCTTAAATACGCATTTCCTTGTGTTTAGATTACATTTTAAATGTGCAGAGCGTCTAATGTACATTTAAAATGTATATCCATAATATATATCGACACAACACATTTATTTGCCGATCACCATAACTGGCAAAATTCGGTCCCCGGACTGTAACCATTCTCCAATTTAAAGGAGAATTTCCGCAAAATTTAGCTAATGCACGAATTCACCATTCAGCAATTCAGCAATAAGGCATTCTTCAGCGATCTAAGATAACCTGAAGCCGAAGCCGAAGCCGCACTCTAATATTGATCAGCCAATAATCAGCTGGTCATTTAAGAATTTTGAAAGACGGCAGAGTCGAACAATGGTCGACAGTCTCTAAACTGCTTTAAGTTGAGCTTCTTGTCATTATCACTTATCACTTATCAATTAGAGTGAGTCTCTCATCGTTTAAAATAACTTCCTTAACAAAATTTATCATTTCTGTTTCGGTTTTGTTTGTGTGTGTTAAGAGTAGGCATGAATCGTTTTTGCGTGAGTCGTTTTGCATGAATCGTTTCGCCTGAGTCACGTGGGTTGCCATCTTCATTTTTTATTATATCGCATATTTAATAAATATTCAATTCAATTCGAGTGGCTGAATAGATTAAAATCTTTTCAGATAGCAGTTAAATGACTGAAAAATTTATTAAGATGAATGGTAATATTGATTTAAGCGATTTGAATAATTTGAATAATTGCGTAAATTCGAAGGAAAGCCGAATCGATGAAAAAGATGTGAGTTTTCCTCCTTCATAAAAATATTTTTTTTAATTTTATTATTTTGTTATTATTGCATTTATTGCATTTTTCTGTCTTATTTTCTATTTGTTTTTTTATTTCTTGGTTTTTTTTATTGAAAATTTTTCTTAAGAACCATTTTTATGGCGTTGCACGTTGTTATTGTTGTAAAACTTTAGCAAAAGGCTTTTTCAAATAGCCAAAGATTTCTTTAAGAATTCTGCAATAGCCAAAAATCCTAAATTACACTGAAAATGACGTAAAATGCCAGAAATTTCTATTTTTTTTAAAAGTTTTTTCGAAATTTTAATCCGATTTCACATAGTTTATTTGCTAAATTTCTTTATTTACTAATTTTGCATACTAATTTTGTTACTTTCTTGCGTTCTGCACAAATTTTGAACGATGGCGCGAATATTTCTTCATATTTCGATGTCCGAGTTATTTCTGAGATATTCTCGATTTTTATTCAGTTTTTTGAAGTTTACTTCCTCTGTGATCTTTATTTTTGTAGTTTTTTTCTTACGTCGGCACTCATCATTTCTTACTGATGTGAACTGACTGTTTGGACGAGGTCCTTTCACTTGAAAGTCATTTGGGGAAGCAAGTAGATCGCTAGCAGTCAAAAAGAGATTTTTCGTTTCAGTGACGTGTTTAGTCAAAGGATTCAAATCTCTGATGCTTTACCTAGTTTAATTAATATTAAGCTTATTTTTTTGTGAAGGCTTGTTTCTTCTCTTTTTGTTGGATCATTTATGAAATATTATTATCGATTTTAAGAAATTTAGTTGAAACATGACGAGAAACAAGTGAAACGGCGACGAGATTTTGCAAGATATAGATGGCGATTACTTTCAAGGAATTTATTGAAACTACGAGATGAAAATTATCGAAGCGAACAGAATTTTATAATTTTCGATGCAATAAAAAAATCAGATCCATCAGAATGTGGTTCTTGGTACCATGTAAGTAAAGATAATTTCGTCTATGATTTACATTTATATTCAACTGAAAGAATTCCATTGGATGATTTAATTGGCTTTAATAATACTGGAAACATACGATTATGGCCTTCAGAAGAATGTCTGGCATATTATTTTTTATTAAATAAAGATTTATGTGAGCATAAAAGTTTATTGGAAATTGGAGCAGGTATGACGGGTCTTATTGGACTTGCAGCGATTACAGCTAATGCAAACCGAGTTGTAATAACTGATGGACATAAAAAATCAGTCGAGAATCTCAAGCGAATTTTTGAAAGGAACAATTTATTTCATCATCATCGTGTTGAATGTTTGCAGTTAGACTGGAATGACCGACTTGATATTGGGCAGTTTGATATTATCGCTTGTGCAGATTGTTTGTTTTTTGTTGAATCTCATAACGTATTGCTTGATTGTATTGATAATTATTTAAAGAACGATGGTATTGCCTATATTATGGCGCCTAGGAGAAATGGTACGGCTGAAGGGTTTATCATTCTAGTAAATCAGCAAAAACTCTACTGGAATGTATATCATCTAAAATTCCCTTTTAATAGTTATTTCGAAAATCTTGATCAAAATTCCAGTGATTCCATCGTTCCATTATTTTTTTGCTTGCATAAAAAGAATGCTTAAATTTATAATTTATCTAATTTATTTCTCTGTCTTATTTGATTTTTAATTTTAATTTAATTTAATTTCATTGTTTTGTTAATGGTGTGTTTATATACCATAAGTTTATAAGTTTTCGCTAAGAAAACTTAATGTTGGTTAATGGAAAATATCTTTTATTTAAAATATCATCGAAAAAATTTGTTGCAAAATTGCGAATCAGCTGAGTTTTGACAGCTTTGTAGTTAGAATTTCTAAGAATTTTTTAAGAAATTTTCTTTGCCTTTGGACTGGAAAAGAGTTAAAAATTTATAGATAATCCCAGTTTTTCATATTCAAACTTATCTCATTTTAATTTTAGCTTTATTGATTTGCTTCAATTTTCTTTTTTCTTCTAGCAGCTCACATCATTGCTGATTTAGCTTACTTCTGCGTTCAGTTGTCAGTTTAATGTTGCAAATGGCATCATCATCAGCGTTTTCAAGGTTTATGGCACATGCTTTGAAGTGGTTTCTATATATCTTTATTGCCTGTGAGCGATGTCAATAACCAAGTCTATCCATAATTCAAAATTGCAGAAGGAGGATACATCCTTGTTATCTGTGCACATTGCAGGACCAGAGAGACTGATGATCGCAAAATATGACATAAGCCAGCTATCTTTAACAGGATTCCATACGATTAGGGCCAACGCTGCCATTTCGGATATGATTTCGGATATGACAGCCGCAACTCATTTCTTCCTGAGTTATTTGAAGCATTATGATGCAATAAATAGTATCCGGATCAGATATAGCTACATTTCTGGTCCGAGAATTAGGAAGAAGGGTTTCGAACAGGCATACTTACATGATATTTGGATGGGGTTTTTAGTGCTATCATCTCTCTATATCATAAGTCTAATTATACGCAGCCACAGCTTG
Organism: Dracunculus medinensis; assembly: GCA_900625125.1. Taxonomy (NCBI): domain Eukaryota; kingdom Metazoa; phylum Nematoda; class Chromadorea; order Rhabditida; family Dracunculidae; genus Dracunculus; species Dracunculus medinensis. Next base: position 248,494 of record UYYG01001200.1, on the reverse strand, counting down.
CAGCTCATAGCGCCCAGAATCGGCTGACATTTGTCATGCTGGATTTCCTCAGCTGGAGAATCTAAGACTAAAGCTACCAATAATCGAGAACAGTGCAATGGTTCAACCGCTCTCTAAGAGTGTGCTTCAGTTTTATACTGTTAGGAGATTAAAGCTTTTTGAAACTGCGTAGTTTACTTTAATTATTGTTCTCCTCATTGCTTTTTTGATATAGAATACGAATTTAGTCGTATTAATTGAACATTTAAAAGCATACTAATGTTCATTTTCAATGAAAAAGTAGTAAAGTGTTTAAGTGTGTCTTTCTGGTTTGGCTTACCACATTTGCTGTTAGTTAGTACATTTACAAATACCATTTTTCCACAGAACAACTTGGGAAGCTACAGCACCACTGCCATTTTTCAATGCGAGATTCAATCTTGGCAGGGGCAAAAGTCGAATTTGGTGGTAGAGAAATTGAGTACTTCTTTACTTTTATCGATTCTGATGTTTATATGGATAGATTTTTACATTTAAGGATGAATCTTTTAAAAAAATTCATTATTGAGGATTCACTTGTTCATATCGTTGAATAAATTCTAAAGCTTCGAGATTATTTTTTATTTTCAAGATCTTTCAAATATTCTTTAGAAAAAGATAGTTAGAAGATAGTTTTTGTAAAATGAAATATTTATTGCTGTTTATTGAAATTGACCAAGGAGGACAACAAGCGGCATTGAAAAATAACAAATGAAGAAAGTTGGTGAAAAAAATACAAAAAAAAATAAGCAAAATAAGATAACAGTGTAAAGGAAATAAAGAGAAATATAAAGTAGCGTAATTCGAACTGAATCTATCACAGTTGCATAATCGGACGGCAATCGCAGTTTGGAACTTCCTGGAACATAATTTGAAGTTTTTAAGTAACCTTTTTTTAAAATAGTTAAAAATAACCATGCACAAGCCACATCGTTCGATAGCTTCTTCCAGTAATTAATGGTGCGAATGAAAAAGTCAGAATTCTCAATTTAGCTTGGCACGTAAGTTTTAGTAATTTTGGTCCATTAGATCTTGCTGGGTCGAAATTTAATCTAAAAATATATTTGGAACAATCTGATTTGACATAATCATATAGAATTACATAAATATTGATTAAACTAAATTTTGCTGAATTTGACGAGTTGAGAGTTGAAGTTGCATTTTATAATTATTATTATTATATTATATACCTATTATATTATTATAATCAAGATTGGGAAGAAGCGATATATAAAATATTTCTGGAGTCTTCCAATTAATTTTCTTACGGTATCTAGGAGAGTAACAGGTTATATTGTACTAAAGAAGAGGCCAAGCGAACGCTTTGTACGTTTTAATAAGAAAGCACCTTCATTTCTACTTTTAAACGGGCGAAAAATAAAATTTAGTATTCTTGAGGATTTGTTTACTATAGTTCTGCAGTGATGGTCGAAATCAAGATTTCCATCTATAATTATTCCAAGATTTGAGATATTCGGGACTCATCTAATTATGTTTGCTATTAATAAAAAGCTCAGAAAGATTGAATCATTCCGAATTTACATGTAAAACACTACATTTTTGAATGGAAAGGTTAATTTACTTATCATAAAACCAGTTGGCAATCCTACTGAGGTCAAAAACTTATAGATTATCGGAGATAAGTTATCCGATTATTCGATCTGTTGTGAGAATAATAAATTTTATAGCCATCAGCTTAAAGACAAATGTAGAGTTAGTAGGATTTTGGTGATATCAAAATGTAATAAAGAAAGCAAAGATGGGATACCTTGAGGAACGTCTGTTTTGACTGGAGCCAAGTCTGAAAAAGTATTATTGATACGTCGATTCTTTAAGTAATTTAATATCCAGTTATACAGGCTCTTTATAATTCCATAGCTACTAATGTTAACCAGCAACTTACTGTGGGAAATGATGGTATCAAATACTTTGGCCAAATTTATTATCAAAACAAAATATATCGTAATATTAATTGGTCTATCGGCAGTGTGCCATCGTTCGTGGAAAGTTAAGCGGACAATGATATTTATATTTACAATCGATATAATGATATGAGAGTGGTTATCATTTATGGTTAATTTTTTAATTCTTTTAGCATTTGTTGCAAGCGATACATCATGCTTGTCTAGAAATTGCGGATGAGGTGGCCGAGAAAATTCGGTATGAAAATCAATCTATGGAATTTCAGCCGGAACTTATCGCACAAGTGGCCATAGTTGTCACTGAAGTATTGTGCTCCACTTGGCCTAACGATCTTCTTGCTTTTGCAAGGTATTGTTTTAATTTATGTGGTTTTCTTAATTCTATCTACATAAATTACTCATTGAGTTTGGATCGAAAATTTTTTTATTTTATTTTTTTCGTTGAATACTTCATAAATTTTTTAAGGCATGGAAGGAGATCTATTGTGAATGTGAGTGATATAAGGATGCTTATGCGGCGTAACGACAGTTTGGTAATTTCAAAAATTTGCTTTAAGTTTTCTGGCATCTCTTGTTTTATTTTCATTTTTATTTATTTTTCCTCATTTTCTGTCCTAAATAGTTGTTTTCAAAGGTAGCATTTGTGGATAAAATGATCGAGACTGTGCCGGCATTGAAGCGACAAAAGTCATCGGGCCGTCGTCAGCCAAAGAGTTCTTCATTACTTATAGAAAACGTATCTAATATTAAAATTAATGACGAGGTCAGTGTAGATATAGCCGTTGAACCCACCTCATCATCCGTAGCCAATATCTGTGCTCAGCCGCACAATTCGTCTGATCTCTGGATGAAGTTAGCTTTTTTATCAATATACTTTATGTTGCTGCTGTAAATAACTGAATTTTAGTTCACTTTTTTAATTCCGTTATTTTTATTAGATATTGGAAGGTTTTTTTTTGAATCCTTGAATTTTTAAAAATCAGTTGCATTTTAGTTTTTTTTTTCTTTAAACTATTTTTTTTCTTTTCTGCCATGCTAAGGAAAATTATACGCAATTTATCAAAATTTATTTAGATTTATTCAGATTTATTTATTTTCTTACTTATCATCTGATCTTCATTCAGGTCTTGCGACGCGGCAAATAGATGTGACAAATATTCCAAAGAAGAAGGCCCTGATGACGTATTGAAAAAGGATCTATGCGATGATGAATTTCATTTAGCTGCAAAACGGCCTAAAAAAAAAGTGGAAAATGCATCTTTGAATTTCAATAATAATCGAGCCAATAATATTTCATCCGATGATTTTTCATTTGATAGTCTTGACAGTTTTCCTTTATTCTTACAGGACCCAAAATCCAGTATAAGGCTTACTTCACCTTCAGTTGAAAAGCATAAAAGTTTATCTGATGATGATGATGATCAAATAGAGGTTGTCTTCACTAATTTGCCTGAAGCTTCTATAATGGTTAAGGAATCTAAAAATATTCGAGGTTTAAATTTGCATACCTTTTTCAAAAGTAGAGCGGTAAACAACGGAGTTGACCAAATTAAGGAGAAAGAAATTAATAATTTGGAAAAAATGGCAAAGGAAAACAAAGAAAAAGAAATAAAAGGTGTCTGGATAATTTTTCATTTGATAATTTAATTTTCTCATTTTGATAAATTCTCCATTCCAACATTAGGCCTTATAAACTCGAACCAGGAATAGATATTTGTTCTTATTTGTTCTTCTTACATTCGCATTCGCTATTTTGTTAATATAAGATCTCACACATCAAAGAATCGTTTGGAGAAATTAATCTTCAGCACCACCTTGACTTCTTTCACAGCAACGAGTCAGGGATAAGAACCGGATTTATGAGATTCCAACCTCAGTCGAATAAACATAATACTAAACCATCTCTGAATAAGTATGAGATGCATTCGAGAATTTAGGATTTTAGTAGTTTTTTAATTTTTAAGATTAGTAGTTTTTAACCTACTAATTTTTAAAATTGTTTCAGAAAAAAGCAATGGCGAAAAGAAAAATATTGAGTTTCAGCCGAATAAGCAACGAAGTTATTCTGTTACGAATACTCCATGTAAAAAACGGTCGAATCAGCCAAATTTAAGCTGTAAGCTAGTTTATAGAGTTTTTCTTTCGGCAGATAGATTTATTTATTGAACTATTTTTTCAAATGATTAAATTCCGATCAAAATTCGTTTACCCACAGTTTTTCCCACAATATTGGCATTCTCTATCCCGTGTAGAAACTTTTTTTTTGAATATTTAGATTATTCTAATAAATTGGTCATATTTTTAGAATAAAAAAAGAAAAATTAGACAGATTTTTTATTTCAAAAAACAATTTCCATTAGAAGAATTTTTAACAAAAATCCCAATAAAAAACTTTGGACGAACGTATATCAGATATTACGTAACAGGAATAAGTGGAACTCGAAAAATTCATGAGAAATTTGTATCATGTAAAACGTTCATTATCGAATACCTTCCGTACATTTTCAAATACCTAAAATGTGATTTAATATTATTAAAAATATCTAAACTTGCGAACATTCATGATTTTAATTTATAACATGACAGAACATTTAACTTTATAAGTTTTGAATAAGAAATTCTTTTTTGAACCGACCAGTTTGATCAGTTACCGTTTTCGACTTTTTCGCTGTTGGATTTAGGCAACTAACATTTTCTACTGAATCCATTGCGAATATTTCTCGCAAAATTCCTTGTGATCTGTAATATTCGATAATTGGCAATGAATAAGTATGATAGGTTTTTATGCGATTCCGCAACGAGATTTCATTGTCATCACTACGTCCTTCATCACGCTTTAAGCATCTTCTTAAACATTCCTATAAATATCAGTTACTTTATCACTTATTTAAAATTTGGCCTTTCCTAATATTACTTTTTATTCCTGGTTTGTCTGACTGTTTTGACTACTAGGATGATACCATCTCTTTGCGAGAGGATGACTAATGTTGGTGGGTCCGCTTTGCATCATCTAAATTAATTAAGAAAGCATTGCCAGTCTCCGCTTTAAACTTTGCATCATCTAAATTAATTAAGAAAGCAGTGCCAGTCGTTCGCTCTTGAAAAGAGAAGAAAAAATCGTCATGAATTATTCACCAACAGCGAAAATAAAGCTAACTTCTTCATTGCAATATAAGTAAAGCACGAAACAAGTCTTTGTTTTATCGGCCAATTTACGTTGCCAACCATCGAAATTATCTTGATTCCGAGGATAACCGTCAATAATGAAACCTTTCGGGCATTGACATTCATCCATTGCCTTAAGTGATAAAAACTCGCTTATTGCAGAGTTCTTTCTTCAAATTAGATCATCAGATTCAAAAAATAATCTCCATATAATTTATGAAAAAACTTACTCGTTCGATAAGTGAACAAGTGATTTCATCGGGTACAATTGTTCCGTTATTTATGTGTTTTTTTATAATTTCACCAAATCCTGGTTCGCTACGCTGTTGTTCTTGACGAAGAAGTTCACCGGCACTAAGATGTACGAAGCCATAATTCTTCAAATAAGTTTATTTCCATTTGACTTTAAGGTTAAATACTTAGATTTTATGTTTTGATGTATAAGTAAAATAGAAAATAAAAATTTTTTTAAGCGAAAATTGAAGTGTTCATAGAAATTTCAGTTCAGTTGGGGCAGTTAACTGTAAAAGTTCAGTAAATAATTTTTTTTATTTTTTATAATTTTTACCTTAATTAGTAAAATCTTTGCAAATTATTAATTTCTGATGAATTAATTGCAAATTCCAAGCAAAATTGCATGAAACTATAAAAGACAAATTGGACTTTTCTTTGTGAAGAGGCATTGGAGGTACTGAAAATGCTTCCTTACCTGTTCAATAAGATGGCACTGTGTACCTTTACCACTTCCTGGTGCTCCCAAAACAAAAACAACATTGTACTTCTTTTCACGGTTATTTGACATATTATGGAGTTCTAAGCGTATTAATAATTGGACAACAATAAAGGGAACATAAAATTCGTCAGCTGGTCACTGGTTCGATATCGATTCACTTAACTAAAGTTTATTTTTCAATTATAAAGGTTCTCTAGAAAAATAAGCGTTTGATGCTTCTAATAGTGATGCTTCAAATGTTTTTCTCAAAGGAATCTCAATCGAGGTTGGGGACATTCGCATCGTTTTGTAGGTTTAACCCATCAAGGAACGAAGCCCACAATTTGTACGCTTTCTCTTTCATCCAGTTTGCTTCCATTGAAGGCAATAAGTGAGAAATAATTCACATTTATCGAAGATTTTCGTTTTTTTGGTGAATAAAGATGTATCAGTTTTACATGCTGCTGTGCTTGATTATGTGGGGCAACACTGTTGAGTGATCGGAGCGATCTTCGCGTTCCATCCATCCTTCGTCGTTTCCATAATTTCCATTCCCAGGCGAATTGAATTTCTCACCAGTTATTCATTTTATGTCTCGCATTATTAATTTATGTCCTGTCAGCCATTTCCTCACTGATAAGTCAAGTGATACTGGCTGCCCACATAACACAAAAGCACCCAAAATTTTATATTCGGACCGAATAAAGGTATGGTAAAAATGTGGGTTGAGTGACAACGTGCCGGTCACAGATTGGAAGACCAACTTTCCAATGTTGAATGGATATTTTCAATGATTTCATTCATTGAGATTTTGATTGACCTTAATATTTAATACGTTGACCCATCAATTCTTTATCTCTCTAGTAGAAATCAATATTATTTTGAAATGAGTACTTTGTATATATATATATATATATAGTTTTTTTTGTCATTTTTACGAGATTCCAAAAATATTTTTCAGATTTCTCAGCTTTTCGTTTCGAATCGGATGATGAAGAATCAAATTCTTGCGAGGGAAAAAACCAAGTACAACTAATTAGTAAGAAAATTTAATCACATTGATAAACTATTGATAAATTTCAAGTTATTTTTACTTATCAATAACGTAGGGATGATTCTCATTGGAGAATATTTAAATTTTTAAAATTTTTTACTCAAATTTTTCAATGAAATTTTTAAATCACTTTTTTTCCTAGAGTAATAATGTTTTATTGTCAAAGAAACGGGGATTTAGCAATTTTTTGATTTAATGGACATAGAAATATTTCTGTGGAAGTAGCATTCGTGCTTTTTTCCTCTTAATTAATTTTCTGATAATTCTTAGTAGAGAAATTTTTTTTTCAAATTTTTATAATTTTTGAATTTAATTTAATTTAAATTAAATTAAATTGATAATTAAGTTTTTTTAATTCGTTAGAAAGTGAACAAGTAACAAAAGCTTCAGTCGCTGAAACGACCAACAAGTATGGTTTGTTTTTATTTTAAGGAGCTTATTTTATCCTTTATAAAAAAATTTTTATAAGTAGATCAGTTTTACTGAAATGAGGTTTTTGGGGCAGTGATGATGAACTATTACACATAATTCCAAAATTAAAATTTTATGATTTCGAATTTATGTTAAAATAAAATAAAATTTTTTATTTAATTATTTACTTAGTAATAATAATAGTTTATTAAATTTGATACTGAATTCAGTCTTTTCCAGAAATGGCGACGAAAATCCTTATGCGATGGGTGACGACCATGATTATTTATTAAATATGATTGAAATGGATGACCTCGATGTTTCTATTTTTGATCAATTTTAGAACTTAGAAATTAAGTAGAATTTGATCGGTGTTGACGATACTAATATATGTTCTGCCGTCATGATTCTCTATGTTCACATGTTTTCCCTATTGAAGATTGGCAGTTCTTCAGCTGATATTTCTGTAGATAACCTGTTTTTTTTTTTTTTTAATTTTGTACGGGTGAAGATGTCTCCGTTGAATTTTTCATTATAATTTATTACTGCATGTCTATTTATCAATAAATTTGGAAACTTTAATCTCTTCCATAAATTTTAAAAATTTATGAATTTAAAAGATTGTTGGATTGGTTTCGGTTTTTGGCAAATTTTATGGGACGAAACTGAGTAGAGTAATAAGGTAAATTATTGGGCTGATATCGAAATTGATCTTGGATTTCACTTTTAACACTGTTCGAAAATTTTTAATAGCCTTTATTCAGTTATATACGAATCATTCTGATTTTGGAATGAGGTGGGCTGACTTGCTTATTGCTTTTGGTTCTGGAAAGTAATAAAAATTATTTATTTGTTTGCTTATTTTTCTCATAACACGAAAATGTACGAAAGGATTGACGAAATTTAGCTTAAGCTTTAATTGAAAAAATGAAAATTTGAATTTGATTATGGATGAAGTTCAAGAATTTGACTAGAAGCATGGATTGGGATGTTGGTAGTTGAGTGATAGTTTCAGGTGAAAGAACTTATTTAATCGCTCCTATATTAGTAAATGCACCTGCTTAGATATCCTAATTTATTATAATTAGATATACAGACCCTTATCTTAGCATTATTATTACTCATTTATCTACTGATGTTGTGCTCTTCACTAGCATTAGGATGGTTTGGTGTCCCATACAAAATTTGTTGCTCGTTGATTTGGTGTCGATTGAAATACCCGTTCCTAACTGCTTCATCGATAGTTTCGTATTGTGATGCAGTGCCCTCCGAACTTTCTTGTGGATGAGTCAAAAATCCCATATATCGTTGTTTACATGTTGGATTAAAGAAATTGTTGAATATACAATCCTCAGTCGTTGGTGATGGAAATATTTCTGAAATTTGGTAAATGAAAAATTTGAAAGTTTTACGAACGATCTTTGTCGTTTTATGGAAATTTATGTGGTTTAGCCAAATCGATGAAAAAGTTTAATTTTTGGATGGAGATGTGTTCCATTCCCATAATGTTCACTTTTGACTGAAGACGAAAGGTGATCTATGGAGGAAAAGTGATTAAAAATTTTGTTCATTTAAGGATAAGTCGAGAATCCAGCGGCGCCTATAGTGGTACTATACTCAAATTTAATCCCAGTCACACTGCATTGATTATTCAATGATAACTTAATGATGAATCGTTATGTAGGATAAGTTGAGGGGATTTACCATTAATGGTGCCATTTTCATGATTATAAAAAGATGCCATTGATCTCTGACTTGATTTTCTTCCATTAAACATTGAACTGCCTTCTTCATTTTTACATTCTTCACTGTCTTCAGCCAGGTTTTGGGTTGTTACGATAAATTTATGCCGATTGCCAATTGCCTCGATTGTTGAAACGTTTATATGTTCATCTGAAAATTTTAGCTTTTGGTCAGTCTTTCATAAATTAAGATTTTAGGATTTTTACTGGTTGCAAAATTCTCCTTTATTTTTTGCTTTTTTTTCTCTACAAGAAAAATCTTTTGATTTTGTTTGAAATGCTGCAAAAAAACAATTTTTTGGAAAATACGTTTTTGATAAATACTATTTCCTACAAATCTATAAAACAATATTTCCTATAAATCTAAGCTAAAAATTGAGCGAAAAATTTTATCCGAATTTTAAAATTTGTGATACAACTACTGACCAATGTAAAATTCTGGACGTGAGAACTGAACAAGGCTGAATTCAGGAGAGTTAGGAGGAGTTCCATGGTAGTCGATGTCTATAACATTGATACCAGTATGAGCTTGCTGCATTTCGTTGAATGTATCAGGTGTAAGTGTTGTGTTGTAATCTGGATCGGATTCAGTTATACATTCCGAAAGCATATCATGCAAAGAATTTGTTGAATCCATATATCTTCTTTGATCGAATGATGACAGCTGTGGCAAAAATTCGCTGAAACAGATAGAGTGACGGATTTTAAAAAAAAATAAAGAAAATCTTAGCTATTTCAGTTCTTCTTTTAATAGAATTCAGATTTCTAACTGCAAAGCTAGCTGCACGATCATTAGTATTAAGCACTCCTTAACCAGAGAGTCATTTTGGGAAAGAACCTCACAGCACTCAAGTTTAGTCACATCGAGAGAGAGGAATACTTCTGCACTCAAGGGTCAAGAATCGATGATTGCTTAGTTGAAAGAGTTTATTCAAAATAAACTCGACTATTCTCGACTAATTCGAAATAAACCTTAAGGCTTACTCTATCACTAGCCCAGTTTAAATTACAAATTACTGAATTTCTAAATATAGACGAAAATTTTTTTAGGTTCAGAAAATCTAGAGAGATAGAATGATCACCCATAAAATTCGGCATCGCTACTATGAGTTTGTTCTTGACATTTATCATAAGACGATCCACTTAACATTGAAGATATAGATGATGACGAAGACGATGGCTCAATATATCCATAATTATATGCCATAGATGTACGGAATTCTATGGATTCAGAACTACAACACGGGTCTATTGGCTTCCGAATTTCATGCGTCGGAACCGCTTCAGTTTCGAATAAATCAAGAAGCATTTGATCAGCATCTTTCCGTTCAAACGATTGCATCAGTTGTATATTTTCACACATAATGTTCCCAAGGATCTTAATAAAATTTTACCGCATCATTTTTTAATAAATCTTTTATCGTCTTTTAAAATATTAATTTAAAATTATAGCTGTTTAAATTACAGTTGTTAGGTTCAGATATTTAAAGGTATTTACCATAATCGTAGGCAAAAATAATAAAAGATTGCCGAATCTTGATGAAGCGACTTCTTTTGGATGTGTTTCTCTTACCACGTGGTATAGCACTTCTTGTATCCGATCACGTAAATCGGCTACCTGATCAGTCGCATCACTCGATAATCCCTTAACATCTGCAAATCGTACTAGTCGAGTCTCAACAAAACAAAAGCCTTTAATCGAAAAGCTTTTAAAAATCCTATTTTAAAAAACTATTTAAGACGTGAAGAATGCCAAACTATTTTAGAAGACGTGAAGAACATACGAGGATTTAAGATGATTATTGCTTTCATTAGAACAATTTCTTCTTCCGTAAAATTCAAATTTCGAAATGGTTGTGTTAGTTCATCGATGGTTCGTTCAATTATACGATTTGCCAAATGACTGGAAATGATCTCCAGATTTACAGATAATATAAGTAAGTATAATTCCGAGTAAATCTTTAAATCACCTAGAAGGGATAGAATGGTCGAGTGGTGTGTTACTTCGACAAAGATTTACTTATCATATTATTATCGCTGATGCCTTGAACCTATTATTAAAAGCGAACTCCAAGTGGTGCCATGGGTCCGTTTGTATATCAGTCGTTGAATAGAATTCTTGAACCAGTTGTCGGAATCTTTCTTAAAGTTTTTCCTCTCCTATCCCTCAGTTATCAAGGAAACCAATTTTTTTATGACCAATAAAAAATAAAATAAATTTACTATGGTTTATTAAAGATACTGTGTACATTTCGTGGAACATATCCGCTGCTGCACAAACAAATGATATCTTTTTCTTTCGTTGTTTTAGCAGTTGCAGCTGCAAAGCTGAAGATCATCAGAGGTGCAAATCCATTTCTTATAAGTGCAATCTAAATTTAAACGGCGATTTAAAAAATTCGCTCTATTCGCTTAGAAATTTTGATATATCCAATAAATAGCAAAATTGTATGGTACCACAGAGAAACGAGGAATTGCAGAAGAATTCCGCTGTTCATGTATAATCATAAAATCTAATTTTCTGGCAATACTTTAATACGAAAATATTTAAATTTTTTTGACTGAATTAAATTTTAATAAAAAAGAATGCTTGCAAATTCATTACTTTATCTTCAAATCCGGTCAGATCCATCATATCAAATAGATGATTTACCCAGTCGATTGTAACAATTAAGCGTCGATGAGCGACAGCTACTAGTTCATTGTTTTCAACTTGCCGATATGGTTCATATCGAACCTAAATTTGTCTTCAGGAATTTAAAATCATTTTTAAACGATAATAGTAATATTGGTGATAATATAATTAGCAATATGAAAAATTCTAAGAAAAATGTTTAAATTTTTAAGTTTGTTTTATTTCGAAATTTTCTGATCTGATTTTGATTCACTGAAAGTTGATTAAAATTCGTTTTCAGGATTTAAATTTGAAGCGACTTCTCCAGGTTTTGATGAAAATTTAGAAGTTTTCCCCAACAGTTCCAATGATTTAAATCGTGAAACAGATATGCTTCACCATCGGTTGAAGAAGTATCGATTACAAGTCTTGGATCCAATATTATTTCAAAATTGCAGTCAAAAATTCTACAACCATTCCACAATGTTTTCTTCCATGCGCAGACGATCGCCAAGAAGTCTTAATAAAAACGAAAGTTCGCATCCAACTTTGGTGAGCGCTATGTACGACTGTGAAACATGATCAGTGAGAGTGCAAACATTCCCAAACTGTCCATCGTTGACCATTCTTTCTTAAGATATCTTCCACACAATCGATGACTAAACTGCCTCCACTTTCGCTCGAATACCACGTATCTAGATGGTATCGTTTCAAAGCGTTATCTACGATGGTTATACGATATTTTTCGGTCATCAAGAACTCATAAATTGTTTACATGTCAAGCCATGTGACGGTTGCCAACCAACAACTGGATTAATATGAATAGAATGGGCAACGCATAGATGACCAGCAGTAGGGTCCAGTAGATGGAAGAATGCGTGCCTTCGGATAATTTCCGATATTTTATCGGATCTTGGGGCTTAGAAATGCTTCACTGCTGTGGCCAGTGGAACGCTCAAACTAATAGTGAATTGCATAAATGATGATGAAGATGCTCTCCATCAATTAGCATCAATTTTCTAATTAGCATAAACCACCTCAGTTCGCTTTCCATTCAATAAAGAAGGATTATTCAAGATCTGTTGAATCGAATTGAATGGTAGAGGATATAGATCGACTGCTTTTTGATTAGTATCACCACGGTTTACCTGAAATAGTAAGCAGTCAATTATAATTTAATCTAATTCTTTAGCAATATATATGGGGAAAAAGAAGCATGCATGGGTAAATATTAATGAAATACTGTAGAAACTTCAAATTTTGAAATTTGTTATTAAACTGAGTACCAAAGATGGAAGGTTTGTCCTAATTTGGAACCATTTTTTTCACTTTAACTTGCAAGTTATTTGCTACAAATTTTGAGTATATAAATACTGATACTGATATATTTTGAATATATAAATTTGGAATAATCCAAATTTAACAGCCATAATTTCGATAAACCAGACCATAATTTCGATGTTCATCAACTGCATTAAAATCGTTCTCATTTCAACCGAAAGTTTACGACTCCAATCCTCCGTGATTATTGCTTCATCAGAGCTTTCGTCACCAGATGTAAATTTTAGTCGTCGCACCTTGGTCTGGTAATGCCGACCAGTAGCATCTCGATCCGGACGGACAGCTAAAAATTGATGATGGAATTTTGTCTAAATATTTGGTATTTCATTTTTCATCTTTATTTAACTTTTTAAATTTTTTTTCAGCAAATGAACTCTTTTTTGATAACAAGGTAAAAGTAAAAGTAAGAGTAATGTAAAATGCAAAATTATTTGTCTTGTAAGATATCATTTCTTGAAATATTTTTCGAATTCCATGATTATAGATTTTTTCAGCGAAAAAACAATTCAATATCGGTTCTATGGATGAATGAAAAAACTGGTTGATATGACACCGTGACCAATTTACACCAACTAGAGCCAAACTGCGATCATATAATAAATTGTTTTGTAATTTTATATACTTGAGGTACAATTCTTCTTTTACTAGTCATAAAATTGCAGTTAAACCGTTTCTGCTAACCTTTTGGATCCATACCCACTTCGAGACAGCGTTTGAATCTGCAGAATCGACAGGAATTGCGTTCATCTAAAAAAAATTAGTTCATTGCCATGGATAATTGAAATTTGCTACAATATTTATAAACACTTTGTAAAATAATATTCTGAATAAATTTATGATATAAGATAAGTTATCAACTCACGTTTATCAACAATGCAATTGCCTTGATGTCTACACGAATATTCAGATGTACGTTTAAGGCTGAAACTTTGATATTTTTCAATTTCGCTGATACTTTCTACTTCTATTTCACAGTTATAGAAAATGTGCCAAAGAGATGGAGAAAAAATGCTGTTGGGCTACCAAAGTAGATTTTAAAGCTTTTTAGGAACTGGAAAATAATTTCGAGTTTTCGAGATAAAGTGGATGTTGAATAATTTTAAAAATACAAACGTTCTTCTGAAGAACCCTTTACATCCGAAACATGTCAAAACTCCATAATGCATTCTTGCATGTCCATCTCCACAAACACGGCATATCTCATAAAATTCACGGCCAGATTTGCCTTCTGAAAAGAAATTTCATCCATAGGAGAATTTGAAAATTTGATTCGGTTTCAAAATCTTGTAGATGGGCGAGAAACTTGCAAACATCTCCAACCACAATGCGAGTAGTTAAAGGAAGGAGTGAATGAATGACTTGCTTTGAAGTTTCTTCAGTTGGCACGGAGAATCATATTGCTCGCCTTGGTGATTCGCTGTCAGCGGTAAACCGTTCGACGTGGAAGCCATGAACTCGAAACCTGATGATCATCTAAATTTATGGCAGCGATCGGTTTACCGTAAATTCACTCAAAATAAGCCACGTGCTTAACGTGAATTTTTTTTCAACTGATAAAATCATCAATTTCACTTGAAAAAAAGAAGAAAAATCAAATTCGCCATAAATCTTGCCAAATTTAAGATACAATTTTGCCAAAAATATAATTCACAGAATAAAAAGAAGCTTAAAAAAATTTACAAGCCACAAGACGATAGAGAGCGATTCCTAAACGGCAATTAACTTGATGCCAATAATAGACGAATTAGATAAATGACAAGAAATTTATCAGTCACCAACAAGGTTTTTTTCAATTTTACAACGCCGTTTTAAATCGATAAAACAGATTTGGCATTTTTGTTTTAAGAAATCAATTTTATTTTAAAAAATTTATTTTTTTCGAAAGATTCATTGAAGTCGTTAAAGGCAATTACAGTTAGATTATAGTGTTTATAAACGTTTCGTTCGTAATTATAGGCTTATTTTTTTGGCTACACATTGGCTTAAGCCAAAGCGAAATCGGACTGTTTAAAAAAAGTAAAAGAAATTTCTTGCTGCGTGCTGTATTTAGCAACGCACTCTTGAAAATAAGTTTATTCCTTGTGAGGTGCTAAAATCGGACCTATGGCGCTCAGCCTTAGTGGAGCCAACTCGGCCACTCGTCCATTCTGCCCTCATTAGTCATAGAGGGAACTGTCTTGAAAAATACAAAAATAGAATTTTTTTGCTGATTCTTTCCTGGTTTCTAGGTGAGTGGAATGATCGTAATATCACTAGTTTGATATTCAGCTAACCTCGATCTGGCTTTTTCTGAAAAGTTTAATTTTTTAATTTCCTCTATGTCATTCAGATAAAAGCAAACGCGTTTTTGTCATTGCTAGTTAGTTGCCTGCAATTATGCGATGTCAAGAAGAATCTTGTATGTGCATACATATAATGTTATAATGTGGTTTGCTCCTGCAGGAAATAGAATCCCAACGAACTCAACGTTGTGAGAGTATCTCACAGCCATTTAATACGAGAAAGGTTATTGGGATACAGGAAAAAAAAAGAGGCATTAAAAATTCAAGGAAAATAAAATACAAGAGCTTGAATTATGAAAATTCAATGTTCGAATGGTGCTTCGCTTAGTTAGAGGAGAAAAGGTAATCCTGCCTCTTAACCACGAAAAACCTATCATTACAGTTGAAATCCCATTGCTGCCGGCGATCCATCCTCAAGAGATTCTCAACCGAAAACGCCTTACGCAGTCAACCAGTGGAGCAAGAAATGGTGTGTGCTGTGAAAAAGAATTATAGAACTAAAAAGAATTATAGACGAAATAAAACTTTTTAAGAAATAAGACGATTATTTTTGTCGATAATTACCTATCAAAAATTTATATATCAAAATTAGTTACAAAAAAGGTGAATAGAAAAAATGTTTACTGTTGAAGCTTGGAATGGACGAGAAAGAGTCGGTTTCCAGCAGAGGTTGAGTTTGGTTCCGCTCCTCTATACAAGGTAAAACTTATCAGAAAAAAAGGAATCATAAGAATTATGCAAAGAATTGAATGGACCAGAATTTAAGATCTCGTAAGAAATCAGCAATTTGAACGATGAAGACGCTTTCTTCTTCTCGATTTTGACATTGATGAGGCGACTGGTTCTCCTGGTGACTAGTGGAAGGCGTTTCCAAGTTTCTTGGTCATGCCTGAAAGCCAAACCTTCCCCCACAGTCTAAATCCATCTATACTCGGGCCGCCAATATTTCAGTCGCAGTCCACGTCTATCAGTCCATGACTGTTAAGCCCACCATTGACGGCATCCATCGAATGATTATCACGAAAATTCAATAATAAATAGATGAAATTAGTTGTCGATGCGATAAAACAGGAAAAAAATTTAAAAGTGCCAAACAACAAAAAATTTAAATGAAAACTTCGAAGCCTAAAAAAATTTTTTTAAAGTTTTTAAAGTTTTTCCTTCATTAAAACATCGATTAAATTAATCTATTATATTTAATAATAAAAATTAAATATATTTAACAATAAAAAATATATTTTATAATAAAAATTATTTTAAAGCGAACTATTGGAAATTTTCATGGAAAATTCTGTTCGATTATTACAAAATCACTTTTTAATAATACAACAGAAATATTTATAACGAGTTTTTTTAATTTTAATTAATATTTTTCATTTAAATTAATATTTAATTACAAAATAGATTATTCACATAGCAAATTTAATAGGATAAACTTTTTTGAAATGAGAAAAAGGAAGGCAATTTAGGCATTTTGGTAGAAAATGTAAAATATTAATCAGCGAACAAAGTTTTACTTAATAATATAAATAAAATTAATGAATTTGGCTAAAATAATTTCGCTGAATGACTCTGCTAATAGGAAGCAAATTGCCGATTGACCGATCACAAAGAATTATTCCATAAGAAACAAATAAAAATAACTGGAACGGTACCAAAACCCTAAGCGATTTTGTTTCAAAAAAAAGTTTCGATAATTTATAGGATCCATTTGCTAGGGCCACACTTACGAAAGAAAATTAATTTGCACCGCAAAAGGTCAAAGTTCTTGAGAAAATTTTACAATGCTAAATTTTTGACATTTCTTTTCCTTTTTTTGTGGATTTCGTAAATTAAATTTGAAATAGAAAACAAAATAGATTCTAGCGAATTCAACTTTTATTTAAAAATATTTGCATTTTTTTCTGAATTTTGAAAAATTTCTTGTAAAAACATTTTTTTGCTATTTCAGAGAATTTTTTACATTTAATTACGGTATTTACCAATTTAGCTCGACGATAATAACTGTGAATAAATTGTTATTATTAGAGATCGCTTCAAATGACCTCCACTGACCCGATTTAATTGGCTTCGTGAGAGTTATTTCAGTTTCGAATGTTTTTATATAACTGAGAGAAGCTAGGGAAGCTTTCGCCGCGTTCCTTAGATTCTGAATAACATTTACATTTTTTATGAACTTTTCTAATTTTTTTGAATTATTCTGTAATTAAATGGTTTGAAATGGCATCAATTGACCGATAATAATTCATTTTGCAATGGCAATATTCATCACCAATGCACCATAACTTCGACTTTCGGCGAACTTTTCATATACATTACGCAAAATTTTGTAACCACTGAGCCACTGAAAAGAACCATCTTTGTTATTTTAAAAGCTGTCAAACTGCAATTGGAGAAGCGCTCATTATTGTCGGTTAAACTGGCTCCACTGGAACGATTTGTCGAACCAAACGAATTTTGCCAGGTCACTTGGCGAAAGAAGCACCACAGCATGATTTGCCAGCGCCACACGAGTTTTTGAAGGGCAGGCTTACCTCTTGTCTAGCATATAATTTCAGTATCAGCTTTTCAAACTGAGTTTATCTGCCGCAGAAGCATAGGTCAGATCCAAACTCGAGCCATTCTCGGTGGTACTCATCCAAGCCACCGATGCGATCCATCCAATCCAAAAAATCCAATCTAAATCCAAAACCCAACTTTTTTTTCTAAATAATTTATTGAGTAATTTATTGATACTGTTTCTGATTTTAGTATTGCTGGTTTCTAAATGTTATATGTTGTATATGTTATATAAATGTTATATATATATGTTAAATTTTTGATATTCAATTGTTTTTTTTTAAATAATTCAATGCAATCTTCACACAAAAAGAAAATATTACCAAATCTATTGAAGTAAATTGAAAAAACAGTTACGGTCAAAAATATGAACGATTATATTATATCACTATCTACCATAAATGAATTTTCTATGATAAAGAGCTGATTAAAATGATAGTGCTATGGACACGGACGACTCAGCTTCCTTCCAATAGTGTTGAAACAGGAAGTGGGAAAGTGGGAGAGAAAATTGCGAACGATTTGAACAATTGCACGACTTTTTCAACGACAATAAGCTTATCGAAGTCGCACCTTTTGTTCGTCCCTTACCTTAAACGCAGCGTGAATGCCAGCAGAGACAATATTTTCTTTTAAAATTGGTCAATTAAATAAATTTTTGTTGGCTGAGAGAAGGATTTGCGAACTATTTTTATTTGTAAAACGAAGCAAACAAATGGAAACAAATTACTGCAATCAGTAATAATTCGCTTTATTTGCAATTAAATTATGCATTGCTTGATGAGTTACAAAAAAATTAAACGATTAAAACGAAAAACATTAAAATTTGGCAAAAATGATTAATAAATTAAAGAGAATTTAGGAAAACTTTGTATAAATGAAAAGTGACAGCTGATAAACTCGAAAATATCGATAAACCCGTTTTCTAAAAGGTGCAATTCGGTATCACCGATCACCTATACGAAATAAGGAAAAGTAAAGGAAAAAGTGCGGGGAAAGAGGAAAATTATCGAGAATTTCGCGAATAGTTCAAGAAGGCTGATTTCCGCAATTAAATTTTCAAACTTTGGAAAATTTTTTTCAATCTTATACGAAGAAATAAGCTATTTTAATCTTTTAATATTATTATTCAGAATTGTGTAGCTGATTATTTGAATTGTGATGAATGGCACCAAAAGTGAGATGGCGAAATCATGACATGGATTGATAAGGTTAAAAGAACTTTGGAGCTTGGGCGATGGATAACAGAATGGCTTCTGTTGCTTTCAGACATAGTTCTGGTTCGAGACACTTGCAAAAGCCTAATTTCTGTGGCCTATTGAGTTATTCTAATCAGATGAAAGCTAGAAAGAGGATGAGTATAAATCATGAATATAAGAGAATAGGTAGGTGCGAAATTCGTAAATTTCGCACCATGATGCTTTTTTATTTGAACTATAAGAGTTAGCTGTTGTCACACGAGAGTTTTCATATTATCCGACCTAGTTCTTTATAGTTTTCCATGATGAACTGAAATCTACGAATGGAAGCTTATCTTTAGCAAAAAATCCGTTAATAGATCGAAAAAATGATCCAAAAATAATAATACGTAATAATGGTTAATTTTCGCTAGCGAATTTCCTTGCAAAACTAGTTTAATGTCTTTTGTCCTCCAACTTATTCTCACACTTCATCGATATTACATATTTCGAATATCTTTTTTTTTCGCAATTTTTAGTCGATTTTTCGATTTTCCTGTTTAAAATAATCAAATTAACATGCGTATCAAAAATACGAAGAATATACTGAATGCACATCGATCTAACTGCGATGAAAACGTTAGGCGAAAATGTTAGCAGAGACGACTAATGCATGACGATAAATCCATGATACGAAGGATGGCTGTGACTGTGACTGCCTTCGTCGTTGTCATTCGCAACGCCAGAAAGGTCGTAATTTTTGAATTTTTGTAAAGGAAAAAAGAAATTTACTACAATATAAAGTCAATTATTCTCTTCGGAGGATTTCAAATAAATTTTTTCTTCGTTTTTTTACAATCTTTTTTTCAGAAAAAGATACTACACAAATGTAGCATTAGCTTTATCCTCTATTTTCTTGTCAAATTTTAGTTTAAGTGGCACTCATCCTTCTTCGAAACAGCACTCATCATTTTTGGTTTGGTTGGCCCCACTGGTTATTAGAATGGGGTCCCTAGGCCAGGCGCACAGACGTGCAGGTGGATCCCAATATCATCCAAATTTCACTTTAATGGCACGCTTACTACCATCAACAGGTGGTCGTATCGTAGGTTTGGTTATCTTCGAACTGACTTCGATTCCCTCGAAATTCATCTCGAGCTATTCGTCCATGTCTTTCTCGACGTTTCTCAATTTTTTCAGTTTTCTTCTCAAAAACATTTATTTTTAAACACAGTCTCTAATTTTTGGAAAAATTTTTCGCAATAAAACCCCACCCATTTATAAATTAATAGCACTTTTTGATAGTAGATAGGGATGAAAACGCCATTTACAGTGTTCTCGTTGTTTTTTATAGATAATTTAAAGCCTCGGTAAGCGAGTGCATAGTGCTTCAGATTATCACGTTGAGAGGTAAATTCGGTGCAAGGAATGTGCTTGTTCGTGCTTCTCCCTCCTTCTCCTCCACCCTCCCCCCACCCCCACCCTCGAAGACAAAAGAAGCAAATCTCATTTAAAAAATTTGTATAATGATGATTCACTTGCACATCGGCAAAGTACCTGGCGGAAATTTCCAACCGTTCCTGCAGCAAACTGAGTTGGCGTAGTTGGAGTGCTAATCAGTCAGCAGTTTTTATGATATTTTAGTTCTAATTGATAATATTCTCTTATGGGTTTCGCCATTTATTAATGAATTCACTATCGCTAAACAAGAGAATTTTAAATTCAATTTTTGTTGCTTACCGTCATAATAATTTTCATAATTTTATTTTCTCGAAATTTTGAAAATTTCGTAAGATTTTAAAATTCGACAAAAAATAAATGTGAATCGATCTATTTTTTCGATTATTTAGTTGTTCGAGTGTTGGAATTTTTCAAAAATTTTTTCTCACTCTGCATTTTCCATTTTAGGGTTGTAAAAATGCTATTTGTTTTTTTCATTATTTTTCATTTTTCTACAGTTCTCAGTTGTTTTCCGACTCGACCTTCTATAACAAACGACAGTTTGATATTCACAGCTCGCAGTAAGACTTTTTATATTTTATGAGAAATCTGCCTTTCGTGTCATTCGCTGACAGAACTTCGACACTTTACTGTGGCCAAATTATGGTTATAGTATCCCTTCTTAGTAATCAGCCAAACCAGCGATGGTGGACGCTTTCAAAAGAAGGAGAAAATTTTGTTAAATTGTGTAACCTATAATGAGCGCTGGTGCCGAGGTTCTATTCCCCGCAGGAGTAAACTTGTACAAAAATCCGGGTGATGCTGGCGATTCACCTGTACTTCTATCATTCCCTGGATCTCTGGCATATATGTCCAATATGATAAGCCAGCGTAGCGAGTTTAACCTCTAATGGTGAGGATTCTTTTAAAAAAATTTAACCTATAGTATAACGTTGTTAATTTGTTAATGCTAAATTAAATTTTTTGATTAAAAAAAATATTTTAATTATTGCAGTTCCCTTTTTATTGATGTCGATGAAATTTTAATAAATTATTGATAAAGTTATTGATAAGTTTCTTCAAATAACCTCTCCAATTTAATTCGATCTGTTTTTGCAGCTCAGTGGAATGTCGATTTCAACGATTGTCCAACAAAGCTTGAAACAATCACAGAAGGTTGGCGAATTCTTCCGTTTTTTCATAATTTTGAATTTTTATTACAATTTTTCTTTTAAATCTATCCGATTCAATTCATTTAACTTTTTTTTGACGAATTCGCTAATTGAAAAAAGGTGCAAATGATATAAAAAAACCTTTTTTGGATTGTATTTCTATTTTGTTTCTATATTTCTTTTTTGCTTATTCATGAATTTCTCTCATATTTTACGAAAAATCGAATGCAATGAAGGAAGTTAACTGAATTTCTCAACTATAAACTGTCTTTGAGAACTTTATAGTTTCTGGCCAAATGTTTCTTTTCAACGATGACAAAGTATGGCGAATAAAAGGTCGACAAATACTTGGAAAGCCATTTAATTATAAAACGGTTAGAAGAAACGTTTAATTAAATTATACCAAAATAATCAGAAGTATGAAGTATGTTCTATCAGCCCACTCCAAAATGCATATGAGATATTGCCAGTGTTTACTGGTTAAGTTGGCTTCACTAGTTATTGCCATATCTGGAAGCAGCACTATTTTTTCTACTGCCTAAAAATAACTGCGCTGCTTGTATATTTAAAGCCTATCCTGAGCACACCAATATTCCTTGATAGTCGTTCCTGCTTTACACCGATGCATCCATCAAGATTTTATCAATTCCTGTACATAGCGAAAACCAGTGTAGGCGACATTCTATGACGATCCTAATGATGCAGCCAACATCCATTCAATCAAAGTTTGATGCAAATGAATACAATTCTATCCGCACGATGGCTATGTAAATGTGAATGATATGGCATTGCCAAGATTTTTCAATGATTCGATTTGAAACGCGATGCCACTGACATTCTGAGGTAGCCAAATGTTGCCAGATGCTGATCTTGACTAGAACCATAATGTGCTCTGAGAAGGATGTCAGTTCCAGTGTCCGAATATTTGGCACCTAGCTTTAGCGACTAGATCATGATACGACTATTAGTTACTGACAGCCCTGAGTCGTCCGATCCACCAAAAAAACTCAGCCAGTTCTGTTCTGCATTCTGGTAGAGGAAAAGTTTCTTTCGGTAGATGTGTGGTATCCAAATAGTAGTATCCAAGTTTTGAAAAGACTTACTTTCAAAAAGCTATTAATGAAATAATTCAGTGGAAATTAATATCGGTTAGCATTTTAACCCTTCATATAATGAAAGCCAATTTCTCGTCGCTCACATATGAAACCTATGGATCTGCTTGTTTTCTTTAACGAATTCAGTAGATCCCTTCTCCTACCACCGTCTCTTTTTGGTTTCTCGAACTTCTGTGCATCATATGCCATCGGATTGAGAAGAGGATGTTTTTTGGCTTTAATGTGTCCTTCGCAATACTCTATTGTACAGGTTTATAGGGCACTTGAAATCGCACTATTTTAGGGTTGATTTGACGGGCTTATTCCTGTTAAAGAGGAAGAAAAAAATGAAAAAAAGAAATGTTTAAAAAAATTACGAAAAAATTACGACTGCTCACATTGAAATTATTGGTTTCAATTGTTCTAATTATTCATTGTATTATTTTTCAAGGACTCTCTGCCGCAATAAATTTGTTTTGGTTTAGTTGAATTATGTTTTCGAGTGAGTTTATTGCTTATGGTTTAAAACATTGCACGGTTGTGCCGCATCATCCGTCATGCATCTTCATTCGTTATAGGTTTTCCCTGAAGGCCCTCCGGTCGTTAATGTTTCTGTCACTGTAAATGAACTCACTTATCTTATTCATGACCGTACGATTTATGCTTTCGAAATGGATGAAGTAACCAATCAATTTTTGTTAGTCCAAGAGATTTTTTCTAATTTTAATTTATAGCCATCGACAATTCACTGCTAATTCAAATTACAATTCCATGAAAAAATTAGAAGAAATGCCAAAAATCAAAAAGCTATTAATGAAATAATTCAGTGGAAATTCACCAATTTGCCAATCTTCTAAAAAATCAGAAAATATTATTTTACTGCTGGAATTTCCAGATTAACTCTGAATTTATTCGAAAAGAAAAATCATTAAGATTTATTGGTTCATTTTTTGTAAGCGTTTGTTAATGAGTGCCTTTCGCCATAGAATCACTTGGGAACAGAAATATAGGAATTGGTGCAGATGGTCTGCAGTGCACCATTATGCACCGATTTATTCACTGCATGTAAATTACATAAAAAGTGGACTATCGATAAGATTTCTACAGTACTTTTTAGATTGGCTGAAGGTTGGCCAAAAAAACTTCATCATCGACTATTATTCCTTCCGCTTGCTGCTTTTCCACTTGCAAATGGAACTGTCGTCTTAATATCGGTAATTTGGACCATTTCGCACAATTTAATAAAATAGTTATCAGTTAAGGAAACGACACATATGATTATCGTTGTATAACGTTGAGTATTGGCCTAATTCGACCTGAATTTGTTAATCCGCTATAAAATTTTAGTGGAATTACGAGCGCTTGCAATAGCAAAGCGAAAAGGCTAAAAGGTCGGATCGTTCTACTTGAAATTTGAATGAAGTGAATATTGTTGAATGAAAATGTAGTCTTTTAGGGCGATGTCTTTTCAACGTACGATTTGAAAAGCAACACTCCAATAGCGATCGGCGACAAAGAAAAGGCTTTTCCTAATTTGCCAGACGGCCTCGTCTCCGGCATTCCAGTGATTTCCGGCCGATTCGATGCTTACAACCTTTTCGATAAGCAGACCGTCTACGAATACAGTTTGAAAACAATGAAAATTCTCCTCGCACAACCATTAAAGAATTTTCTTCTTTGCAAATAAATATTGCAAATAATATTAAATATTTGTAATAATAAATAAAATTGTTTTTACTTTGTTAATAATCGAATAATTTTTTAATAAAAAATTTTCTATTTTGAGATTTCAATAAATAAATGTTTTATTACTGAAAAATTTCGGAAATCCAAAATCAGCGCTTTCATCAACTTTTTCAGCGAAAGCTGAAGGTGAAGGAGAAAACTTCTAAAAGTTAGTTCGTAGATTTGACGCACGCACATGTCGCATAATATTATTTTGGCCGGCAACATCACAGATGACACGGAACGCGGTTCGTCTGTTTCGACGCGAATGGAGGGAGAGGTGCCTGCGAAAGGTGCGTGCGTGACCCTCGCTTTGGCGAAACAACAGGGTCGACCAAAAAATGCATGGCACCCTCGCAACAGCGTTTTATGAACACGTCGAGCACGAGTCGAACGTGACCGAAAGTTGTTGGTCGAACTTGGCGTGAATTACGAATTGTTTTGAGCAGCAAGGCGGGGTGAAAGGGCGAATTGCTATAGGGACGGAAGTTCCAATGCGGTGTTGGATTTTTTGCGATTTCTGCACTTCGAGCTGATTCGACCAGTTTTCGCTGTTTTTAGTATTTTCGCGATTTTTTTATTTTCGCTCTTTTTTGTACTTTGCGCCGCCGTATAATTTAATCGTATAATTTTTAATTAATATTTTGTATTAATGATAGAAATAGTTGTATTTCTAAAATAGTTCTTTTTTCAGTTTTTCTGCATTTTAGTCGCTGCGGTGATTCAAAATAGGAAGCGAGGAGGCGCTTTTATAAATGGGTTCGAGGCAGTCAGTAGCAGCCGAAAACTTTCCATATTCCGCAAGCGAATTAGGCGCCGATAGAAATGAAGTAATCTTTTAAGGTATTTTTTATTCCAGAAGGCAATGAAATTTTTCAATGAAATATTTTATGTTTTAAAAAATCCCATTAGAATTTTTTATATTCTTTGTGAAATATTCTCCTAGAAATTGCTCGTGCGAGTGTTATTATCGAGGGGTTTCAGTAAATGCACAAGGCGGATAGTGTCGAGTCAAGTTGAGTGGCTCAAAGAGTAATGCACAAAGAGAAGAGTAAGGTTCAAATCCTTAAGTCATTAACTTACATGCGGTTTATGGGTATTGTACAGCTGACCCGAAAATTTCTCGAAGATACACCATTAGCTGAGGGAATGGGAAGTTGTCGCTCATTCCCAAAAGTTTCACAAATCTCGATTTGTGATTCGAGTTTCGAGTTCATAATTTTTTGGCGCATTCTACTGGAATGAAGTGGAATGTACTTATATATTGACTGTATTGACTGTATATATTGAAGCACACATGGAAATGACAAGGAATCATTTTTTATTTATATAGTTTCCTCAGTTTTTTGTATGGACGAAACTTTAAAGTCAGTTGTTAGCTTGTAAAACGATTTCTTAAAAAAAAATCGCATTTTCTTCATTTCTTGACAGATTCGATTTTATTTTAAATATATATTTACTTTTCTTGTTTTCTTACTTTTTAACTAATAACTCTTTGGAATTGATCTTAACAATTTTTTTTTTGTTTACTTTTATTTCTATAATAAACATTTTGAAATTATTTCATTATTTTATTCAAATTTGATTATATCTAAGTTATTAAATTTTATTACTATATATTAAAAATTAAAACTAAAAAATTGTTGAAGAATTCGAGAATATAAGTGTTTAATATGAATCTTGCAGACGTCATTTAATGCTTATATTAGTGAATGTCCATCGGCTGATGCAAATGTTTCGGGTTGTCCAGTCAGAGGATCTAAAGATTGTGTTGATCCTCTAAATAATGTATGATATTTAAAATTTTTTTCTTTTAAAAGATTATTTCAATAGAAAGCAGATCGACGAAGCTTTCCGAAATTGTTTCAGAAAATGTAATTTTAGATGCCACCGCCGAATCAGCAAGCTGCTCCAGATCAGCCATTTCCTTTGAGTACATTTCGTGAAAGGTCTTCTATACCAAAAGCTAATAGTGAAGGTTGTTGGGAATATCCTTCGCCGCAGATGTTCTGGAATGCGATGTTAAAAAAAGGTATTTATTCTTCAACTGTTTGATGCATTTATGAGTTTTATATAAATGATTGCTTATTCAATTTTGATTTTCTGATCAGTTTGTTCTACTGTTACGAAATCACATATTTAGCCATGATGGAGCCATTGATATATTGATGATTATAAAATTGATGATAAAATTTATATGTGTATTTTCCATTGTTAATTTAGAGCAGATCGATTAATCCATAGTTAATTTCTTAATTTATAATCTAAATATGTTATGATTTTATATTCAAATATAAATGCTTAAAATATTAGTTTGATTCCTATCAGTGTTCTCCGCGTAATGGAAATTCTCCCATTTTGTTTAATAGGTTGGCGATGGCAAGAAGATCAACTTTCGCAAAGAGATATGGATAACATTATTCGTATTCACAATTCCACTAATGAAGAAGCATGGAGAGAAGTTTTAAAGTGGGAAAATCTGCTTCATCCGTTAGTACTTTATACATTTTTTTGTATCCATTTGTCTTTTTCACGAGGTTACTCGTTATATTATTTTATTTCTTCAGATCATTTTATAGGGAATGTGATTGCCCAAAGCTGAAAAGTTTTAAAGGTAATGCAAAACAGATCTCACCCCGAGCTCGAATTCGTCAGCTGTTAGGGTATTTTTTCCATTTATTTGGAAAATGAAATACGTTTTTTTTGATAGTTTTTTAAAAATTTCCTCTCTATCTCTAATTTTTATTTCACTTAAAAGATTTCAGGTATGAGTTGCCTTTTGATCGCCATGATTGGATAATTGATCGTTGCGGTCAGCGTGATGTTAGTTTTTATTATTCAGTTTTTCTATCAGGAAGCAGGGAGCTTTAATTTTTTTTATATATTACCTAAATATTTATATATTACCTAAATATTTTTATCAACTCCTTTATAGTTTTTTTTTAATTCGTTTTATTTTTACTTTTTTTCGCATTTTTGCTGAACAGTTTTAATTATAATAATAATAATCTATATTATCTTTTTCCCACTTTTTTTAAATCCATTTTATTTTCAGGTGCATTATGTAATTGATTATTATGATGGTGGTGCTGTGGATCATCATTCGAAACTTTTCACTATTCTTGATGTCCGACCTGCGTTGACGGACTGGCAGAATTTTTGGGATAGGATGGTTGTTGCTTATTGGCGTTTTAAATACGAGACCTTGGGCCTTACTCCAAAGCTACCTATTCCTCCTGTTGCTAAAAGTTGAACGACATTTTAATTTTTAATTTTATAAATGTTTATTTGTGTTTACTACCTCATTTTTTTACCTTTTGTTAGGGTCATAAAACCGCTTTAATTAATTTGATTATTATGGTCAGCAGATTTCTTAGATAATATTTTTGTTTGCTCGATTGCAGTGCTTTTTTAAATACTGGTCTTTTTCATAGAAACAGGTTATATTTGTTCTCTTTGTTATTTTTTTATATTTTTCAGTTTTAGCTGTATAAATATTTTTTTTAAAAGTATATTTTTATGCATTTCTGCCTATTTAAATGTTGAATTGGCTTATAAATTATTTCGATAGTTTTGTGGTGAAATATTTATGGAGAAAATTGGCAATGAAGCAAAATAAATACTGGCTGTGAAATGTTTCAAATATTCATAAAGAACTTAGAAGAACTGTGATATTCAATGCGGTTATTTAAGCGGTAATAACGAGATTAAATACTATTAAAAGTTGATAATACAGAATGTAGTTTCAGAATGTCTGTCGTGTTGCGTTTATTTATTCAAACGAAAAATAAGATTAATTCTCCACCGAAAATTCTTAATTCTAAATTCATAGTTCCACTTCTTCGATCCGTGTTAGTTTTTTTAAATTTTTCCATTTAATTTTTCGCGATTTTCAGTTATCCGTGTATTTAAATTTATGACATTTCATTATCAACATCAGTGTATCATAAATTTTATTTATTTTATCGAGCTCCGGCAACACTCTACAAAGTTGAGCAAGATTAATTTGCTCCAGGTGAAGATATTATGTGGAAACCAGTTTTGTTGGAACCACAATAGTCAACCAACTTTGATACTGCATTGTTTGCGTGGTGATCTGATTAAAGATGTTTGGTGTAGGCAAAATAAGGATTGATTTTTTAGAAGGTTTTACAGTAAATCTCTCAATCATGTAAATGATTTGCGTTTTTACTCGAATTATATCTTACATTACATCTCGCGTCCTGAGTCTTTATTTTTCGTATTGCATTGCAGTGGATCATAAGGTATATTGATATGTCTTCAGTTTAAGCAACGAGGCTTTTAAGAAATTATCCGATAAGGATTTTGGCAATTTCAGGTAGCCTACGCAGCAAGGAAAACACCTACTTGTGTATAAAAATAGTCGTTTATATTGTTGAGAGATTTATTCTGAATTATCACAGAAACTCGGAAACTCGGAAACGTAAATAAAATTTACGTTATGTCGATATGATATGTCGATTTAAATAAAGAGGCTTTTGAAAAGTTTTATTGCCATTTTAATCATTTTCAACGGAAGAATTTATGAATTTTAAAATGTATGAAAATGTATTTAAAAATATTTGGAATCTCAATCATATCTAGTTGGGTTTTTTATCGATTGAATTTCGATATAAAATTTTACAATTTATAAAACTATTTTTAAAAAAACATAATGACCAAATTTAGTCAAACAGATGGAAAGAATTATGTTTTGGGTGCATCACTTGTAGCAAATACCACGCCAACACAGCGTAAATTGATAGGTTTGTGGTTATTGGGATGTGCTGGTATGGTTTATGGTGCGGTTGCGCTGGGAGGCATAACTAGGTGAGCAAGTTTTACTTCTTAAAGTATTTGTTTTATTAAAAGATTTTCGTTTATTTATTTATTTATTGTTTTCCATATTTTGCTTTTCTTATGAAGATTCATTTTAATATTTTTTTAGTCCATTTTTTCTTTTGGAAAAATTTAGATTAACGGAGTCTGGTCTAAGCATGGTGAATTGGGATTTGTTTCGGTCAATGAAACCTCCATTCAGTAATCGTGAATGGTCTGAGGAATTTGAACGTTATAAGCAATATCCCGAGTACAAATTGTTAGTTTATTCAATTCTCTTATATTGATCGTATAAAACTTTCCATCGAAATTTCTATTGTTATCCTCTATTTTAGCTTCTTTTCAGTCTGAATTTATAGCCTGCCGTAAATTTTATCATAATTTATGGTTAATTTCATTAGTGCTTCATTTTTCAGTTCATTATACGAATAGAATTAGTTTATTTTCTGCAAGCTTTATTTTCAGCAAGAATAATAATGAAGAAATGACATTATCGGATTTTAAATTTATATGGACAATGGAATATTTACATCGTATGTGGGGTCGTACTGTCGGAGTCATTTTTTTATTGCCTTGCGCCTATTTTTGGGCTAAAGGCTATTTTTCAGCTCCAATGAAAAAGCGTATGCTTATAGCGGGCAGCCTTTTAATTTCCCAAGTATATCTTCCGGTTTAAAATTTCCCAGTTTTTTTTGAAATTTGGTGATTTTTATATTTTATATGAAAATTTGGATAATTTGTTTTTTTTTTTTTACTTCAGGGACTAATTGGATGGTGGATGGTGAAATCAGGACTTGATCCTTCTGGTAATTCTAATCAAGATATCCCTCGAGTATCAGAATATCGTCTTTCTACTCATCTGCTTATGGCATTTATTTTGTATACCATGTATCTATGGACTGGGTTGTCATATATTTTCATTCCACATGATGTATTTTTATCATTTTTCTGAAAAATTGGCGATTCTTCAATTTTTCCAGCTTTTTAAAGTGAAAATAGAGAAATCTTTTCAGTCGAATTTTTTATCTTAAATTTATTTTAAATTATAAAAACGTAAAAAATTTTGGAAAAATTATTGTGTTTATTTTTAAATCATTGACATGTCAACTATACATTTAAGCACACGAATTTGAAGAATATTTCTAAACTACGCGGTATGGCTCATTGTTCCAAAACTTTCATCTTATCTACGGCTGTAATGGGTTAGTATATATTTTTTGTTTTTCTATTGTGGTTCTTTTTTCTTGTCTTGTATTTGTCTTTGAGTTTAATCTCTACGAGAAAAGTCTAATTTTATTTTAGTCTCAAGCCAGAATCTTTCAAAAATTTTAATTTTGTATGTAAATTAGTTTCTGAAATTCTAGGAGCCTTCGTGGCTGGTCTTGATGCTGGTTTAATTTATAATTCTTGGCCCAAATATGCTGGAAATTGGATTCCTGAAGGCTTGATCTCTAAAAATCCAAAATGGAAAAATCTTTTCGAGAATCCAACTACAGTGCAGTTTTTGCATCGAAATATGGTTTATATTTCTCTATTCATTCATGTTATTTTTTTTATTTTCTATTAAAAGATTTTCTGATTTGCTGTTGTTTGGGGTGAATTCTTATCAAATGCTGCATTTCGGTTAAAGTTGAAAGTGTTGTGGTGGTTAAAAGAATTTCGCATTTAAAATTTAAAATTTATTAAACCCTAAACTAAACTAATTTAAAATTTCCAGCATAAAATTAAATTCCAATTCCAATTTTTTTGTACTTTTTCAATTTTTTTCCAATTTTTTCCAATTCCAATTTTCAATTCCAATTCAATTTTTTCAATTCCAATTCCAATTCCAATTTTCAAAAATTCCAATTTTTTAATTTTTGTACTTTTTCAATTCAATTTTTCCAATTTTTCAATTCCAATTCCAATTCAATTCCAATTCCAATTTTTTCAATTCCAATTCCAATTCAATTCCAATTCCAATTTTTCAATTCCAATTCCAATTCCAATTCAATTCAATTTTTAAAATTCCAATTTTTCAATTCCAATTTTTTAATTTTTGTACTTTTTCAAAATCTTACAAAAATATCTGCTTAAGAAATTTAAATGAAACTTAAAAATTTTATTATATTTCTGTTAATTTTGAAATTTTTCTCTTTTTTAAATTATTTTCTAATTTAAAATTAATTTAGTAAAAAATAAGTTTTAGTTTAGGGTTTAATAAATTTATTTGAAATTTAAAGGCTTATTTGACTCTGCTTTCGATCACTATAACTTGGCTTATCGGGCGTCGAATAAATTTGGGCTATCGAGCAAAATTTGCATTACATTCATTGATGGTTGTAGGCTATCTGCAAGTGCTGCTTGGGATCGCAACTTTAGTAATATTTTTTCATTTTGTTTTCTGTTACAACAAGCAACTATATTATAGCAATATTATCAAAAAGTAAACAAAAGTTCTACAATCGTTTCTTATTTTTTTAATTTTTGATTCAGGTGCATTATGTTCCTGTTTGGTTAGCAGCTTTACATCAGAACGGCTCAATGGCTCTTATAACTTTTGCTTTTTGGCTAACCAGCGAGATTCGTCGGGTTCCAAAATAAACTATGTTTTTTCATCTCCTTTATTTTAAGCAATTTTAAGATTTTTAATATTTTCATATCGTAAAATTTTTGCAGTTACAGGGTATTTCTCGAAGAAATTTTTGGACTGTCGCTTTTAAGTTTTATTATTATTCTTCAATTCAAAAGCTCATTATGCTTTTGTTAAACCTCGAATCTAAGTCATATCTAAAGCATTATATCTACATTGCTCTTTTTATTTATTGTTTTTTGTCTAAAAAATGAATATTTTTTGTGCTTCTTATATGTTTAATATACTTTTACTTTTATGTACTAATATACTTTTTAAAAGTTCGAGTCTGTCATTATTTAAATTTGATTACCAAGTAATCTTATTGCATTTGCGTTAGGGATGCCATCATTGAAAATTTTCCAAACGTTTTATTTTCTTAATGTTAAACTATTTTATACATAATAAATTTTTTTAGTTTTTTTGGACATTTCGTTTGTTTTTATGATTTCAATAATTGGTTTATATATTTCCTTTGCAGCTCGTTCTCCCCATATGAAATCCATGTGATTGAAATCGTTCAATTTTTCGTTAACGATAACTCGCTGCAAAATAATTTTTTATAAAAGTTGGTTGTTTATCTATGTTTTTAACTCTGTTAATGGATGTGAAAGGATGGATCCCTTTTGATCTCGTGTTAATTTTCAATTTTTCAGAGTCTATAATATATCTAGCATAATTATTACTAACTGTTTGCGGACTATTAGTTCTTATGTCGTATTTAAGGCTTACTTCTTTTTTTAGATTCGGTAATAGAAAATTTTTGATGTCTTTTTCATTAGCTAACCAATCCGCTGGACTCCAGTAAAGATACATGTCGACATCAATTTCCTTCAAGTCATACTTTGGTGGAGTGGCCTGAAATTAAAATTAGTCCAAACAGTCAATTATCAATTGCTACTTGAAGTAATATATACATTAGCATACATTCCCATAGCGTTTTATATTCTCGTCTTCGTCAAGCCAATCATATGCTTGAAACTGACCGCTGTTCACCAACTGTATCCAGTGTTTTATGTTTGTAGTTGATGTTCCACCGGGCAAATCAGACAGGAATATCGGCAAACGTGTCTAGAATGGAAAGAAAATAAATAAAATATGGATTTGCAGCGGTATGGATATCAATGGGAATTGAATTTTAGTCCTATGAGAAGAAATCGATAGAAATATTTCATTAATTTATCACACAAATATAAAATTTAATTAAAAGAGAAGCAAATATTCATGATTTCTGTGATTTAATTAATGTTAATTAACCTCATTCAATTGGTTACTAACGGTGCCTGAGATTATCAGAAGCAAATTTGAACATGGTGCTTGTGACCCAAATGGGTTACAAAATACGAATTTAAATAATTCCATCTGCCAACCGGTCGGTAAGAATTCTCGTGCCCCTATGATCTACAATTTGGAAACAAAACGTAATATTTTTCGTTTTTTTTTTGTTTTTCGAAATGATAAAAAGAAGATAACGAAAAGAAGAATCGCTAACCCGAACAGTCCAAGAGAAATAATCCGCTAAGTATCTCAAAAGTCCTTTAATATGTTCGACGGTGACAATTGGGGCCAATGCAAAAAATTTTTTTATCTAGAAAATTTTATCTTAAATTAGCATTGTTAATGAAAATGGAGGTAAAGTTCGCAAATGGCTAAATTAAGAGGCCTTTAGATAATGGAGGAAGAAAAAAGTAGGAAAGTCACCAATAGGATTTCAGATTAATGAAAGCAGTTGATTAAAGCCGCTGAAATTTGATGAAATTTGATGATAATGATTTTGCATTATATGAAGTCAAGTCAAACTAGCGATCAACCTTTTGAGCGAATGCTTTATCGCTAGCCAATTTGGCGAACATGATCAAAGTTCCTTGAGAATGGCCAACATAATAAAGTTGTGATTGTTGTGTTTCTTCTAGGACTTTATCTATCATTGCAGTTAAATCATATTTCATCATATCGTACCAGCTAAACAAATTAATTTTTTTAAATTTCTGAATGGCATATAAAGAATTTGATTGCACTGAATATAAGAATAAAAAATTAAGATATAATTCCTGAAAATCAGCCACAAAGATTCTCATAAAACATGGTTTTATTTTGGTCCGAATATAAAATTTAATTGAAAGTGGAGTACTAATGTGTTAAGGAATTTCGAACCTGAATTGCCAATAGCCTTCGTCAGTTTCAGTGAAGCTTTCATGATTTCTAGAGTAACGATTGCCTCTCACATTGCCCATCCATACATCGAATCCACTATCCGCTAGCATAAAACCTGAATATTTCTACTTCTTATAGCAACATTTTACGATATAAATGATGTTGGCGGGTATAAATATCACTTCGTACCTATCTGTTTAAACTAAGGTTCAATTCGGAATGTTAATCTGGATTATCAATAAAATCAAAATAAGGCTATACTAATAAAAATAAATAAATAAATTCTGACAATGCTTTCCGGCTTTCTGATGAAATCAGAAATGAAAGTGCGAGCAATAGTTGTACGTAGATGGTACGTTAATTGGAAGTCAGGCATCTGCTCGATTCCTTTTACTATTAAAACAGTCATCAAAAGTGAAATGGTGGGGAACCAACTGTAATTCTTTTCTCTAGTCAGCGATTCTCGTAGTTAGTGAAACCAATCCAATCATAAATGGTTTCATTTTGGTGATGAGTTTGAATTGCAAGCAATATTTTGAAAATAGCGATATCTACCAAGAGATTTGTTGGGAAGATTCGAAACGAAATTCGAGCTTGTTGCTTCGAGACCGTGTTGAAGAAATACGACTGAGCGTTTTTCTGCTTTTTTTGCTTCTGAAAGTTTAATTCGATGGAAATATCGTGGAGATTTGCAAATTTTTGCATGTGCTCTCAGTTGGCTTTATTTTAGCATCGAAAGATTTACCGTTTTTACCACAAGGAATACGATGCATTGCAAGAATGTATCCGTCGTTGGTGGTCACCTCGACTATTTCCACCTGGTAACCCTCATTTTTGATAATAGCTGGCTGAAATTAACGAATTCTTTGGGATTTCGGATTGTTGATGGTTTAGTTTTTTTCTATGGAAAAGTAAGAATATTACTGTAAGGCAATTTTACTATAAAATCCTAGAATTTCAGATTTATTCCCTGGATATTTGCTGGAAGTTTATAATCATTTATCATCAATCGTGGAATAAGAAAGGTACAGGCTCTGTTCATTGGCCCATAGAATTTGCTACAATGTAATAATACAAATATATAAATATCCATTTAAAAAATGCAAATGCAATAGAATAATGATGAAGTGATTAAATGAACCACCGTTAGTACAACGCTCGCCTTATCAGCTCCGATCTGTTTTATTCCATGAATCACAGAAAATAACAGGAAAATTGTGGCAAAAATAGTTTGCAATATGATACGTTCCATTTACCTTAATTATTTAAAACAGCATATTTAAGATGATTCCATTCTTAATGGCTTAATGGCTAAGCCTGGTAGCATTTATGAAAAACCTATTTCCATGAAAGACCTGAGTCGGTAAAAATATAAGATTACGGTCAAATCTATCTCATAAAGTAATCTGAAAACTTCACCCTTATCAATAAACATGTTTGTCATGTTTTCTTAATTTGCGTATAATTTTTAACCTCAAAATAATTGAAAGGCTAATAGTATATGGCTAATAGCATATAAGAATATATTAATGTAAGAGTATGGAGAATAGTATATTATTGTGAGCGTCTAACTGAGATATTTCTTGAATAGTGCTTAACAAATTTTAGTGCAGATAAGCGAAAGTGGAAACAGTCCTTAAACCTATTTAACCAACTGCCGCTGCCGACCTACCTGTAATGCTATTTTCATGTGGCTCTCTAGCGGATCTATTCCACCTTACTAAGCAGCAACCAGGGAATCAGTCGGACACTGCAAACTGCTTAGAGAAAAAAAGCTCATCTAGCAGTGAAATTTTAAAAATTTCACAAACAATGTTTTGGCTTTGTTGCTCGTTTAGAATATTTTTAAAATGCAGCGAGAAAGATCGATCAGCTATTTTAGCATTTTTTATTTTTAAATAAATTCGTTTATTTAAGTGACATTGAGCGAACCAAATTGAATACAATGGGATAAATAATTGTGTGCAAAAAGATTCTGTTTTTTAGAAAATTAAATCATCCGTCTCTTCCAAAAATCTTCAAAGGAAATTTTAAATTATTAGCCTTTTTGAATTTCGAAAGAATATGGGAGTAACGATACTGAAATAAATAGATTTTAAACAATTTATTGTTCTAAATTTAGTTATTCTAAATTGGATATTCCAAGTAATTTGGCTAAGCCATACGTCAAAGAGTCATTGCAATGAGGTGAGGGGATGAGGAAGTGGGGGGGGGGGGGGGGGGGGGGGGGGGGGGGGGGGGGGGGGGGGGGGGGGGAATCATCATAATTGTCTTTGCTTGCCCTTAGATTATGCCTGTAGAATGCCCTCTTTTACGCTTGAACAAGCGTGCTATGTTTAATTGCTTTTCGCTTGATGAGAGGATTTCGATATTAAAATTCGTTTTCGTAACCCATTCGAAGACAATAACTATTTGTTTTTTCGCGAGTTCAGTCATCAGTTTTGCGGTTTTCATGCTTTTAGGCATTAAACAGACATTGTTATCGCTTAAAATTTATTCTTTTATAAGTTAAAAGTTTTCTTCAAAACGATAAATTTTCAGCAATTAAACTGGTTAATTAACATTAATTGATAAGATCGTATTTTGTTAAAAAATAATTTTCTTGCAAGCATTTCCCAAAAGTTGATAACTTTATTTCTGAAAGTTACTTTCCTGCAAATTTACGCGATATGAATTTCGTCAAAGATTGAACTTTTATAAAAATTATTAAAAAAATCGTGGAACAATTTTAAATTTGTGAATAAGTCCCAGGGATTTTCCTTTGCCTTCTGCTAAGACATGCAAAATTACGATATAAAATATAAAAAAAACATCAAAGCATGAGTTTCGGTAGTCTTTGGTTTAATAAAAAAACTGCCTCATTTCATTTCACTTCAGCTTTTGTCGTTATTATATTGATAGCGGCATATGATTATTAATCACTGATTATATGGCTCAAACAATTATTTTAGTGCCCATTTTGGGAGATGTCTTGGGAATAATGACATTGACATTTATTATTAATATATTAAAAAATCCCATATTTTTATTTTAATATGTATTTTTTATAAATTTATAGATTGTGTTGAAAAATTTTAGTACATTCAACTAAGCGTTTGTCAACGATAATCTAAACTGGAATGATGATTGCAGTTTAGACTATTCGCATCAAAATTATGTTGAAATTTATGAACTCAGTTCGCAGAAATAAAATAACTTGTAGGAACTGAAGCAGAACTGAAGCAGAACTGTGTAGTTAAGTTAAGTTGTTCATTCGATCAACAGCTGGTGGGCTGCTTTGAATCAGTTAATAACTGAGTTATTCAAAGAAAATCTATGTGTCGTTGTAATTCAAGGGCAACAATGTGATCGACCTCCAGATATTTTTCATATAAATCGAACTTCTCATTTTTCACTCTTCTCAACTTCGATTTATAAAAATTTCAAAATTTTTCGAAAAAACTGTAAAAAAATTAGAAGTTTCTATAAATTGTGCTTATAAATGTTTATTACTTTTGTTAGACTTACGATTTTAAATGTCAAAACCGTACAGCAATTTAGATAATTGGGCCAAATAAATGCAAACTTTCGTTTTGGTGGCGAAATCGCCGCAATTCAAGCGAAGAAATCTGCTTAAAAGATATTTCTCATTTTGAATAAATACGTAACTTCAAATTTTCAATGAGCTTATTTGAATTCTCTGAACACTAACCTTGCTATCGTCAAACGACGGCCACAAACCCATGGTTCCGCTACTGGGAACCGAACTCTGTTTATGGATGAGCGTGGCCAACCCTGACCACAGCTTTCGCATTCGCCATTTGGCGACATTTGCACTTATGAAATAAGTGGTAAACAATAACTAACGACCGTTTTTGATTTTGCTCGAATTTGCAGCAAAACAAATTTAAAAGGCTCGGGGTGCACGTTTTCATAAAAAATAGCTTTTACGGCTTGCAATCGGCCTTTTATATATGGGGGGAAAGGAGGGGAAAGGATCTAAGAATCTAAAACTTTTCTTCGACTTTCATCGTTGGAAATTCAACCGTTGACAACAACATCGCCATAGCCTTTTTTATCAGCATAAAGCCTAATTTTAATTGGGCTTACAGCCTAAGATTTATTAGGCTACTGCAAATTGCAAACCGTGAAAATAAATTCTACGAAGATTTCAAAATCTGCTGCAAGCCGACATACTGTTCACCGAACAATTTAGTCTAAACTGGCGTTAATATTTTACATTGACAACATTGACGAACTAATATTCCTCAATAATCGCAGCAGCTGGAATTTGCACGATTTTTTCTCTCACACGTCTGAACATTTCGCGATTTTTAGTATACAAGCGAAATCACCATAACAATTATCGCTATTTAAATTGTTTTAATTGCGATACTAGGAGATGAAGCAGCGGCATTCATTATTTATTTATAATGCACGATGCATTCAATTAATTGGCGGTGACCTCTGACCCTAACGAATTATGAACCATCTAAAATTATTCCCCACATTTAAATAAAAAACTGACGGCAAGGAAACATTTATTCGGATTGAAGGAATATTTCAATTCAGCAAAAACCGCGGTACGCAATGGCTCGGTGCGATTGTTATTATAATAAAAGTGTCAGGGTTCGATTTCATATTGCGTCGCTGGTCGATGATGATTCCACATGGTCTAATGTTTCGTGAGGAAACAATTTGCTCTAGAATTACGCAGAGACCATCTTTTCTCCGATAATATTCGGAAGATCTGTCAAGATTTTTGGTTGGTTTTTGATAAATCCTTATAGATGCAGATTTTTGAAATTTTTCGAATATTTTGCGATTTTGAACTAATTTTAGACGAATCAGCAAATAAATCCCTTTTCTTATGAATGTGGAAAAAATGATTATTTATTCATGTTGGCCTCAATGGTTATCTGTCGCTGTGCGCTTTCGGTCGACCACACTTCCACGACTCCTTAATATTTTGTTCATTCCTGGCTGAATTTTAATTTCTCAAACTAAGTTCTCTTATTTTCCAACGAAATTTTTTATGATATTCCCATTCAACCATTCGTAAATTCCTACATTAGTAAATTTGTCCTTGAAAAATCCAAGTGGTGCAGGTGATTTACCTGTGTTTCTATCTCCAGGACACCCAAGATTTTCTTATTTGACAAGCTAGCATAGCGACCCTAACCAGCATGTTTGCGAGAGTTCCCAAAATTGACTTATTCACTGCCATCTCATCTCTTATTTTTATTTCATTTCAGATTAATATGAACATTCTTTGCGGCGTTATTGCAACAATTCTAACTGTAACTTTTCTCTATTTAGATAACCTCCATTTATTCCATAAAATGACCAAATTAATCAAAACTATCTGAGAAAGAATTTAAATTTCCAACGAAATTTTTTGTGATATTCCCATTCAACCATTCGTAAATTCCTACATTAGTAAATTTGCCCTTGAAAAATCCAAGTGGTGCAGGTGAAATTGTATTTGCTGTTCTCCTGAGCGGTTATGCTGTTGCTCGTTTTCTTCGCTAATAATTCAATATTTTGTATTGTGCTTCGCTAAAAAGAATAGAAAGTATATATTATTATTATCGCATGTATAAAAGATATTCTTTTCAAAAATATTGTTCTTATCGTTTTATACTGGGCATTTATAAAGGAAATTTCAAATGGCACCGAAACATAGCCACTAATGGGGTCGTTTCCAATAATGGTATCAGCTACTTAAATAAAACTATCGAGGATCTGAAATTATCCTCCAATACTGAGAAATATGAAAAGCAGCAAGATCTAATTCTGCATTTAACCAGTTCTGTCGAAATATTTTACAAAAGTCAACGAAGAACTTAGGATTGATATTGATAATTTGAAAGCTTCGTCTTTTGATGGCAACTTTAAGCCTCCAAAAATTTCAACTGAGCAAATATTGGATACTATCGATGAATATTTCGAAAAAAAGGAAAAAGAACCATGTCTAGTTGGCGTAAATATTCCGGATGATGAGACTACCGCCGATAGGTTCTTAGAAAAGAATATTATAGCTGCCGCTGGGATCCAGATTGATTACATTAAGAAAGTTCGTCGACATGGAAAAAGGAGATCAGGCAGGCCACGAGTACTTAAGATTCGAGTTGAAGATAAATACATGGTTATGTCTGTATTGCGTAATAAGAACGTGAACTCGATTTTTCCCCATGGAAGCTTTTTACGAAGGATCTAGCGAAAAGAGAACTATTACTAGACAAACAGTTGCGAAAAGAATGTTATATGCGAAATCAAAATCTCAATCTGAATCTGAAGAAGTACGTTGTCAGAAATCTTCAAATAGTGAAACTAAGGCAATCTCGCCAATGGTTTACAAGGACGAACAATTTTTCTATTCCAATTTCTTCCTATCAATCTACTACAGCTTAAGACAACTTGCCAAGTAAGGTTAATAAAATAGGAAGTAATTTATCTTTATACATATTTAATGCAAGAAGTTTAAAATATAAACTCTTACAATTCTAACTAATTGATAACCCAAATAAGTATTTTTTGTATTAATGAAATGTGGTTGAATGACTCTACTGATCGGGAATTAAACTTCGATGGCTTTCTAATATCACGCAAGGATAGAACAATGAATAGAACAATGAATAGTAATAAATTAAATACTCGTGGAGGTGGGCTTATCATGCTTATTCCTGATTATTATAAATTTGTAACTTTTGGTAATTTTGTCTATTCCTCTTTTGAATCTCTAATAACTAAAATTTATCTTAATAATAAAAAAATTTTTCTTTTAAATATATACCGCCCCCCTGACTATGAAGTAAATTTACTAGGAATCTTTACAACTTGTTATTTAGATTAAAATTTTATAAATAAATTATTTAGATTAAAATTATTTGGTGCGATTAGTAATTGTTGGCGATCTTAATATGCCAAATATAGATTGAGAAAATAGTTGCTTAAAAAATAACAGCAAATTTGAAGAGAAAACCTTTCTTTCTAAACCTTTCTAAAACTTTCTAAACCTTTGTACCTATATAGGTTTAGAGTAACATGATATTAAGATTGCCACTAGATATAACACTATTTTAGATTGTGTTGTGTTAGCTAATTTTACTTCTTTTGTTGATATCATTAGAGTCTTAGAGCCTTTTTGTAATAGTGATCACAACATCATTCATGCTTCATTAAAATTAAACCGTTATATACCTCCTTCGAGATATTCTAGATATTACCGTCATTGCGACTATG
Organism: Dracunculus medinensis; assembly: GCA_900625125.1. Taxonomy (NCBI): domain Eukaryota; kingdom Metazoa; phylum Nematoda; class Chromadorea; order Rhabditida; family Dracunculidae; genus Dracunculus; species Dracunculus medinensis. Next base: position 207,237 of record UYYG01001200.1, on the reverse strand, counting down.
AAATTTTTAATTCTATCCTCGCAGAAAAAAATTGGGATTTCTTATTCTGTTTAACTCCCTCTATTGACGAAAAAATTAACTTTCTTAATAATATCTTTTTATACCTTACAGAGCAATATGTCCCTCTCAGAAAAAAAAGGGTTTAGTCGATTCCCATTTTTTTAAAATCTCTTTAAAAAAGTTCCTCTCAGAAAAAAAAGGGTTTAGTCGATTCCCATTTTTTTAAAATCTCTTTAAAAAAGTAAGAATGTTTAAGAAATTTCCATAGTGCCATTTATAATTACTTTTCAAATAATGAAAAGCAATTTTAATATTAATATAAATTTTAATATTAAATATTAAAATTAATATAAATTCTTTCTAGACCTACATCCAAAAAAAATTTGCAAATTCACGTAAGCAATTAGTTCTGCAACATAATGATAATGCGATTACTTCTGATATTGATATTGCAAGTTTATTTAATCAATATTTTTAATATTTAATCAATATCTTTCAATATTTTTTCAATATTTTACAATATTTTTCTAGTGTAATATTTGTTGAGGATAATACTCATACTTCTTAACGTAAATCGAATTTGTTGCACTTCTCTGAGTGAGGTTGAAATAACGCTACTGGATGTTTATGAAGCTTCAAATAGACTTAAGTCGTCCATTTCAGCTGGTCCCGATAATATTCCACAAATAATTTGAAAAATGTGCAATCTCTCTAAGTCTTCCCTTATTTCTAATTTCTAATTTCTAATTATTAGGATATTTCTAATTTATTAGGATATTATGAAGTCTGGCCTCCACCCCAAAATTTGGAAATTGTCTCATATAATTTCCATCCACAAAAAAGGAAGCATATATGACCCTTCTAATTATGGACATTAACCTAACATGTGTTGGTAGCAAGGTGCTCGAAAAGTTGACTAGCAACAAATTACTTACTTATCTTGATTTTATATCCTCCTAACAGCATGGCTTTTGTATAAAAAAATCTACTTCAAATACTGACAAATCTTTCCGATTGGTCAGCTTGATAATGGAAAAACAATATCAGTTGTGTACGTAGATTTGGTTTTTGATACTGCTTCCCATAGCAAATTATTGATCACTCTTAATAGTCATGCATTACAGGGGCCTCTTTATAATGGGTGTCATGGATTACATAAAAGATCGTCACTAAGCCGTACGCATCAATAACACTCTATGACACAACATCTATTAAATCTGGTGTTCCCCAAGGTAATTGTATTGCGTCATTGCTTTTTCTATTATATATAAATTGATATCACCAAAATAAATTCTACCATTTATCATCTCTATGTTGATGATTGTAAAATTTATTATTCTCATGGTAGAGCGGATAACCTATTTCCACTGCAGGAGGACCTCAAAAGAATAGCCAACTTGCTATATGGCATGCAAATTACCCTTTCTTTTCAAAATTGTAGCGTTCTTCATATCAGTTCTAAAGGATTCGATTTTCCTAATTTTTTTATTAATGATAATCAGTGTTGTCTCACACACTTCCAATCCTGGAATAATCATGGGTGAAATTTTCGATTTCGACTTTCACTGCAGAACCATGGTAAAGAAATCCTCAAAAATATTAAATTTTACTTTTCGTTCGTTTAAGAACAAAGCTGAAGGTTTGATTACAATAGTACATGTTACTCCCCGAGATACCGTAAATCAAATAAAATAATTGAAGGACTCCAAAAATATTTTGTATGGATTCTCCGTTGTATTAAACAAGATTTGATTTATACTTATAAGATTTTGTATGGTTATGTTAGGCTAGATTGTTCAAAATATTATAATTTTAGGTTAAATTTAAATCCAACAAGAACTAAAATTACTAAAACCTATATGCGAAAATAAACTAAGGATTTGTTTGTGCTATTAATTACTGGAATAAATTACAATGTAGAATTACAAAGAACGATGTAGCTTCATTCTGCGTCATTCTTAGCTTTTTTTAAAAATTATTAGATTATTAGATTATTTAAAAAGTTCACATCATGCAAGAAGTGTGAAATCGATTTTTACCATCCGATTATATATAATACTTCGAATTGTACTATGCCATATTATTTGTATTTTTTTCATTATTTCCCCTTTAGGTGTTAATTTTCGTCATTTTTTCTTTTTTTGTCGTCAATTGTTATTTGTTATATTATCACCCTGCTTGGCTGGTTTTCAATAAATAAATTTTTAAAATATATTTCTCTTTTTTGTATTATTTCTTGTTATTCTCATTAAAATTTTTATTTCTTTCATTTTAACTTCTTTTAATGCTTTTCCCTTTTATAAAAATATTTCCAATATCAGAAAGTATGTTTTGGTTGCTGAAAGCATTAAGAATTTCCAGTTTTTCCGACCATTCTGTCACCTTTTATTATGTCAATGATCGGCTTATAAATTTCGTTAGCAGCTCGTTCTCCCCATAAGAAGTCCATGTGATTGAATTTTTTTAGCTTCACATTCTTCACAATTCTCTAAATTTCATAGTATGGTAATATGAAACATAAATATATCAAATATTAATGGTTTCGAACATGATTCTATGGTAAAAGGGTCAGGTCTTCATGGCACCGACGCCCACGATAATCTCAGCCTAGTGGTACATGCGATAAGTATGCCATCTGGGTGTAATCAAATAACTTCAAGGATTAAGAATATGATTTGCTCTGGAACCACGAGTAACTGCTCGAAAACTATCAAGAATAACTCTCTACACGCAAAGTGTTAGCCATAGGCATGGCCAACATGGAACGTCAGAACGTTATGGACGTCGCAAAGCAAGCAATCATTGTCCACACTCTTTCTAAACATCGTGTGGTGATAGAATCAGTGCCTCTACTCACGTTAAGCCATTGCACAGACTCCGACAAACAGGGAATATCCACACACGGTGTTCCAGAGAAGATCATTCGACTCATAAAGGTATTTTATCAGCATACCCTGGCACAAGTCTGTACATATGAAAGAAACTGACAGACTCATTCGAAATAAAAACTGGTGTCCGTCAAGTATCCTTTCTATTTCTTTTCTATTCACTTATGCGACAGACTGGATAATGGACACCACTTGTCGGCACCCAAAAGATGTCGAAATTAATCCAGAGCATCGTATCACAAATCTTGAATACGCTGATGATGTAGACCTTTTTGCTAATAATTATGACGAAATGCAAATAACGCTGAACAAAGTGTCAGCAACTGCAATGAGAATTATACTCAAAGGAATTGTGAGAATGAGAATTATATGCAAATAAAACGAAAACATTTTCGTCTTCTGTGCAAGAAGCTGATAAAATGCCTCATTGCCTCTATTGAGAAAATGCCCAATTTTAAATACCTTGGATCCACTCTAATAGCAAATGGCCAGGCACGATATTACGATTGTAATATCCTGATCACGGCAGCTAAAAATACGTTCTTCCGGTTGACGAAATCTTTATGGAGCCGTTGTGAAATCACCATAAAAACGAAGTCCATATAGCTATTTATATAGCCATAATTCGTTCAAACTCGCTATATGACCCAATGAAAGTAAAGAATATCAAGAAGTTATCTGCCTTTAACCACTCTTGTCTAAGGAATATTTTACGGGTGCGTCGAGCTAATAAAATATCACATGATCGCATCCACTTTCATTCATATACCACTTGCATTAATAAATAATATTATATATATTAATAATGTTATCACAGAGCATCGCCTTCGCTGGTTAGGATACGTTCTTCGTCGTACAGCATTGGAATTGACGCATATTTCGTAGTTTGCTGAACCATGTAATGGACGGCGTCAAAAGCGAGGTGAATCAATCAAGACCTGGACTGATACGGTCAGGAAAGATTTTGAACATATAGAAGGACTAGCAATATATGGACTTAGACGATGGAAAAAGGAATGGTTTCTATTATTGTATAGCTATAGCACCGGACCGATTAACCTGGGGACCCTGTAACCAGCGCAGCCAGCTTAACTATTATTGCTACCAGTAGAAAGCTATTAGAAGTTAATGAGCAGAATTACTAAATGTTAATGGTAACTAATGACATGAGGGCATCGTCTGATGAAAGGTTCAAGATATGCAATATGGCTGTTAGGACGATACTCCCTCATCAGAGATTAACTTCTAACGATAGGTACACTCCCAATAAATGACAAAAATATCCCTAATGCTATTAGATATTTTATAATGAAAATTTGCCGTCATGTTCAAATTGAGAAGTAAAAATTCTTCGATATCTTTTTGGTTCGCTAACCAATCAGCAGGACTCCAATAAAGGTACATGTCAACATCAACCTTTTTCAAATCAAATATTGGTGGATTATTCTGAAATGCTTATATATCATGTTTATCATTATCATTTAAATAGAATAAATTTATTCGTTAAATTTTTTGAATATTATTTTTGAAATTTTTTAAATGTTTTGTTAATAATAGATGTAATGATAATTTACTTGTCCATAATGTTTGATATTCTCTTCCGGGTTTTCCCAGTCATACGCTTGGACTGCACCATTTCTAACCATTTGTATCCAATTTATTACATTCATCACTGATGTTCCACCAGGCAAATCTGATAAAAAGATTGGCAAGCGTGTCTAAATGTACAAACTGTTTTAACCATGGTGAAACATGAATTCTCTTAGTCAATCTTAAAATTAAACAAACTGCTTCGATGATTTTTGTAAGTGGCATTTTATAAAATAGTACCTTGACGAAGAAAATGCAAAGTTTAAAAAAAGTTTGAAATTAAATTTGGATGAACCTCGTTAAGTTGGCCACTTTCCAGGCCAGCAATCATGGAAAGCAAGTTCACACATGCCAAATTTAGACGATACGAATCACAAAACTTATTTTTAAAAACATCCATTAATGTGTCGTTCAGGACAAATTCTTGCGTTCCAAACCACTTTTGAAAAGTCTAAAATCCATAAATATAGTAAAATTTCATAAGTATAGTGAATACTTTGGATAATAAATTCGTTTTTCGATACCAGCAGTAATTAGAAATTAGCGTAAAAACCTCGAGTGCCCAGTAAAAATTATCTGCAAAAAGTGCCAAAAGTCCTTTGATGTGTTTCACTGTTGCGACGGGAGCCAGCGCAAAAAATTTTCTTATCTAAATCACTTATATATTGTAATAAAATATAATAAAATACCGAATCCAAATTGTCAAATATTAGCTTTAGCATATGAATTTCTATTTCTTGAAGCAGTTGATTGCCATTATTTTTTGCTCCAGCAGCGTACAACATTTTCTGGTTTAGCTGTTTTACTAAATCAGTTTGGGAAAGGGATATACATTACTCAGATTTTTTTTATGAAGTACTTGCTTCAATCAAAAAATGAAGAATCGAACCTATAATAGTGGTTCGTGACTGGTTTATTAAAGTTTACGTTAACCTATTTATGTTATGTTATGTATAATTTAAGTTTGCAATTTAGATTAACGTAGTCATTTAATAAATTTAATAGAATTTAAAATTTAATGTGTTCATAAAAATTGAAAAGTTTGTAATAAATAAAAATATTAATAATAATAATAGTAATAATAATAATAATAACGAACTTAACCTTATTGGCGAAATGTGCTTCATTGGTCAATTTCGAGAACATTATCAAAGTTCCTTGTGAATGTCCAATATAATAAAGATGCGATTGATTTGTTAATTCAAGCGCCTTATCAATCATCGCAGTTAAATCATATTTCATCATATCAAACCAACTACATAAATAAAAATAGTAAGAAATTGGAACTAAAATTCATGAAAAAATTTAGTTTTTTTTTTCTGCTGGAAATCTTGAGAAATTAATCAGCCAATCAAACAAAAAAGATAGAGTAAATCATCGACAAGATTTTAGAATAAAATAAAATTTTTAATTCTTTTAATTAATCAATTTTGGAAATATCAGTTATTCTTGCAAACATGAGCAAAATGAATAAACTTAATGAAAATAATGCAACCAAACCTGAACTTCCAGAAACTTTTATCATTGGCTGTTAAATTTACGTGTTCCCTAGAATAACGATTTCCTCTTACATTGCCCATCCATACATCGAATCCATTATCAGCCAGTAAAAAGCCTAAATTGTATAATACAATTTCGTCATTAATTTTACAAAGCAATGGTTTCTATTATAAAGCAAGTATTAATGGCTGTAAATTATAAAACGAACTCAAGCGGATTTTTTCATTGAATTGGAGCAATATTTTATCAATCAAAATTATGATGAGATTTAGCTGGATTTGCAAGTATGAAAATTTTTTGCATGGTCTAACAACTGCTATCATTTCTGGTTTGACGATATCTTCTAACCAACAAGGCAAAACTTCTTTATCTGGGACTTGGAGACATTAGCAGATAGACCGCAGCGCCGAGATTTCATTTTTAACGACAGCTCTTGAAATCGGAATTTACTTCTTTCAAGAGATTCACTTTTCAAGAAAATCCTGCTTTTTGAAATTGGTGATTAACTTGAGTTGAAGCTTTCAAAATTACAATTGGATCTTCTAGTTAGGAATTCAAAAATGAATATCTGTTACCAAGAGATTTATTTGGAAGGTTCGTAACGAAATTCGAACTGGTAGCCTCAAGTCCATGTTGAAGAAATACGACTGGTCGTGCGTTGCATGGTTTTCGCACTGGAAGAAATCAAATTCAAATATTCAACAGTCGAAAAAACATTCAAATTTAATCGTAATGATCCTCTCATATATTTAAATTTCGATAATTTTTATTCAATTCTAAACAATTTGGTTTAAAATTATTAGATATTAGGTAATTTTACTCTCTTCTTTGCCATAGGGGATCCGATGCATCGTAAGAATATATCCATCTTCAGTTTTAACTTTTACACTATGCAGTGGATAGCCCCAGGCGTCTATAATATTTGGCTGAAATAATTATTTAAGAATTTACGATATTAAATTACATCAAATTACGATATTTTTTCTAATTAAACCAAAATCGAATTTGGACCTTTCAAGAAAATTTTTTTTCGTGAAGTTTATTTGAAAAATAAAAATTAAAATATTTTTTTGAAGAATTCTTGAAAAATTCGTGCAAATTTTTGAAAACTAGCATAATAAAACTGTGGCTGCAGGATTCAATACCGTTAATTCGATTGCTTTAACCAGGTTTTCACTGGATATATTCCAGTATAATAAGGTGAATACAATGATATGCAACAACATTTTGAAAGTATTTCTCGTATTCCTTTCTTCTTTCTACCTCAATTTTTGTTTTTATTCAGAAAAGTTGAAAATATTTTCTATAAACTTCTTATTATAAGAAAAATGCGAAATAATTGAAGCCAATCGTTCTGCAAATGCAATGCAGTCAGTTTTAAAATAAAGTTTATCTAAGGTTTCTTATCTTCATCAATATGTCAAATATAAATATAAAATAGCACTGATATTTTATACTATCTGAAAATGATATTTGTAGAACAAATTATTCCATAGGCAACAAACATCCAATGATAAAACTCAGCCAACAGTTACTCGTTTTAGATTTTTATGACCACTTTTGTTTTTTCAGTTTTTTATCATATAAACACTTTAAATTTTGTTTCTTATTTTTAATATCATTGTTAGTGATAATTAGTTCATTTTGCCCCTATTTTTATCAAAATTTCTTATTATTTTATTTGCAAAAAACCCACGAAAGTATGTTTAAAAAGCTGTTTAAGGAGGAAATTTGCCAGTGAAGAAATTGCAGAAGCTTTAGTGGAACGCTTATTTAGAAATTATTAAAGAACTCAATGAATTATTGTTAACAAGAAAATGGTGTGAGTCCCTTCTGCAGTTATATCCATAAACAAGTGATTATTTGCGCGAAAATGGGAATTCGCCTTAGCTGCTGATAGAATAGAATCAACCGAAACAGAAAGAGCGAAGTGAAAAGTTCACTGAAAAACTTCTCACAGTTAATAGCAAATTATATGCAATATTTTTTATTACAACAATTGATTGCAATGATAAAAATTTATTAGTTTCCCTCATTTGTTAATTTATTTTAAAATATTCTTAAAAAGTTCTAAGAAATTTATTAACGTTTGCATTTATAGAGAACGAATTTTTCTCTGCCATCAAGACAAAACCCAGTCGTAATTCTATTTCACTATTATTGAATATTATACCTAAAATAAATGTTCTGTCCAATGATGATAAAATTTGCGTTGATAAGGGATGATTGTGAAAGAGCTCTAATTTTTTGCTGAGGGCGTCTTGCGCTGGTGAGTGAGGAATTTTTCTGGAATTTATGGGGACGGCTGGTTTCATTATGCAATTCATAAGTGATTAATAATAATAATGGTAATAATAATAATAATGATAATAATAGTAGTATTAATAATAATAATGATAATAATATTAATAATAATATTAATATTGATAATAAAATGATAATAATAATAAAAACAATAATAATAATCAATAATAATTAATAATAATAATAATGATAATAATAATAATATTAGCAGAGCATAGAAACCTAATTGATGGTTTTTTAAATTTATTTTTTAAATTTAATTATTTCTTGTCATATTTCTAATTGCATAATTCAAAAGAAATTAGAAAGCAGGATTAAAGAAAAAGTGATCTTCAGTTTACTAATTGGTAATCACGTTTTTATCACTGTATCGTTATCACCGCAATTCTGCGAAAGGAATTTAAAAAATTAAAATTTCTGAATCACCAACAACTGTATCGAAATAAATTACATGAAAACGTGAAGAAATACTCAATAAGTACATCAAAGTTTGATAAAAGTATTAATGAAAATTTGATGTTTAGCTTTTATTTATTGAAACCAGTAACCTTAATCATATTTTCTCTCAGATTATGGTGAAAATTTAAGCAAAAAAAATATTTTATTGGTTTTGCGTTGGTTTTTCATTATGAAAAAAACTAATTTTTTTTAAAATATTCATTAAATAATATTTAAAAAAAGTAAAAACTATTGTTTTGATAAATAATATTTTAACTATTGAAATGGATCCTTAAGCATCCATTTGAATTTTTGTTTTCAGTGTTAAATCGCTTGAACGCTTTTATCAAAGCGTATTTCTCCTTAATTTTTTTAAACAGTGTTCACCATTTCTGGTTAGATTTGATCCGCTGCTTTGCTGGTTTGCCAGACCAAACAGATTTTGCCAGAGCAGTTTCACATAACAATTTCGCAAATACAGGTGAATCGACAACAATGTTGGCGTTTGCCAGACCAAACAGATTTTGCCAGAGCAGTTTCACATAACAATTTCGCAAGTACAGGTGAATCGACAACAATGTTGGCATTTTTGAAAAAATTTAGTGGTGTTTTCGGAAATATTAGCAATAAAAGACATAGTTGTGGCCATTTAAAATGATGAATTTTTAAAAGCCATGCAAATAGAGTTTATCATTCAAAAAATATTTGTTTTTTCTTTTTGCACCACAAAAATTGAGTGAAAGCTGAAGTAGTCTGCATTACTATTTTGGAAAGAATTTCAGAGCTTCAGGGTTCGTTTAAAGCCTTTTCATGAATTTATCATTTTAGGATGTCCAAGAGTATCCCTGAAGTGCGATTCAGAAGTTTCTCAATACCCACCATTGTTCACAAGTAGATAATCCACTCTTTATTTTTTTCTTTAGAACCTTAATTTTATTTCAGATCATTTTCGTTTAAAATGTTATTCCAAATATAAAATTGCGACTGCACATACACCGATAATATCTAAAAACCTACAAATAAATTGAAATAAAACAGGCGAATTTCCTTATCAGTTACATGATTAAAATGAAATAATGGATTAAAGACGTCTAAAATATTTATGAAATACTTTATCGTAAATTAAGAGACTTCTGAATGTATATTGCAAATCTTTTTTGTTTATTTTTCTTTATTAAGTATATAAGCAAACAATCAAATTTTAAATTTATTTAAATGTTTGAAAAATTATAAATTTTAATTTTGCAAGTAAATTCGACCGAAAAAGAAATTCAGCCTGCGAAATCTGTAGAAAACATTGAAAAAATGCTTTGATCGCTGAAATTATTGAATTATTTATTATCCTCCGTGGTTACATAGAAAAATTGCTGATAGGACTATTTAGAATATCAATTGGTTCTCGCCAACCACCATATCATTCGGCAATATTTTGATTTTTCTTGTTGCCATATTTGTCATAATTGATAAAAATCGAAGTTCGGCGAGGTGAAAAATTGAACAATTTATATGAATAAAATATATTGCGAATGGTTATTGCAAAATTTATTTACAGAATTATTAAAAGCTCTTTCTTTAATTTTTGAATCCAAAATATAAACAAGTAAATAATTTTGATATTTTTTGACAGAAAAAATCACGTAGTCATTAAAATTGAAATCGCCACTGCAGCTTCACCGACTTTAGAACCGTCGTACACCTTGCACCTAAAAGGCAAATTAAATTTTTAAACCTGTGTATGACGAAGACATTCATCAATCATGCAAAGCAACTGAAAAAAATTCATCATGAAATCACGTTGAATCATTATCGTTCTAAATCCATTGTTATCGCAATTCGTCATGGAAAAATTGTAAGAGCACTCGAAATAGAAACAAATAATAATGTTTTATAAAGATATGAATATGATCAATAATCAGTAAAGAAGGATAACCTTTTATCAGTAAAAAGAAAGATAACGATGGTAGCAACAAATGCGAATGAAATTATTTATTTGGCCTGTAAAATGGCAAGATGAAGAGTTCTTCACTTTTAAAATTGTGTAGAAGTTTTTAATAATTTATTTTTAAGAAAAATGAGAGGCAAAAATAAAGAAATCTTTTCAAGCAATTTTTATGAAATTTTTTTCAGAAATTTTCAAATCTGAAACGCATCTCCCGTATTTTTGAAATATATTACGTGTGTGATTACATAATCGTTCCTTCGTCATTTCGCCTTTCTTTTTCTAAATATGAACAGTAATAACCACTACATACATATTCCATACGAAAAAGCGCTTACCGAGGTTAAAATTCGTTCGGCATGAATATTAATAGTGCCTTTTGTATGAACATATCGTGGTCGGTACACATTTAATGCTGGTGCACAAAATTAGGCTCGCCCAACATTTAATAAATCCACCAATAAATCCCTTCTAAGTACCATGTTCCATCAATTTGCAGCTTGAAGAGGCAGTGCGCTTCGAATCCGATCCATTCTCAGTGACGATCCACCTTGCAACTGGCTCAACGGCCCTGCAACATTATCTATTCGCATTTAAATAAAAATTCGTCCACAGCTTTTCGAATAATTCACAGTGGCTTTAACGGCTTTGCAGTTCGAACCTTTAGTATTGTTTCCTGTATTTTAAATTTTAGATTAATTCTGTAATTAAATTCTAAATATTCGATAAATTATTGCGATTGATGAATCGGAAATGTGAAATTTTCCGAAAAAATAAATGAAAACGAATATATGGAAAACAGTGTGGCAACAAAACAATTGCTAAACCTATATTGATAAAATTTTAATTGAAAATAAATCTAAATTGCTACAATAATCTATAATTTATTAAATCAAAGGTGATTTCGTTGAGAAAAGAGAATGTTTTTGAAATTCAAACTCCATTTGCAAATGAAATTCTTGCAGAATGATTTTGCACGATTGAAACGATTTTTTAATCCTAGAAAGTCTCTTTTTTAAGGCCAAATACAGAGGCATCAATTTCGTTACAGTAAAAGTTAAAGTTTCACACATTGGGAATTGGGAGAGAAGACAGTCGGGTCGGTTCACCTCATTCCATTACAACTCATAGGGAACTACGATATTTAAGGGAGAACAGAATGGTCGGAGCGTCGATGCTGAGATTCAACTCCCGGCAGAAACAAACCTGTCCAAAAATCCGAGTGATATTGGACGAGGGACTCCACAGCATATTTGCCTGGTCCGACGAGCCAGCGGAGCGAATTTAACCAATAACAGGGAGGGCACCTAAAAAAAGTGGCATTTAACCATAATTAAAATCATTCACGAAAGCAAACAATTTCATTAGCAAAAACTGATGAGTTTTATGAGTTTTTCATCGCCGCGTTTATATAATTTAATTTTTTAATTAATTGGTATTTAGGCAAATCGCAGTGAACGTAAATGGTTTCGATCATCTGAAAAAGTTTGATAAATTTGATAATTGATAAGTTTCATCGAAAGGAATAAAAGTTAAAGGAAAAGTTGGGAAGGAATGCGAATGGGTTCGCGTTGGAGGAAAGCAATGAATTGCAGGAAATTATAAGAAATAATTTCGTTTTGCTGACTTAACAACTGACTTTAAACTGCTTTTTTTACAAAAAGAGAGCAAAATCGTCGCAAATCACGAATTCACGAAAAAGTTCATTCACGCAAAAGTGGAAACATTGCAATTTGCATGGAATTCGCATGGTTCTTGCAAAATTTGTTATTAGTAATAAGGTGACGGCAGAAGGCGATTCCAATTAGAATTTCCGATTTTTGTCACCAAAGGATTTCTAAAAGACTGAAGACTTTCATCCTTTTTTGCAGTCGCGTCAATCGAACGCGTAAATCGTTGGATCCATAGATCTAAAAATTTATTATAACAGGCGTGCTTGTTATCGATTCACCCGCTTCGCAACGTTGTATGTGAATGTACTTCGAATCAATTTCACCAGTTTATTCAACGGAAGTTTGGTGCTGGGGACTCGTCGCCAACTTTAGCGTGTCGCTTGGCCAAGAGCTGTCGCCCTGGCAGTCGGTTAGAAGAGCCAACAAAGCCAGAAAATGTATTGGTTGCTGTAGAAAGTTTGTTGGAGTTTGCTTAAATTTTTTATTACATTTGAACGTTCTTGTCAACATGTTCTTTCAATTACGAGACAATTCCAAGTGTTCCGATCGCAAAGCCTAAATATATTAACTGAAACCATCTGAATTCAAATAAGTGAGTCCGCAAAAACATAAAGGTCATAGGTCATCTACTATGGAGGTCAACCTTAGGCTTTAAGATTTATCATATCGGTTATAAAGTATTATTTTTCGCAACAAACTTGAGCTGCTGAATTTGAATTTGTAATAATAAAAAAGAGCTGAAATCATGAAGCCTTCAAACATATTTTCGACCCCATCATTTTTATTTGAATCTGCCTAATCAGTTTGAGGCAATTTCATTTGACCTGCTTGACTGGTACTTGTCGTGACGGTGTGTTGCATTCCTCTCTTTCTCTATGCCCATTGTATTGTTTTTGCGTTATTCAAAATAGCGGCACAAACTGTCATTATTGTTGTTATTACTTTCATTTTTATTAACTCAGTCGTCCATGCAAAACTTTTAACAGTGCATACAATAATCCACGAAGTAATCCATAATCCACTTGGCAATCCAAATTTTATGCGTAGAATTAAACTGGAATAGTACCAAGTGCACTGGAAATCACACTTTATGAAGTGATATGCTAATTTGCTATCAAAATAATATAATATTCTTAAAGAATATTGTATTGAAACAACCCATCTTGGCTTTTTTGATCGAAAATAGGCCACCACTGAGTTCCAAGTCGAGAAAATTTGTTTTTGGCCATGGTAATTCTCACTTGCTTTGCTTTGCTTTGATAGCTTAACCAGTGGCCAATGGACTTTAAGAAAGAAATTTATTGCTACTGCATCGCGGGACAATATCTACGCAATGGCTTTCATTTCTCATTCGCTCCATCCTTGTCTTCTTCTCCTCTAAACTTCCGAAGGGACCAGTAGGTCGAACTCTCAGAAGGTTAAAGGAATTAGATTTCGGGAAAGGTCACCCAAAGGTCACCTACGTCCTTATTATTATCGATTTATTTTCTTTTTCAATAATTTCGATAAATTTCTTTTATTATATTTCGTATTTTCATTAAAGGTAAACTTTTTTTTTAAATTTTAGTGCATTTTTCTTGTTAAATAAATGCGAAATTATTTGCTATATTTTTAAAATTTAAAATTTTATTGCTTTTATTTTTTTTTCGGTGGAATTTTCTATATTTTTATGAAATATAAAATATAATATATAAAATATGAAATATAAAATTTTTTCCATTTTTCGATTGTTTTTTTACTAAAATTTTTTTCGAGAATTTTTCAAAAAACCTCTGAGATTACACCGCCCACTTTACGTTAATTTCCACGAGACAGTGCGCTTCGTTGTTTTTTCGGAAATGGGAATCAGTGCTTACCATTTATTCGCTGCTTTTAGTTAAACTTATGCGTCATCGATCGGTTACTTCGAACTCTTCTTGGTACTTTTCGGTTATTTGGACCACGGCAGTGGGTTGATTATTAATTGGTGGGGGAATGAAGAAAGAATGGGAGAGGCTGCGGGTCGAAGGACCAAAGAAATAGAAAAATGAAAGATTTTAGGCAAACGTTCGACGGCAATTCACCCCAGCGGGTACGTTGTGAACCAAATGAGCGAAAGTGCCCCAAAAATATTTGCGGATTTGTGCGACATTTTTGTAGCAACATTTTTAATTCAATTCGATTCGATTTCAGGGTAGAAGAATGTCGAAAACGACAGAGGAATCGGCAAAAGCCGAGCAAATCTCTTCAGCGACAATTCCCAATGGAATTAAATTTTTATTTGGCGGATCTGCCGGGTAATATTTTGGGCACAAAACTTCAGACGATGCCAGAAAAAAATATCCCTGCATTGAGTTCTTAAGCCTTTAGTTAAATCTATTGGTAAATTTCTTCAACTTTGGTCATTTTTATTTATTTGTCGGTCTTTTTTGGGTAATTTTGGCAGTAATGGGCATAGCCCCAAGATTTTGACATCGATCAGCCCTCTCTTGGATGATATCCTATGCTATTCACTTTTAGCAAAGATTCGTAAGACTATGCGTAACCATTTCCAGGCGAGTAATTCATGGAAAGCATAAAATTTTGCCTATTGCATTTTGACATGCAGATTGTTGCAATGAAAAGTACGGGCAACTAAGATTCATTCTCAGATAAAATGCTAAAGATTAATTCTGTAAGGCAAAAGACACTCTCTTCTAATAAATCGTTTATCAGATTGGAAGATTGAACCAATTTTTTTTAGTATGGCAGCAACTTTATTTGTTCAACCGTTGGACCTGGTAAAAAATCGTATGCAGTTAAGTGGTACCACGGGGAAAAAAGAATATCGTTCAAGTTTTCATGCATTACGATCAATTATAGCCAACGAAGGTGTATTTGCTGTTTATAACGGTCTGTCAGCTGGTCTTCTTCGTCAAGCAACTTATACAACAACTCGTCTTGGCACATATACCTGGCTTTTTGAACGATTCTCCTCGTTAGTTCTATTTTTAACTATCTTCTGTTTTCACTTTTTCTTTTTTACATTATCTTTCTTTTATTTATCAGAGTTCATAACTGTCTCCCTTCGTCTGATATAATCACTTTGATGTTGTTGTTCCATCAAGTGAACCAGAAATAAACGTTGAAATAACCAAAAATTTTTAATCTAAAGAAATTTTGAAAGAAAAGATATGAAAAAAAGGTTTTTATTATTCGATTTGAATCATAAAATTCTTGAATGAAGATATCGAAGTAATAAACTGGTCAGTTTTATGGTTTTAAAGCATTTCATTTACTATATTTGGTGAAAGGAATAAAGTGCTCTTTTCTTTGAAGCCATGACAAAGCTCCAGCTTTTGCAATGAAAGCAGGAATCGGTATGACTGCAGGGGCAGTAGGATCTTTCGTTGGAACTCCGGCTGAGTTGGCACTGATTCGAATGTGTGCCGATGGCAGGTGCGGATTTATTGTTTTTTTGATCTTGTTCATCGTTGAATTCCGTTAAATTGCAATAGGAAAGATCGTGAATAGTACTTTTTATCGTTTAATTCCGATGATTTCTGTGGGATATCGAGTTAAAAACAAGATGCAAGCGATGTTTTTATATGTGACTAAGCTTCTTTTCATGTTTTTTTTTGTCAGTCTCAGCTATCCATTCTTTTTTGAAATATTCAATTATTCATTTATTTGATAGATTGCCACCTGAACAACAACGTCGCTACAAAAATGTTTTTGATGCTATCATACGAGTTACCAAAGAAGAAGGTGTCTTCACTCTTTGGCGTGTGAATCTTAAATCTTTCATTAAATTTATTTAAATGACTGATGATTTATTCGTACTGTAACCGATGGTGAAAAAATTTACTTAAAATCAGAAAATTTATTTATTGAATATGTTTATTGCACAAAACTTTTCCACTTATCATGCGAAATTGCAAAATTTATCATTTCGCATTGTTTTTTCATTGATTATCATTTTTTTTGAATAGGTTTCTAAGTACTAAGTAACCACTAAGATGATTCTCACAAATAGGGTTGTGGTCCAACAGTAATGCGAGCAATGGTCGTCAATGCAGCGCAGTTGGCAACCTATTCACAAGCGAAGGAAGCTTTATTGAAGACATCCTATGTGAAAGATGGAATTTTTTGCCATTTTCTAGCTTCAATGATCAGCGGATTAGCTACAACTATCGCGTCGATGCCTGTTGATATTGCAAAAACACGGTTAGATTAATTAATAAATAAATAAAAGATTTTCGATGAAAATAATATCGAGGTTTTTGGAGGATGAATATTTGCATTATAAAAGAAAAGAATTGGAAAAACATTTCAGAATTCAAAATATGCGTGTTGTTGATGGTAAACCGGAATATAGAAATGCATTCGATGTTTGGGCACGTGTCGTTAAAAACGAGGGCTTTTTTGCTTTATGGAAAGGATTTACACCGTATTATTTCCGTTTAGGTCCTCATACTGTACTTACTTTCATCTTCCTGGAACAAATGAATGCGTTTTACTTCAGAAAAATCCTTGGTCTGGAAAATTTCCGTGGTGCTCTATAAAGTGGAAAAAAATTGAGCAGAATTCGATTCTTTCATTTCATTAGGAAACTAACTTTTTTGTTTTGTTACTATCAATCCTTTTTTAACGTTGATATTCAAATTTTTTTCGATGAATTTCACTAATCGAGCAAAATTATTGTCGAAACGATTGAAAAAAGGTTTTGCTTCATGCTAAGTTTTTATTGTTTTTGTTTATGAATTTTATTTACTGAAAGCCAACAGAACCTTGGAAAACAAATTTATGATTGTTTTCCAATTTTATTTTCCATTAATTTAGATTGTTATTTTCAATTCTTTCTCATATTCTGATCATTTTAATCGTTTTAGAATTGTTGACAGTGCAAACACTTTCGGTTTGTCGTGATATTCGTTGGTTATCGGTTACCATTTGACGTCCTTTATATTCTAATAGAAGAAGGAAAATGAAAAACAATCGTCGAGAGAAAGGCGCATGGTACCAGGTAGCCAACAAATTCTGTTGTACATTTAATTCGTCGTGCAAGGAAGCATTTACAAAAATGGTTTATAGCCTAAGCCATTGTTTTTAGGTGTCGTATCATATTGATTCTAATTATTTATTGTATATCGTTTAAATGAAATCTTTTATCAGGTATTGTCATTTCATTCTGTTTGTTGATAAATATTTATACCACACTGAATAAAATCCATTTTTGTGACAAATAATTATTTTGATTTTATTGGTTGTAGGTAAAATCGTGGTGATCTCTGAAATTTATTTTTCACATGCTTTGAAAATGAATTACTGTTCAGAAGCAATTTTTAGCTCAGTTCCCAACATTCTTGACAACCTGTCTTCCTTCGATCTAAAAGCGAACTCCAGGTGTACCAAAGTTTCGGGCGATGGGGGTTTAATAGCCGATTTATTGGGTCAGTTAGGATTAGGACCGTGATGACAAGTTAGAAAAAGAAATGGAGATAATTTAAAATTTATTCGTTGTCATAAGGACAATTCTGCACCAAAGTTTGCATGTTTTTGGACCATCCTTTTCGTCCGATTGCTAAACAGCGGCTTTCGCATTTTCCTTATTTTCGAAGTTGACAGGAACTCGCAGCGGATGATTTACGGCGTGACATTCTGTGACATAAATTTTTTGACTTACATTTCGGTTATATGGTCAGCAATAAGCAAGTTTATTGGTCTCGGAGGAAGGATTAAAGGATTAAAAGGATTAAAAGATAAAAGGAGATTGGAGATAAGAGACGGGTAAGGTCAGTTTGACTCTTGGCCATCGGCAGTCATTATAATGCACTTCACCAAAATCCCAGGCAGATCAGTCCTTCGGCCTTTACATCAGGTCGAGGTCAAATGTCGAGTATTCTTTTGCTCCATCCTTTTCGTTTTAATATTTCTTTTTTAGTTAAGTATAAATCGGTTAATAATTCCTAAGTCGTTAATGCGTATCGTTCAGCCTGGATTTTTGCATATCAACCGCTTATTATCACTTTGTATATTTCGAAATAAGGGGAAAATCTTTCATGGAGTGATAAAAGGTTATCAGCAACGCCAGCAGTTTTATTCGACAATGGCTGACAAAAGTGCGTTGGTTATTTTGGCGGAAGGAGCCGAAGAAATGGAAGCAGTTATAACGATCGATGTTCTTCGAAGAGCTGGTGTCAAGGTTTTTCCTTAAATTCACTTTGTTTTGTTTCAGGAATTAACTATTTTCCTCCCTTTCACTGGCACCCATTTTTGACGAATTTTTGTCGCTTCACACCTTATAAGCAAACGATCCTATGTTTAGTATACAAATAACTATACCGCGAGTTTTTCATGCATAGGGCAATTCTTAGTTAAATTGATTTTGACCTTTTTAAAGTGTGAAAAAAGCATCCGGTAAATTTTTATTATTGTCCAAATTTCTCATATTTTTATCGGTTTGTTTAGGTAACTGTAGCAGGTTTGATTGGTTGTGGTCCTGTGAAATGCGCTCGCCAAACTATAATTACACCTGATGTCGCGCTTTCCGATGTAGCTGGCAATAAGTTCGACGTTGTAGCTCTGCCAGGTGGCCAACCAGGAAGCAACACATTGGCTAGGGTTAGAAATGCTTATTTTATATATTAACTTCAAAAAATGCTGCAGAAGGTGATGCTTTTATTGTATTTATTTCTCCACGCGCCAGTAACATTTTTATCTTAGAATATAAATATTCTAACAGAATATTCTATCTTTACGGACTACTTTGTGGAATTGAAATTGTGAAAGTATTTAAAATTTTGAGAATTCTATTTAGCTGTTATTTAGAAAAATATTTTATTCATTTTTATTCATTTAGGAAGTTTTTTGTTTGGAACAAAATTTTAAAAGAGGAAAAATTTCCAGTCGGATTTGGTGGGAAAGATAATTCAAGAACACCATAAAAATGGTCGATTTATTGCAGCTATTTGTGCTGCACCAATTGCATTAAAAAGTCACGGCATAGCTACGGGATGTGCTTTAACATCACATCCTGTTGTCGAAAAAGCTTTGGTCGATGCTGGTTATTTTTTACCTCTTTCTTTCCTTTTTTTTGATTTTAATATATGAATGAAAATCGGCATTTATTCAGTTCCTTTAATAATATTTGTTTATAAAATCTGTAATTCCAAAATTCAGATTGATCCTCACTTTTCACTAGTGTAACTGATAATCAAGGAATATAGGAATATAGTAAAATATAATTTAGGATACAAATATTCCACTGATAGAGTCGTTGTTTCCGATAAGATTGTGACAAGTCGTGGCCCAGGAACTGCTTTCGATTTCGCTCTTAAACTTGTTGAATTAATAATTGGCCCGGATAAAGCTGAAGAAATATCAGCTGCGATGGTATTGCGGAATTAATTTTTCTTTTAACTTGGATTGCTAGTTGATTATTGTTATTTTTTTCCTTTTTAAAATATTTTAATAAAGCTTGTGGCTCGCTTTATTTATTTTATGGCAATTGTCATAATTATCATTCATCTTCTCTAAATTTCATACCCAAAGTGTTTATGTAATGTTGATATGTATCCGAATTTGTATCCGGAAAAGAATTCATCCGTATTCTCCTAATCCTATTCTTTAAATGTGACATAATTCTCTTTTACCCTCATTTATTAATAATATTCCCTTATATTTCCGCTTAGACATGACATATTTTCTTAACATTTCCGGCTTTTTTATACCACTTACCCTCCAAACCTTGCTATTTTCCCCTAATATCACTTTAAACGCTATACCCCATTGGTAACATTGGTAACTATCTTCTTTGTAGGCTTTCACAGTCTCGTACAGTGCAGGCTTGTTGGAACTCCAAAAAAGGCCTATTATACTACAATAACCCCATTCTTAATAACTTTCAAAAGTCGAAGTGCATTTTGCCGCAATTACTAATTATATCCCAATTACTATAAAATTGCAAATGTTAAATACAACGAGAATTATAAGGATTTGTCGAAGGCAAAAACAGTGCATCGCTGTTATAAAAATTTTTAACAAAAAATGCAACAGATTTTGAGGAAATATCGAAGAGATTTTAGATTTAAAGGCAATTTTGGCAATTCTTTTTATTATTTTTTTTGAAAGAAAATATGTTTGTACTTTAGCATACTTGAACAGTCAGCGACTTTATTTAGATTTTATTTACAGTAAAATCATAAACAGAGTGCGTTTTTTCAACGTAATCGAGGGTGAATTGCTCGTAAATTAGGTATTGCACTATTGAAAATATTGCTAGCCCCAGCCGTAGTTCCTTTCAAAAATTTGCTTAAAATTCCAATAATATCACTTCCTGCTGGTACGATGTTCACTGAATAAAACTGATTAGAAATGTGTTCAAATATAATTAGGAAAAAGTAAGGAGAGGATACATTCATATAATGATTAAATATTGAGCAAATAAAATCCTTGCCTATTGGCGTAGGAGTTGATGGTTTGGGTGGAACAGATGGTTGAACACATCTTGAACCTTCTTGTTTAAAACCACATTTGCACAGACAGCGGCCCCTTCAACAAAGGAAATATAAACTATATCACCATATAAAAAATTGAAAATATTTAAAAAATAATATACCTGAAGCATCCAGAATTCAGTGGGCATTGCTTCTGGGCGAAGCAGTGACCTTCTAGCCCAATTGGCTTTAAACAACTCGTATCCTTTGAAAGTGATTCTGAATCACAATCGCGAATACAAGTTTGACTTGGATTCCGTTGAGGATTTGTCACTGAATCGACAAGAGGATGAAAACCAGCCAAACATTCACATTGACCCTAAACGAAAATTTTAGATAAAAAATTTATTACTAAAGATTAAGAAATCAGTTAATATATTTTATATATTTAACATATTACAAAACAAATTAATACATTTATTATACAATATAGCAATTATTCTTCAGAAACATAAAACAGCTTCATTCGAGATTGATGACAAAAAACAAGTTTTTATCAAATCAATGTTAGATGTTAGAAGTGTCAGCAATTTTTTATTTTCATTGTACAAATTAATTTCGATATTTTTCAACTTAAAAAATAACCTCAATGTTCAAACTTAATATAAACATAAGACCAACTCGATTACACTGCATACTTTCACCACTGCCACATTGTTCATTACTGGTACAATGTGAGTTCAGTTGTCCTCGTGTTGTACAAATACCATTGATATATAAAGCATTAGGAGCAATAGCATTACACGGACGTCGACAGCACACTGACTGAGAGAAACCCCCGTCTATAATCAGTAAAAATTGGTACAAAAAACTAATATGAAAACAAAACTAGAACATAGCAAAAATACTTCAAAGGCATTTTTTACAATTTTCATTATCTCACTATTTCTGATTTGGCTGATTCCTTAAGTTTTCGAAAGTTTTTAAATATTCACAATTCTTATCTGATGATATTTAAAGGTTTGTTCAGGAAAAAAAAACAAAATTCTCCTCATCCCCTTAAATAATTCGTGTATCTTAAAAAATATTGCTATTTCAAAAGATTACGCGACAATGAATTCATTCCATGGATTTCTTTCATAATAACTAATAAAAATTTATCTTTCTTAATAAAAAATACAAAAGAATAATAAAATAAAATCAGTGAAATCACCTGAAAGCCGATGGCAGTAATGAGTATCGGATGGACATCGTTTCGTCGCATTCTGTTCACACGAAAAATTTATATCTGGTTCGGTAGATAAAGGACAAACCACAGGACAACAGTGACCCACAGATGAATCACCGGAAGCAATACAAACCTGATTTAATCGCTTTATTTTTTTAAGCTTATATGTGTGTTGCCGGCATTAAAATTCGAATTCAATAATTTTATACTTTAATTTTATACCATTTTTCTGAATCTTTTTTATTTTTATTTTAAAGCTCAATATTTTTTTTGAAATTTTTATCGAACCTGTAGCCTATGATCTCTGGATCTCATGGTACTTAGTAACACTTTTATATGTTAAGTAAGAACGAAGCACCTGTCCGAGGGGACAATCATCAGCTCCTTGAATGAAATTCTCGACTTGTTGTTTAGTTGCTTTTCTCACGCACATATTACCTGGTTTCCCTGTAATACTAAATCTTAAGTAAATTATTTTCAATATGTCTTTTATTTTTAGCAGTTTTTAATTATTGTCTCTTGAGAATTACCACGTATCAAGAAGTCTGAATAGTGAGACGAGCTATTATTTCTAAAGATATGGATAAAACACCAAATTTTATCGCTGATCTGCTTTTAGGACTTCCTTAAATCTATGGATCACTACATCTTCATTAAAATCAACTGCTGACTCATCGTTCACTGTATAAACCATTGAGACGGTACCTCCGAGGGGACAGTTAGGTGTTGCAACACATTTAGTTCCTTGTTGAACAGTTCCACTTATGCAAACGCACTGAGAATTCAAACATGCAGAAAATGGTGCTGTGCAGTCATAATGTCGTGTACAACGATCACCCACTCGACTCACTGCAATTTTAATAATTGAAATGTTTCCATTAATCATTTGCCAATATTTTCAATATTTACAGATTTTTATTAGAACTTATAATTCTTTTACTATGACTATCAAAGGATCAAAGAGAGTTTCCTACAAGCTAGAAAAAAAGTAGGAAAGTTCTTTTAATATTTCGGAAGCAGGATGGCTCCAAGTGGTTATTGCTCAGATTATTATATGCAGCTTCAATGTTCTTATTCCCGACAGGAATAAATCTGCCATTAACAAATCTGAATGGGAAAGCCCACCAGCATTTCTATTTCCCAATCCCTGGCAAATTCTCAACATAATAATAGCCAACGGAGCAAGCCAAAACAAAAATGAGCATATTTATTAACCATTTCTTCACTTCCTATCCGATTTTTTTTTCTTTGTAACCATTTCTGTTACGTTTGTTCCTCCTTTGATTTGTCGGATAGGACAAATTTTGTCAGGAATTCCCGTAGCGGCAGAAATATAAATGAGTCACCAGTATCAGGCACACTCGTGCCGAGAATGGAATCCCAGCACCGAAATGGGAGTAATTTCCACTGAACCATTCTCTTTTAAAAATGACCCTTTATGAAAATGTAGAAAAAAAGCATGAGAAATTGAATTCTGCCAATCTTAATATAATTAAAAGAAACTATACTTGAGACACATTCGCCACTGATAAGTGCTGTAGTTCCGCGCTGAACGCACTGACATTGACCGCTACGACAGAAAAGTGGTTCGCGACATTTTGTGGAGCACACTTCACCGATTTTTGCTGGCACTAAATAATCTCAGTGAACTTTTTTTAATTTAAAAATTCATACAAAATCTTTTTTGTTCAATAAAAATAAAAATTCAGCGGCAAAATTAATGGAGGACGGTAATTGAAATTTGGATGCGAATTCCAATTCTAAATCAGTTCCGTCGAACTGTGGATCGATGGCTTTTGTTTCTATTTTCTTACGTTCACTATAATCAAAATAAAATAGACGTACATCGTTTACAGTGTGAATTTTGACGCTTTTCATCGGCAACCTCGATATAATGTGGATGGCACCGACATTTGCCCCGAAGGCATATTGAGCCCTTATTTTCACAGTCGACATTTAGATCGCAAGAACCGCCAAGCTGGGATTTGCCTAAAGCTCAAACAATATTGAATTTGGTTTCTCGACACTCGTTCAGCAAAAAGATGCTCGCCTTACACATCGAGCAAAACAAGACTTGTTTTAGCCAAATGCTCCTTTTTGGATGCATTCCGCAGAATTAGCTTTAGCTTTATTTCTTCTAATGAAAAAGAAATGATTTTTCTGACTGATAAGGCTGATAAGACCTTCCTGCCAAAATAAGCAGATGATTTGTAGTCGGAACCCTACCAAAATCCTTAGAATTTCCTTTTTATACATTTCTGATGTCTCCATCATGAAAATGAGTTAAATTAGCAAATAAATAAAAAAACTACCATTGCACGGTGTAAATATCGATGTGACGAACGACAAAGAAACAAACAACAAAGAAACAAAAATTACAAGAAACGATCGAAGGGGGCTCATTGGCGACGAAATGACCAATTTTACGCGCGACCTAGTTCACTTTCATCGCAATCTCCAATCAATACGATCGAAAACCGGCATTTTAAATCAATTTATTATTCCCAATTACAGTATTTAGAGAATGAAGCTTTTTCAAGTTAAAAAATTTAATTCACTGCATTCGAAAAAAATATTTTTTCGGAAAAATTCCGGAACTGAAATAATTTCCAAAGATCTTATTTCCTCATTGAACAACGCTGATTTCAAGCCTAAAAAATGTTTTTTCTTTTATCAATTTTTATAATTCATTGAAATCAAGCTGAAATGTAAATGTCACAATGAAGACAAATGAAAAATACTCCTAAAATATTTCCAAATAGAAAAATTTTTAGATAAATAAAAAATAAAATCTGTTAAAATTTTCAAAAAAAAAACAAAAATTAAAACAACAAAAAATGTCGTTGATTAAAATGCATGTTTCCTGAGAACGTTATAGAAATAAACGATAACAAAATAAAAACAAATGAACAAATTTTAGAAAATGATTTCACGTTGACGATATTTCTCGGGGTCTTTCGAAATAAATATTTCAATGAATCCAATGAATTTTTCCACAAATTAATAAAATCTTAGCTAGCTATTTCTAAATTTAATGGTATTGCAAATGAATCAGCTTAAATTAAAAAATAATCACAGCAAACGGATTATCAGAAATATCCTTAAATAAAATCGTAAACAAACAACAAAAAAAAGCATGGAAAAGAATTGGCAAAAAAAGGAGAGTTAAAAAAATAAAGTAACAAATTTTCATACTTTAATACAAAACCATCAAAAATAGTTTTCAAAAAAGTTATCTAATAAAGTTAACAAAGTGATGTAATTCCTGCAAAAGAAATTCTTAAGAAGTGGAAATTTTCCCGAAAATGGGAAAACTTACTAGCAATTTAATATTAGCAGGGAAAATGAAATAAACTCAAATCAAAAGAAAAAAATAGTCATTGGGGTCTCTTTATCGATATAAGAAAGCTTCATGTTGAAAAATTTTTAATTTTCTATGCTTACAATACCCAAGTTCTTTTTCGAAAATAAACCAAAAGATTCTTAAAAATAAATGTTAAGCGGTTTCATCAATCATATCATTTCTCATAGCATCTTCTTGATCATATTCATCGGTGTCTTCTACTGAAGCTTCTTGATATTGTTGATATTCAGATATCAAATCATTCATATTGCTTTCTGCTTCAGTAAATTCCATTTCATCCATACCTTCACCAGTATACCAGTGAAGAAAAGCTTTGCGACGAAACATCGCTAAATGTATCAAAATAGAAATTCAAAATAGAACATGTAATAGAATATTAATTATTTATATCATGAAAAATTAAAAACAAACCAGTAAATTGTTCCGATATGCGTATGAAAACTTCTTGAATGGCTGTTGAATTGCCAATAAAAGTTGCACTCATTTTTAGACCACGAGGTGGTATATCACAAACAGCAGTTTTTACATTATTCGGAATCCATTCAACGAAATATGATGAATTCTTATTTTGAACATTGAGCATGTGATTATCAACCTCCTACAACATCCATTTTATCATTTCACATAAACCTATCCAAAAAACCTATCCAATTATTTTTGAAAAAAATATGATCAAAGACATCAATAAATATGGCGAAAATAAAATGCATATATTAAAAAATATTAATGCATATTTAATATATAATAGTAATAAAGAAACTAACACGCATCGACATTAAGCCTCGGAATATAACGGCAACGGTAAGATATCTACCATGTCTTGGATCACAAGCAGTCATCATGTTCTTCGCATCAAACACCTGGATTATGAATTTAAGAATGTCGAAAGAATAAATTAAATATAAGTCCATGTCCATTTTAGACATAATTCACACAAAAAAAATTAACGGTATGACGGGTTAGACTATGCATACGACAAGTGATACTCGCAAAAACTACATCAGACCAAAAAAAATTCGATAAATAGAAATACCTGTTGCGTTAATTCGCCGACATTTGATGCATGATAAGCGGCAGCACCCCTAGCATATAGCGGTGCAAATCCAGGAATAAAAAAATGAAGCCTTGGAAATGGAACCATATTGACTGCCAACTTACGGAGATCTGCATTCAGTTGGCCCGGAAATCGAAGACATGTCGTCACTCCAGACATAGTCATCGAAACTAGGAAAAAAAGAAAATAGAAATAAAAAAAAATAAAGAGAATAACTGAATAAGATAAAAACTGCAAGAAATCATCAAGAACCATTTATTTATTTACCTAGATGGTTAAGATCACCATAATTAGGATTTGTTAATTTCAACGTTCGGAAACATATATCGTATAATGCCTCGTTATCAATACAAAATGTTTCATCCGTGTTCTCGACAAGTTGATGTATAGATAAAGTTGCATTATATGGTTCAAGCACAACATCTGATACCTATTAACAAAAATGAATGAACTTCAAAAAGTAAATCTAAAGAAACAGAAAATTAGGAAAAAAATCAGTCAAAAAATGGCACAAAAAATATTCTTTAAATATTTCAAAAAAAAGCAAAAAACGAAAAAAACCTTTGGAGAAGGCACAATAGAGAATGAACTCATGATACGATCAGGGAATTCTTCCCGTATTTTCGAAACAAGAAGTGTGCCCATTCCTGAACCAGTACCACCACCAAGTGAGTGAGTTAATTGGAATCCCTTTAAAAAAAATAAATATAAAACTCAAAAGAAATAAAAAAGCAGTAAAAAAACTTCGATAAAGTTTTATAACATATAGAAAAAGGAATAAAAACCAAACAACAAATAAAACTAAACTAAAACTAAACTAAATATAAAATCCAGTACCTGAAGGCAATCGCAATTTTCTGCTTCTTTTCTAACAACATCAAGCACATTATCAACCAGTTCTGCTCCTTCAGTATAATGCCCTTTGGCCCAGTTATTTCCTGCGCCACTCTGCCCGAAAATGAAATTATCTGGACGAAATAATTTTCCATATGGGCTATTTCGTACAGAGTCCATTGTTCCAGGCTCCAAATCAACAAGAACGGTTCGTGGGACATAACGCCCACCTATAACAAGAAAAATCCCCAAAAGACTATTGATAAACTTTTTTTAAAATGCAATAAAAATTTGTACCACTTGCTTCAGTGTAATAGACACTGAGACGTTCAAGTTGGAGATCGGATTCCCCAGCATAAGAGCCATCTGGCTGAATACCATGTTCGTCAGAAATTACTTCCCAAAACTAAAAAATAAGAATAAATAAAAGAAGTTCAAAGAACCTGAATTTTTTGTATTAATTTCGTCTCATTTTTTATAATATTTACTTTTCTCCATTTACGTTGGAAAATGGTTTTCAAAAAAGAAAAATGAACCTTGGTACCAATCTGATTTCCGCATTGTCCCGCTTGCACCTGAAGAATTTCTCTCATAGCTTTTTACCAGTTTTTATTGAAAAAGTAATGTCAACTGAAAACAAAATACAAAAAAAATAGCTCGCGAATCCGAAATTCGTATTATGTTTTGTCAGAAGACAATGTCGCCGAACGACGAAAACAAAAGAGGATCGACTGGCTCAATGTTGCTCATTGGAACAACAAATTCTGAGGTTAACACCACTCGGCAGGAATACAGCTGTCCAAAAATCCGAGTGATGCTGGCGACTCACCTGCAGTGATTTCTATCGCCAGTGACTGCCTGGCAAAATTTATCTGGCAAGTCAATAGGTAGGTCTAACCAACAATAGTAAAAGAAAAAAACTGAAAATACGACAATTCACTACAGCAAAGAGAAAATTACAATGAAAGGATAGCAGTTAAGAGTAACCATAGTAATCGATTAGCTGCAAACCTGATAAAACAAATCATTTAAGAGTAAAAATAAAATAAAATCAAAAATATTATAAACAGAAAAAGGAGAAACAATAAGCGCTATTAGAACAATATTTAAAAAAGTATTAATAGTATTAGCACAGTAGTATTAAAAATTAGTAACTAAAAACAATAATTTTCTTTAAGCATTCACCATTGCTGATTACGTTCCGTCCGCTGGCTTATTAGACTAGAATTATGCCAGGAAGCCCTTGGCGATATTTCAAATGAACAGCCGATATCAGCCGGCGATTTCTGCTGAGGGTAGAACGTTAGCATCCGCCAAGGGCTAAGTCATTTTATCGGTTAGGCGACGCTGCTATCCGGCGAAACTTGGTGGGTCGGCCGACATCGGTGGTAATTCTCTTGTCACTAATCCACCGACGAAATAATAATAATGTGGGGTAATTAAAGTGATTTAAATAATTAAATGATAATAAATGATTAACAATTTTGTCATTATTATTACTGAAAATGAGGTGGGACATGGCAAAGATTACTTCCTTCAGTATGAAATTCGGACGACACCTCTGGTGAGAATAAACCTGTTATTATTAAAAAACCTGAGTAGTTAGCAATAAAATTAACCAATTCAATTAATAGTCGTTGATATTTAATAAATTTAATAAATTAATTTAATAATTACAATAATTAAACGAAATTATTGAAAAATAAGAAATACCTATAGCTTTCTCGTCAAATGACTCTCCAGAAATTTCTCGAATATTTGAAAGAATTGGTAAGCACTCCTATTTAATTGAATTAATAAAAATTAACAATTAACAATGGAAAATTATGAGTTCAATTAAACCGCCATAAAATTAATCAAAGTAATTATTTACGAATGAAATCGACCCTTACATAACCGTTTCAGCTTCAACATTTTGAATAATCAATAAATAATTATGGACATAGAATAATTATGGATTAATGGTAAAAATTTAATAATGAGTTTTGACGGAATCGAACTCAATTTTGGCAATAAATTGACAAATATATTAATCGATATTGACGAAATTAAAATATATTAAAATACATAAAAATAAAAATAATTAAAATAAATTTTATTAATTGAAACAAAATTATAAAAATTAGCAATAAAATTAACCAATTCAATCAATAATCGTTGATATTTAATAATAATAATAATTAAACGAAATCGCTGAAAAAATAAGAATAAAGCCAAATGATCACCGACCGAAATAAAAACCAAAAATCTCGCATTATTCAACCCAATTGCCGCCAATGAGGTCTCCTACAACGATTTTAATTTTCTCTCTTACAGCACAAAATTTTCTCATTATTGTTATTTTTCGGAAGTTTTTGTAGTGAGAGCCGAAACGTTGAGTGGTGAATGAATCCTTTACAGGAATGAGCACATGTCGGATGACCTCCGCATTAGTTGTTATTCTTAAAATTTTTGCAAGGGCCGAGGTGAAAAGGTTCTTCCTCCGGGAAACCTCATAACTTTTGCTTCGATTATCTTCGTGGGCCTATTGGAATATAAATCTTTCAGTCGTCAGGTCAGTTGCTTGAAGATAAAAGAACGTGTGGGTTACCAGCACCAACCAGGTTTTGCCCTTGATAAAAGACTTGGCTCCATTGAAGGAAAGGAATGGAACCTACTTTCGTATGAACGTTACCCAATCACGGTCATCGAAAGTAATTTATCCTTTCTATATCCTCTTTAATTAGGCGATGATTTCATCATTCAGCAGTCAATAACGCTTATCAGTGACCCAGTTTCCTCTTACTGAGCACTAAATTCTTTTAAATGTTCCCTCATTAACCAATCTGTTTAATCCGAAGTTATTTGTTTTATGTAATGCATGCGTGATCGCAGTTAACGGTCATTTCGAATTATTAGTAGAGATCGGTTCATTTCAAAAATTTATTTAGAATTAAATTTTCTTCGATGAATTTCGTTAGTTTTGTTAAAAATTTAAAAAAATTTTTTTTAGTGGAAACTGGTTCCGTAAATTTCATTAGAAATTTTGTAGATTTTCCGTTTTTCTGCCATTTTTTTATTTCTAAAATTATTTGAAAATTGATTAAAATATTTTCGAATATTTTTTTTGGCACTGTTTTCAAGCGTTTTCATGCATTTCTCATCGTTTAGGCACGAAAAGGAGATGCGATGCATATTTTGTTGTTTTCTCTTTCCTTTTAATTCTTTTCTTAGAAATGTGCGAGTCTTCGATTCGCTTGCCGGCTCATTTCGAGAACGAATCCGTATTTTTTTCAAGAATTTGTTGTAAGTAATGTCGCGTAATCCGGCTGCTGTTAAAACTAGAAAGCACTAATTTATTTTCTTGGTGTCCAGGGAGACAACTGGTTCGAGGATCGACGCACAGAATGCTACACGTCATAATTTTTTTTACTTTATTTTACTAATTTGAATTCTTTTTTTTCAGGCATGGATTATTTATAATCGTTGTTTAAAAATCCAGAAGATCTCTATTCAGAAATGGTATTTCGAAAATTTCGTCCGTCCAAGCAATGGGGTGTTCAAGATACGCGAATATTTAAAGCTATTTTGGCCGCCAAAAATAAACGAAAAATGCCATCATTCCAAGTGCCCGATTCAATTAAGGTTTTTTAAATAGAATTCATTTGAATTATTTTTAATTTTTTTTCCTTTGGTTCATCTTATTTTTTTCACAAAAAATAGCGATTTCTAGGCTCTTGATGTTCCCATATATGATCCTAATGATGTCGATTTTCCTCGACCTCAGCCGAAATTGGAAGCGAACTTCAATCATCCTGCGTACAATATTCCTTCAAAAGAAGTATAGTTATTTGTCATTTAGAATATCATATTATATTTTGCATTTATTTGTCTTTCATATGAGAGCTTACAGCTATCATAAATTAAGCCAGAATATGTAGTTATTTGTCGTTAAAAACTTCGATATACCGTATTGTACCTTGAATGAATTTATCTGTAGTTTAATTCTGTTTTATAATAAACAAGTATGTGCGTTTATCTACTTCCTTTCTGTTTTGTTGATGATGATATCCTTTGAACTGCGTATGAATTGCAGTTTCTTCTGTGGTATTTTCAGTTAAGAAAGGTCATCAATAATTAATCATCAATAATTTAGTACAGTTTATTATAATCTGTAATGAAAAATTTTTAGGTTCATCCTTTGTATAAAAAAATGAAATGTCTACTTTTCGATGGTACTCAGCCTTTTACAGATGGAATTGATCAAGCATGTTCTCTTACAAAAGCTGTTAAACGGTTGCAGTTTCCAGATTCATTACTTAGCGAAGTATGCTTTTTCCCGATATTTTTCTGTTTCATCCATTTTTTAAATAAATTTAAACAGATTTGCTTCGCCATTAGACTTTATTTTAATTTATTACTTTTAAATCTTTTTGCAAAGTTCTTTTTATTCAAGTTCTTATTTTTTGTTCTTTTTATTCTTTAGTTCTTTTTTGCTTTTTATTGTTGGCAACTGCTGGAATTTAAGAATAAAAATCTTTCTTTAAAAATATTTTTCATGAAAAAGTGTGTAGTATTTTAGTCATCTTTGAACCAGTCTAGCATAATGATTTACCGCAAAATGGCCTCTTGTCTATTTCATCAAAAATTTTTAAATGATAGGTTGCAGGCTTTACTTCCAAAAAATCTCGAATTACAATTAAGAGATTTTATACTTCACGGTGAACGCTATGATCCCTCTTTAGAACGATTGCCGAGATTACATGATCCTATTCTTTTTTGGCGAAAACATCCAGTTATGTATGGCACTCCTGACATCAAAAAAGGGTTCATTTTTTATCGCTTCTTCTTAATTGTTCTTTATTCTTATCTGTTCAAATTGAAATTGAAATAAGGCAAATTTTCGAAAAAACAAGTCATATAATAATAATAAATGCATTATTTCCTTGCTTTTTTTTAGCAATATTATTCTCGATAACATATTTCGGAGTATTCATTTGAATTCCGTTCAACGCGGGCAACTCAATTATTTACGGTATCTTTTCTTTATAAAGATTTCATTTTCATTTTTCTTATATTTCGATAGCAATCATATTGTTTGTTTTGGTTGTTCATATAAGAAATTTATATGCAAAAAAATTTTTAGATATGATCGCGATGAGGCAATAAGTGGGATACTTAAAAAAGGTGATTATTTAAATCAGCCATTAGTGGTACGAAGTGAACCGCATTTAGTGATTCAGTCTCCACAACAGCTCAAACCTTGGGTTCTTCAAGATGAATTATCTTCATTGGAGTTGGTTTTTTGGTCATTTTTTGATATTTGTATCTATATATTTTATAATTATTGCAATTCTTAGTCAATATTTCAATTATTTTCAATTTTTATGCAATTTTTATTCTTTTTGTTATATTCTTATTTTCCATCGATATTTTTTGAGATCTGAAGAAGTACCCGATATAACTCCAATTCATCCTCACATTGATTTGGTAGACTGGAATATTTATAATGATTTTGCTTTGGTCCCTAGGAACAAGTTCAGTCTACATTTAGATACAATAATGTGGTCAAAAGAAAGAAATCAGAAGTACCCTTGGACAAGGTTCTATTTGCCATCAAATATTTTCTAGATTTCCAGTTTTTTTTTTTTTAACATCTTATTAACATGGCTTTGCAGTTATTTCTCTGTTACATTATTCTTTTCTTAATTATATTCCATGTTTTTTCCATTTTCCTTATCTTATTATTTTTTTCCCAATGTTTAAATTAGTTTATTAATTAATAATTTTATGTTATTTAAAGAGAACAGAATGCTGCTAATGCTGTTATGCATTGTTTTGGTGCGGCTCTTATCGAAGCTACTCGATATAACGACGATTCTATTTTTTTTGATAATTCATTTGATTTGATAGTTCCGATTATAACTCGAGCAGTACAGTTAATTAGTGGCTATCTTGATCTTGTTGTTTTCCAGCTGAATACTTTAGATTTTAGGAAGGTAAATCGAACGAAAAACATCGTTTGGGTTGAACATGGTTAGCAAATTTCTCTTTTTTTTTATTTTTGATTTTATTTTTTGCTTTTTTATATTTTTTTACCAACATTTCCATACTTTTTAATTTCGCTTTTGTTTTTTGTTAAATGTTTGTCTATTTGGCAAGATTCTAATTAATTTAATTTTACCAATTATTCTAACATTTATTAATTTTTAAATAGTTTTTAAAATTAATTTAATAAATAAATCTGATGTATTTTTCAATCTTATAAATTAATTTTTGGAACTTCAACTAAAGAAATAAATGATAACGATCATTTTTTCAGCCCTTCAACTTTACAAGCCAGGCAAACATACGGAGAATTATAATGAAGTAGTAGACTTAAATGTTGATCCGTACATAAGGCTTACAAGATTATTGCTCACTCGTTAAATTTATAATTATTATAATTTCTTTTTTCTTGGTATATTTGTTTTCTTTGGCTGGAAAATTTGTTACTTGAATAGTTTTGAAAAATAACGTTTAAAATTGAAATGAAGCGGTATGGTTGCGCAAAGATATATATCTATAAATAAAAAAATAAAACAAAATTACAATTTTAGATTTCTAAAAATTTAAAATTCCTTGGTAATTATTAAATTATCGAAATAGTTATTGTTGAATGATTTTTGTTTCGTATTTATTTAAAATAATAAAATTTATTATTTTATCCTTTTTCCCATTTTTTTAAACTGTTTTTTACAAACAAAGTAATTCTCTCTTTTTCTAAATTGTGCATTCTATTTTTTCGAATTCATTTAAATAATTTTTCATCTTTTTCAAAATAATTTTGCAGTTCTTTTTTAAATTTAAATTTAAAGAATATATGAACAATTAGGGCAATTTTTATTCAGTCTTAGAATTCGATTGTATGGGTAGCAGTAATAATAGGTTTATGTTTCCTGTCTATTTAGTAGCCAGAATATCTCTCTTTAGTGATAGTTCACCCCATTACTTTTGCTCCTCTAATATTTGGTGATCGATTGAGTTGCCTACATAACCGAAGGATTGTTTTATTTGTTCTTTTAATAGGCTAATATTTATATGCGAAATTAAAACAACCAAAATGTTTTCTTTTTTAATTAAGTTCTCATATATTGCTATGGATAAGCCATTTAATTTATTTGATTTCGTTTTATTAAATTACTTTTTATTTTATTATTTTTTAAATGTTTCCTCATTCGGTGTAAGTTGTTGGTGCATATAAAAGTGCTCTTTCAGAAATTTTATGACTGAAATCCTTCTAAATCGTCATTTGGAGTATTTGAAGCAACACCTTTCGATCATACCTTATAGTTATAGAAGTTTCGATTCAAATCGGTTCGATTTTCAAATATTTGATTTAGCATTTTTAGTATTTTTTTCAAATTTTTAATCGACTTTAAGAGGCTTTGCTGATGAAGTTATTGATACTTGGTTATTTGATTTTTCTTACAAGTAGACATAAGGATTTATAAAGAAATATATAAATAAGTGGAACTGGTTTCAGAGATTAAAAGAACTTAAAAACATAAAAACAGTGTATTGACTGGCAGGCAGTCCTTTGATAAATATTTCTAAAAAGAGTTAAAGACGTTTTCAATAAAGAAATTTGGTTTTTTGTGAATATCTTTCAAGAAATGTGGCAATATATTAATTGTCTAAAGCAGATTATTATATGCATTTCTTCGTACCATTGCTAGTTTGACTTTCTCTACGGACTATAAAGATACGACGTTTCCAATTTTCCACTGTCTAAACCCATGAATCGCTTAGCCGCCTACGCGTTCAAAAATCTCTGGACATATCGGTCCACGTATTGGTTCAGAAATCTCTTCCTCGCTTTTGGCGCCATCCATTATAGGTTTTAACAAATAACAAGATATGCTCAATTCCACTGATGTGCGAAAGACATTTCTAAAATAGCGCAAATGGTGATATTCTTAATGATGTGATCTAGCTAAAATGGATAGAATTCGTCCATTTGATTAGTGAGTAAAATGTAGATAAGAATGGTCAAAAATTCATAGTTTACCATATCTTCCAGTCTGGAAGGAAGATGTTGCAGCTTTCATTTTTTGTCTGGCCAGGGGGTATGAGAGTGGATCTGATTTATTTAAAGTTTGATACTTCTTCGACCATTGATGAATTTATATAACATCATTTTCATATTTTTTATAGATCTCCCTTCAGTTTTTCATTTTCAGATTAAAGCTGCTTTTACATAAAAATTTTATAAATTATAAATTTGTGAATATATAAATTTAATCTTTAAATTTAATCTTGCATTTCTGTTTCGTGTCTAATTAAGGCTTTCATTATTTAGTTTTTCATTATTGTTTATTCTTATAAAGCCAGATGAAGTTTGAATTTCAAAATACATCCAAGCTACACTTAAAAGAGATTTTAGATTGGCTCTTCTTTTCTTCCTTTTATCATCATTGGATATTTTGGGTAAATTGGACCAACTTGATTGCGAATTCAAGGAACAAACAATCAGTTGGATTTATCGACTTCAATTGACTTCACATTCAAGTTAGTCGAGTTTCCTTCAGATCTTTAAAAAAATCTTTAATAGACTTGTTTTTGCATAATTTCTTATCTTCACTCATTAATTTCTTACTAAAATTTTTTTCTTTTTGAAGTCATGTTAATTATATTGTTTTTTGTGGTCAGTATTTTATGCTATAACATTTTAAGGATCTATCGTAAAGGTGAAAATACCACATATATAAATTATTGAGTGGAAAACGACTAGTAGTTGATATAAAATTAGTTTTTTTTTTAATTGGCATTTTTTTTAAATTGGCATTTATAATTTTAATTTTCTTGTAATTTTCACAGCAAAAGTTAGAGGAATAATTTTTTTTTTTGCCAAATTTTACTACTGATGTTGGTAGGAATATGAATCGTGAAAAAACTCTTCCTATTTTGGATTCAGTTAAAAAGTGGGTTAAGTCAGTAAAAGAAAGAATATTTTGTTAGTCCAGAGTGAACATTGCCATCGCTGTTGTTGGATCGTGTTTTTGTGGGAAATTCCTGATTTGCCATTTTGTTTGTGAAAAACAATTGCAGTTGATTTTACTGTATGGTTCTTTCTGTCAATTTTCTCATTTTATATTGCAATATTTTAAATTTTGTCACACGCTGTCACGAAGAAATTTAAAATAGAATTTAGCGACGAAACCAGCATTTATTCAACTTCAAAATAAATAACAAATCTTGGGATTTTATAGTGGTCCAAATTCAAAGAAATTTAGTTCGGGTTTTCCCGTTTTTTCCCGTTTTTTAAGATCGAATTTTTCAAAATTTATAATTGTGTGTAATTGTCTTATAAAGAGATATTTTCATTTTATATGTAAATTATTTTTTTTGTATTTTCGTGTATTTTATATTTTTATTTGTTTTATTTTTTGAATTTAAAGATTTTCAAAGTGATTTTTTTGTTTGGAACAATCGAAATTTTTGGAATTTTGGTTTTGAAAATGTTTTGTTCTTCATTTATTTGTAGAAGATAGAATAGCGCCTTTTAACCAAATTTCAGTAAAGCGAACAAGATGGGTTACTGTACACCTCAAGCTCCTTATTATGGTTTTCTTGATCACGGTTGCGCTGTTTATGGTGGTATATTTCGTAAAAATAGTGATTTTAATGGAAGCAGCGGAGTTGGAAGTAAAACTCTCTATGTACCTCAGTATAATCTGGCATACCACTGGCAAAGGCCTTACATGGTTGCACACACAATTGGGTACCCATTACTGCTATTACATGGTTCTAAATTTTCGTCGCACGGCCAAAAGAATGGTCCACCTGAGCAATGGAATTTTGATATAAATGAATCCGAAACAAAAAATCGAAATTTACTTACTGGTACTTTTGACGAAGAATTAGATGAAATGGTTCTGTGGGCTGTTAATGAACAGTCATCAAGAAAAACGATAACTGAATTTCGCATTAATGTGGATGAAGATGGACTTGTTCAATGGAATTTATTTTCAAAGGATAATCAACAGCAATCTCGTTTAAAACCTTTTTCTTCTTTGAAAGTACCTTCTGCATTATATGAATTGCGGAGCTGGAAACTTCTGAATAAACATCGAATACTAGCGAGAGGCGAAGAAGATTTTTATATTTGCGATACCTGCCATGGTTCCATAGTTTCAATGTTTGGTAGAGACGTGCAAAATTTTGATACAATACATTATATGGATGGAGAATTGGTCGTTTTGGATAATAGTGGTATTCTCTGGCATGGCGATCTCGAACATATACCTATTTTTCGCAAAAGGAAGCACTGGAAAAAATTCAAAGTAATTCTTTCTCTTATTTACTTTAATACAGAATTTATAAATCGAATCAACTAATCTTCTAATTAATCTGCTTATTATTGCTCATATTTTATATGTTACAAAAATTTAGAAGAAGAGGAAGTTTTGGTAAAAAGTATATATCGGGAATTTTATGCCTTTGCTGGCGGTTTTTGAATGCACTAGAACAAGAAATTGACATTAGATAATAAAATATTACCAATATTTATAAAATAATTTTATATTTATATTAATAAAAAATTAGTACTAATATAATAATGCGATGATCACTGCATTCAAAACCGACTCTTTTTATTCGTTAAGATGGTTCGATCCTCTGATCATCCAAGAATGGTATATTTGGGAGATAGTGAAGAAGTCTATGTGTTCGATTTGCGGGAAAAATCTTTCCAAGGTATTTTTTACTTTAATTCCCGAAAATTCCGGAAGGTATTTTTGGATGCGATCTTTTAAGCATGAGTATTTAGTGTTTTTTTGAGCATTTAGTATTTTTCTGGCTAATTTACAATTGTTGACTGAATTCTAGGCAATTGTTTATACACTTCTCCTGGTTTTGACGATTCATCTAGTTATTCTATTCCATATAATTATATGCATGTGTTTCCCAACACCATTCTTCATCATATATCAACTATAAGAGATATTCCTCGTATGTTATTGGTTGTATCTTCTGACAGGTTGTTTTTTTTTTATATTTAAATTGCTTATTCTTAAATTTTAGAAAATCATTGCAGATTATGCCATTTCGTTTTGGATTCAAGTTTGTTTTCATTGATTGGTTTTTTAGGATTAAGAATATAGAATTTAGAGTTTTCAGATTTTTTTATTTAAATTTATCTTTATTTAATAGGAAAAAATAAGTTCTATGCGAATGTTTTTTCCCGAGGATGATTGATTATTTAGTAATTTCAGATTTGTGTTGGTTGATGAAAGAATGCGTGGTACAAATTATCTAGAATTGGCACATTCTATTATTGGTGGCAGCGACTTTATATATTCAGCACCGCGGTTTCTTGACCCTCGAAATTCGGGACAAATTTTCCCATTTTATGCAATGCGTCACACATCAGATCCTGGCCTTTTCAGTTTTTCTTTGTATCGTCATTCAAGTGGTCATTGGTCATCTCTATGTCCAATAAAACGAGAAGTTGAACCGGCTGGGTTGGCTAGTTTTTCTCGTGAACAACAGAAATATAATATTAATATTTCGAAAGAAACTGAACAACGCTTTTTGAATTTCGGATGTACGAGAGCTATTCATGTACAAGAGCAAATATCAACAAGCTCTTCCAATCAGCAATGTCATACTCTCTTTCAAATGACAAATGATGGAAGTATATGGTGTTCTACTTTGAAAGTCGTCGATGATTCTGATGTTGAAGATAAGACAACGAGACAATCACTTTCTTTGTTGCGTGATACGCTCAATCAGCTGGAAGCAGAGAAGTAAATTTTTTATTTTAACAAGTCGTTATATTACCTCTTTATTGAAATTAAAATTGAATTCTAGGAATTGCAACTTATTTTCTTGTTAATTTTATGAGAAATAATATTAATTTTATTTAATTTTAATCCGCTGTCTTTTTCTTAAATTTTTTTCTTGAATTTCAAAGGCTTTTTTTTAGAATCGAAAGCGCAGATAATTTTATGCTAGAAAATGCAGATTCTCATATAGATATTAAAAGTATCGCTATGGAATTGGCACCTGCAAGCTACAACTTTTCTTATCAGTTGGATTCACTTGCAGTGAATGAAGATGTGGGATATCCCACTCCACCATCTTTGATCGAAGAAAACGTCGATAGAGATTGCCTTCTTTCAAACATTGTACTTCAATGCTGGGAAAAGTACAATCATTAGATTGAAATTTTTCGTTGTATTTTCTTGTTCAAGTTTAGTAATCGATTATATTTATATATTTGTTATATTATGTTAGATTATATTTTCGTTGACTATTATTTTTTTTATACTTTTCTTTTATGTAGAACTATTTTTTTATGTTTTTATCTTCTAAAATGTATAATTATTCATTGTTTTCTTTATATGTAAATTTTGTAAATGGAAGAATATTCGATATTGTTTCTTGACTTTTATGAATTCGATGAATTTTTTTATTTCAATTCTTAT
Organism: Dracunculus medinensis; assembly: GCA_900625125.1. Taxonomy (NCBI): domain Eukaryota; kingdom Metazoa; phylum Nematoda; class Chromadorea; order Rhabditida; family Dracunculidae; genus Dracunculus; species Dracunculus medinensis. The sequence goes on along the minus strand of UYYG01001200.1, from coordinate 167,580 downwards.
ATTGGTTTTTTTTGTTCTAACGATTTAATAGTTTTCTTATATAATTTTCAGCAGTTGTTTTTAAAGTTATTTCGGAAAATTTTTAAATACATTAATTCCTTAAGAAATAATTTATAGATTGCCCAGAATATGCCTACGGATTTCGAGGCTCTTTGAGTGCTGCAGCACGCAATTTTCCTTCTTCTATAGAAAGAGCATCGCAAAATTCTTATAAGTCTGGTTCTTTGTGGTGTATATATGATAGTGCGCACATATCGCAAACGTATGTTGCTTTATGTTCATTATTGATCTTGGGTGATGATTTGGCTAATGTTGATAGAGAAGCAGTGCTAAAAGGTGTCGCATCTTGTCAGATGAAGGATGGCAGGTATTTTTTTTATTTCAGTTTTATCATTTTAATTCTAAATTAGAAGTGGTTATTTGAATGAATGATTGGAAGGGAAATGATTGATGAAGATAATAAAGAATTAATATCACTTCTTTTCACTTTTTACTTCTTTATCACCTTTGACACCTTTTTTATTGTTTTTTATTTATTATTTATCATCGAAAATTACAGTTTTTGTGCTCAGAAAGATACTGAAAACGATATGCGATTTGTATATTGTGCTGTTGCAATTTGTTATATTTTAAATGATTTTAATAAAATTGATGTTAAACGAATGCTTAATTTCATACGACGAAGTATAAATTACGATGGTGGAATCGGACAGGGACCTTCATTAGAAAGTCATGGCACGTTTCATTTACGAATATTTTTCTAATTGATTTTACTCTGACAATATTTAAAGGTTTGGAAAATACACTGTAGTACTTGAAAAATATAAATAGAAATTATTGATTATTATTAGAGAAATTTGTTTTTTAAGGTGGATCCACTTATTGTGCTATTGCTTCATTGATGATGACCGGTCATCTTTGGGATCAAAGTGTTTTAAGCTATAAACAAATTGAGCGATTGAAGAAATGGATATTGGCTAAGCAGGATGTAGGATTCCATGGTCGAGCAAACAAAGCTGATGATAGTTGTTATGCGTTTTGGTTGGGAGCAACTTTAAAGGTTTGTTGCACAAAATTAAAAAAATGTTCATTTTTTCTTTTAAATGCCAAGTTTATCATAAAATAAATTTAATAAAATAAATTTTTTGATCTAATTATCATAATTTTCAAAGAACACTAGTTATTTTAATTGTTTCTATAGATGTTAGACGCAGAATCACTTGTTGATTTGGGCTCATTGCGAGATTTTTTAATATCTACTCAAGATGAAAATTCAGGTGGTTTTGCCAAGTATGCAGATTCTCTTCCAGGTTTTATTTTTTATTCTTTTTTAATTTTTTTATTATTTGTAGGAATTTTTCATTTTTTTTATTTTTTCATTTTTTCATTATAAAACTGAAATAAGATTCAGTTTTCTCAATTTTTCATTTTATCAGTCTTCATAATTTTTCATTTTATTTTAATTTGTCGTTTAAATGCTCCATTTAAACCTGTTAAACACTTTAAATTTTAGATCCACTTCATACATACTTCAGCCTTGCAGCATTAAGTATATTTCACGAGCCGCTTCTTCGACCAATGTTTCCGGCATTAGATATCACTGTTGAATCGTATGAACGGTTAATTCACAGTCGATGAAGATGATTTTTATTTTCCTGCCATATTTCATTTTTTTTTCCATATTATTGTCGATATTGAGTTTGATGGTTTTTAATAAGTATTACTGGTTAGAGAAAAGAATCATTATTGCTACCATCGTAATTTTTTGGTTTTCTTGTTTTACGTTTGGTATATACAAAACGAAAACGAGATTTAAATAGGAAATTTCGTTGAAATGGTAGAAAAAAAACTGCAGTGAAAGACTGTGAAAAATTTGGTTGATGCAAAAATTGGAATAATTCATCTCATAATTTTTTTCTTAGCGGTTTTCGTTCATTATCACGTTTGTTGAACATGCGGGTTGTATATTTAGATATTTTCGCATATCGGTAAAAAGTTATGTCGATTCTCTTCATCAATTGTTTAATCATTTTTTCTATTTTATTATTTACTAGTTATAATAAAAAAAATTTAGAAATATTCTTTTAAGAGATTAATCACTTATTAGAGATTTATTATTGTCGCTCAACTGCTGCATAATGTAATATTTCTTATATTTTATTCATTTTCATTCATTATTCATTTATATTCATTTTTTACGGAAAAAACGTTTCAATAAGTTTCCAAAAGTGCAAATCGTAAATAATTTGATTGAATCTTAATGGACATATTTACTAAAGATATATTCAAAATTTTTTTTAAATAATTTAGCTTATATATTGCAGAACTGATTTCGAAAAATAAGCTCCTATAATAATGGATTTCTTCTTAAAATAATGAGATATGGGGCTTGTTAAGTAACAAATTTGATGACTAAAAGAATCTAAAATTCTTCGTTAAGCATGAAAAAATGTCGCATGGCTATAGGGGCTCTTATTAATGAATTTACGAGCTCTTATTAATGAATTTAAGGTCTGAGTGTGACACTGTCGCGTGATTTGAATCAGTTTTTGCTAAGACCTGCATTCAGTTATCTTCCAGTAGGAATTTAGGAAAAAGTGTGTTAGATAGTCATATTTAAATTAAGATGATTTTTGGTAGGGTTATCCGATTTTAACTTTAATAATCTTATAACAGCTCTCACCATCACTGGTTAGGCTGGCTCCAACGGCTACAAGGGTACGATGTATCCAAGCTTGGTCCTACTCCATCGCTATTACTAATAGAAAAACACTGGACTGGATGATATCACTTGTTTGTATTAATATAATAAAAAATAATTATAATAAAAAAGAAAACAATTAAATACACTGTGATGGTACTATTAATGCAAGTAGTATTTGAACTAAGGTGGATCACATGAGATCCACTCAGTGAACTCGTAAAATGTACCTTAGACATAAGTGGTCAAAGGCAGATAACTTCTTAATATACTCCAATCTCATTGGCTATATTGGCTTGGTCTTACAGCCATATGGCAAGATTTAACTAATCGTGTCTATATGCAGACTTTAGTTTTTATGGTGATTTTACGATGGCTCCATAAAGGTTTCGTCAACCGGAAGGACGTATTTCTAGCTGGCGTGATCCGAGTTATAATATCGTCTTTTGCCTGGCCATTCGGTATTATACTGAATACAAGATAAATCAAGCATTTCCTCAACAGAGACAATGAGGCATTTTATCAGCTTCTTGCACATAAGACGAAAAGGCTTCGTTTTATTTGCATTGACTCTGTATATAACTCTCACTGCAGTTATTGACACACTGTTCAACATTGTTTCATTATAAATATCAGCAAAAAGGACTATATATCATCAATGTATTCAAAATCTGTGATTTTATGCTCTGGATTGATTTGGAAACCTATTGAGTGCCGACAAGCGGTATGCATTATCTAGTCTATCGCACAGGTGAATACTGTAGGAGAAAGGATACAACCTTGACGGACTCCAGTTCTTATTTCGAAGGAATCCCCATATACACAGATCTACGCCAACGTTCATAAAATACTTGAGTCGAATGATCTTCTCTGGAACACCGTCGCGTTCCATCACCCTCCATAGCCGCTCTATCAATTGAATCGAAGGCAGTCGCAAAATCAATGAAATACACAATGGTGGGCTCAGATATTTGAAGCAATATTCCCACACCCTTCTTAACGTGAATATCTGGTCAATACAACCGCGCTGCTTTCTAAATCTAGTTTGGTTAGGGGATGTCCTGCAGTCCCGTACTTCCATAAGTCTATTAAATAAAAGGGGAGCAAAAATTTTCGCTGAGATCTAGGCTGATTCCTCGATAACTGTCGCAGTATACCCTGCCACCTTTTTTTGGAAATTTGGAGCAGAACTGTTTTACTCTATTCATCTGGTAATATTTCTTTTTTCCATACCAGAGTGTATATTTTTTGAAGGTGCGTTATGAAGGACGGACAATGGACAATGATAAATTTGAAAAATTCAACCCCAAGACCACCTTCTCCCGCAGTTTTACTGTTAGGCTTTTATGGATAACGGAGATAATTTCTTCTTTTGTTGACGGCTCGCAATTACAAGCAAGGTTCGACGAACGTATCAGCTATATCTGTGTCAACAGATGGTGCTTCAAGGTTTGGCCTCCTTCCATCTTCCATTTTTCTTCCATCTTCCATCTTTTCCTTCCAAAAAAATTCCTTCCATCTTATGAGGAGGTCTTTAATACTCTTAATCGGCATGCCATTGTTATCCTTTACAATTTCACTGAATTATAGTTGTTTTATTTTTTTTAAGATCATCATTACTAGTTAAACTCACTCCACTGGCTTGTCGCATTGGACAATATACCAGGGATTCCCTTGGCGACAGGTGAGTCGCCAGCATCACATTTGTAGAGCTTTACTCCTGCAGGGAATCGAACCTCAGCATCGGCGCTCCCAATTGAGCAACAACCCACTGAGCAATTCTGTCCTGAATTATAGTTTTTTGTGAAAAAGGAGGAATAATTTCCTATTATCGCCTAATCGAGCCTCCATTTTCAAAACTATATCACTTTAATAATAATTTCTGTCTCGCCGAGCGCTATCGTTATAATTCTTCGAAACATCAGAATTTCATGACATTCGTGCTTTGGCAGCATTTTCAAACAGTTTGACAGTTTGACTTCCTATATCCAACTAGCGCTCTTCCTAGTATGCCCTACCGTGGAAGTGATTGACTCGGAGACATTCTTTTAGTTTGGACCAGTATTCATTTGCCGTTTCAGAAAAATCATTGATATTTGTACCAGATGCTTCAATAATTCAGTTTGAAATGCGCTTACTGTCTCCGAATTTTTTGACATTATTGAAGGATTTGAGGGAATGCTGTTTTTTGCGAGTTGTTAATTTTATGTGGATCTTGGCTCGCATAATATGGTCATCCATGAAGATTGTCCGTCTCAGCACCGTTACGAACGACTGTCTAATACGGAACTCTTCCCAACGGCGACTGAATGTAATCTCTGGTTGAAGTGTTGGGTATGTTGGTATGTTGGGTATGTTGGGAATGTTGGTTATCCATGGTTATTTCCGTAACTAGATGTTTTTTATGAAGCAAGTATTAGTAATAAAAAGTTCATGATCCTCGACATAGCGAAGAAGGCGGACCATATTTCACCACTGGCGCACCGTCTCCCATGCCATATTTATCAATCTTGTTAATGGTAATGAAAATAAAAAGGTCAATGATGGCTTTATTTTAAAATTTTGCAAATCGAAATGTATAAATTTATTGATTGTCAAAGGTCCTATAGGTCAGTCGACTTCCACACCGTGGATATAAATTAAAAGAAATTAATCATAATTGTAATTGCTGGTTGGTGCTTCGGTTGAAGTCAAATAGGTATAATGTAGTCATAGAATGTTACTTGATGCGCTCCTGTGCAGACTGTATTTCCAAGTGATTCTAGCGAAGTGGTTTCATTCGTGTGATAACTTGTGGAACCAGTCTTTCATTCGTTAGGAACGGATTATGAACTATGGAAATCATCGAAAATTATACGATTGTTAAGGGATAATTTGAATTGAATCATCGTTGGGGAAATGCTAAAAAAATATATAAATAAAAGATTAGGATATAACAAATTTCTGCTTATTGCGAGTACCACGATATTGTTTGTTAGGTTTTTTTGTGCTAAATTAATAGTTTAGCCTGATTTTATACGAAATATATTACTATATTACTATAAACAATAAAATAATATTTGCTATCGGAACTTTATTTAAATTTTTCTTATTCGTAAATTATTTATGAAGTGAATTTCTTTCAATTAAGGAATTAAATACTTCTTACGCCCACTAAAATAAATTATTAATACATCAATAAAATTAAATCAAAAATTAAATAGTTGAGGAATTAAATATTTTTTATTATTATTAATCATACGTAAAGTTTCTTATCTTAAGTGGAAATGAACGCTGCAAACGAGCATACAAATTTTTCGGTCAGTTTAACTCTCCAACATAATTTGTGAATTTGTCATAGTTATTTGCGAATTAATTGAATAAAACAGAGAGCCAACTGGGAATAAAAGCACTTGGGATTCATCACACTGGTTTTTTATGATGGATTTAATAATTTTGCCAGAGGCAAAGATAAACCATAAAATGCTTTAAAAAAGAATAAGTATCATTTTTTTAAGTTTTTTCACTTCATTTTTTTAAAATTTAGTTTGCAGTTGGCTTTATAAATCTTTCATTATTCAATTCCTTTTCCGAAGTCAATTCTTGTTTTTTTCTATGATGCTGTATGCTACATTTACATTTATTATATTTTTATATTTGTAAAATTTTAAGGCATATGATAGGTTTCGAAAATGGTTATTTGTTGATGATGGTTTGATAATTCGTGCTTGAAAAGATTCGATTAATCTGCAACAAGCTCAGATGACAGGTAGATTTTTAGTTATAATTAACGCTTGCAAAAAATTTTAATTTAACGCTTTTCATCCGTTAAAATCTTAGGTATAATGAATTATAATGAATTTTTCATACGTACGTGTCATCGGCTGACAGTTCCTTTAGGATTTCAAAATATCAGTTTGTCGGATTCCACGAAGGCACTGCTGGCAGCAACTAAGTCTCAGCACGTACCTGTAGAACTGCATTCCAAATCCGTTCGTTTTATTTGTTAATCTTCATCAAACCTTTGCAAATTTTCTAGCAATTATATCAATCATATTTTATAATACAGCAGTATCCTGCTTTTCATTTTGAAGATATCTTTACATTTACATCAACTGAAAAGAAATATAATTTATTATAAATTTAAATATGAAAAATTGTATAAAATATATATAAAATATATAAAAAATTGACCCGGTTAGCGGAAAAATCTGAATAAGGTTTGGAATTTCTATGCTATTCTTTTTTAGGAGGATTTATGATATTTTGTTAAACGATGGCTATTTGGTGATATATTATCTCATCGATGAAAAACTGGCTTATGAAATTGACATTGCAACGAATCTCGGTGTTTTAAAAAAAACAAAGTGATTTTTTATGCCGTTTGATTTCTTCAGTAAATCTATATCTCTAATTATCAATCTAGTTATCAATACTAAATTCAAAGTAATGTGGAGGATAACTAAGAAACTTTTGCATTTTGTTTTGCTGGCATTCGGAAGTATGGTTACTACTGAGGATGACCTTAGATTTATTGTACCATCTATATTATATCATTATTCTTGAGATATTTCAAATCTTGAAGTAATGAACCTGCAGGAAAAAATCTGTGCTAAAATTGATTAGAAGTTTTCTTCTCCTGTTCACTCTAAAAAATCAAAAACAATATTTATAGGTCAAAAACATGTAAACTCTATATTTTCGCATGGCTTAAATTGCTTAAATACTGATAGGAGCAATGGGGACAGTGCAGAATATCTAGATTCCGATAATAATGCAGATAAGGAAAAAAAAGATAAAATTCTTCAAGTTCATGGAAAGCCAGCAGATTGTCTAAATACCAATGTGGGTGAACAGATCCTTCAGAAAGTTTCAATATTTTTACATGGAGAAGATCGCCTAGGTGCTGGTAACAATTATACGGAAGAGAAAATTCATCATGCAAATGAAGATCGTTAAAGTGCCAATAACAACGTGGACGAGGAAATTCTTCAATTATTCAGTTGTTTTGAAACTAGTTTAACAAAGGTAAAGGATGAATTTTGTTGAGATGCACGGAACGAAGCATTTACAGAAATTGCCGAAATGTCAATTTCAATAAATGAAGTGCATGAAGAATACGTCGCAATTGCTGAATCTTATGATTACCTATAACGATATTTAACAGACCTGACGAATGAAAAAAACTTTATGCACTTCTTTATGTTGAATTAATTTGCAACTTTTTATTGAAATCATGTTGCAAAATATTTAAAATAAAGAATACAATAGGTTCGCTTGTTGCTTAGTTTATTTTATTCATTATCCAGTGTTGTTAAATCAATGAAAATTTTTATAGAGAATGATTTGTTTAGGGGATCGCGCTTAGTTTTAGCATTTTTTTGTTAAAAACGATTCGTATTTATTGGATATTTCTTATTCTTCCTTATTTATTTACTGTTTTTGAAATTTTTAGTGATTTTTTAATGATTAATGGTTATTTGAAATTGAAGATTAATAAAACTTGTAAATTTAAAAATAAAAATAAATTAAATTTATTATAAGTCGATTATTAAAAACGAACGATATATAAATATGATATATTTGTTGGACTTGAAAAGTTATGAAGAAGTTTGTCAGGAAATACCTTTTTCGTTACCATTAGGACTATGGATGATCAATGGGTTGTACCTGTGCATCATCCGTTCACCTCCAGATAAAGCCGTAAATTTTTGTATACAATTAGAATGCATATGAATATTTTGTGCGATTGTGATGCGGTTGTTCCGGCATTCTGGAATTGTACCTTTCTCACTTAGAAAGAAAAACCAACTGCTGTCGTCCGGAGACAAAAGTGTTTCAAAAGAAATATCAGAAAAAGTGATAAATCAATTTTGGTAAACTACTATCATAAACTAATCGTAAACTAATTACGTAAAAAATTAAATTCAAGGTTTTAAAGCAAAACATACGTGGACAAAATGGTTCCTTTACTAATATATTTACAGGATATCTGCCAGTTATATTGGCCAGGAAAAGATTTCTTAAAATCTTTTCGCAATACGAAGTCAGTTCCGAGTAACTTTTAAATTCATTCATTAATAACATATGAAAAAGAATATTATAATACTGAAATGATAAAATGATAATAATTTAAGTGAAAACCAGGAAAAAAGTGATTTATAGAATTTGTTCAAAAAATGGAAAAACGTCTGAAAAAATGGAAAAATATTTAAAATCTTTCCAAAAACTTAACATAAGTAAATTAATTTTTCCTAAAATAACCTTATGATAAAATACTGGTCCCATGCTGATAGATATATTATAGGGCCATATTGATGAATGTGGTCCACTAGGAGTGAAATAAATCCATTCTGTGGACAAATAGCTTACCAAACGATCAGGATTTTCTCGCCAAACCTGGAAAACGCTAAAAGGGTCATGTAAAATGAGAAATTTATACAAAATGAATCAGTAATTTTAATTCTATTACCCAGTAAGCCAAATGATTTACTTTTAAGGACCATAGACTTACTTGATAGCCAAATTCAACCTGATCGACCGTGAGATAATGAAAACTGCTATCATCAAGAGATAAAACTGCTTCGGAAGAAATATCAGAAAAAGTGATAAATCCATTTGATAAACTTCTGTCGCCCATTCTGATAACGCGGATTGGTCGCGATATATGAGGCCAGGCGAACTCTTTAAAATCAATATCTTTTCATAAATTAAAAAATTGAAAAAATTCTTGGAAGAGATATAAAAATATGAACTTCAATGAATACTACAGTCGCATGAAAGAACAACAAAGTAGCAAACTAATGACATACCAGGAGGTGGATCTATTTCAATGTTATTCCAAACAACGATTATATTCATCAAGCTTGGAACTTTTGCCAGTAAATGGATAAGAGAAAACAATAACTGAACTTGACTGAGGGGAAATATAACGGCAGTGAATCCTTCTGCGGGCGAAATTCGGGGAGCGAACAAAGGGGAAATTTGCTAGAATGATGTAATTAATTAGGGGATTATCAGTGAAGTAATCAAATAATTAATCAATGAATTAATTGAATAGTTCATTAATGAATAATAATAAATTACAATAATAAAACAGTAAAAAGAGGAAAAGAGGAACATACCTAAATTCAAAAAAACAAAAATAATTTTGTAATAACTAAAGTGGAAGTTGGGAAATCGAAAAATAATATTTAGAAATCGACATAACGACTGAACAGAAATAATTCTATAAGCAACTTACATTATAGCCGATACTTTCATCTTTGTGGAAATCTTTTCCATTCGGTACAATTCGATGTTCAATTATTTTTAAAGAAGTAAGGACTATTTTGCTAAGTGATGAAAAATATTTATTGTAAATTTGAGTTATCATTTTTTTATATTTTTTTTTACGTTCTTGTGAAATAGATTTAATAATTTCATGAACTGCAGAAAGACGCGAATAAAACAACCTAACTGAAATTCTGAAATGAAAAATTTATTTTTTTATTTTTTTGTATTCATCATAAAAAGATTGATCGTTGCATTTATAAAATTATTATGACAAAAAAAAAAGATAAATAAAATAAAACTATTGCAACTATATATTTAACGGTTTACCGATCCCAATTAATAAGCTCATCAAATGGTAATGAAGAAAGTTCTGATAATATTATTGGAATACAGTTAAAACGAAGAGCTGAAATTAAAAGCGCATCGAAACCAGAAATCTCTGTGCTAACCAAAATGAATTCGCTTGCCTGAAGAGAAAGCGAATAATATAATATATATTTAATATATATTAATATTAAATTTCCAAATGCTCAAATATATTCAAGGATGGATTTAACCTTGAAAGCTTCATCGATGGAATAAGGGAACCCATCCATATCGCATAACAAATTTTCAAGCATTTTACAATCATCTAGCAAAATGAGATTTTTTCTGTCGAAAAAATTCTTTTTAAGATCGGATCTGATATTATTTGAAGCATATTTTAATATCACCAAAATAAGATAAGTTCTTGTGAAATTCTCTGGTTCAAAATTTCTCGACTTCTCATTAGGAAGCCATATGGGTATCGGTATATCGTATCTTGGTCGAAATGATTTGTGATATGATTGAGCCCTGAAACATTTCACAATATACTAACGTTCAACGTTAACACTTTCCTTATACATTAACACTTTCCTTGCTCATTCTGCATCATAAAATAAGAGAAAATATCGAGGATGAAAATATTTGCCGATCAAAATTTGTTTCTATGAAAAGATTAAAGAAAGTTCATATTTAACGAGAATATGAGCCATAGCCACCTCGCAACAATTGCTTTACCCAACTGCAAAGTTGATCCGAGAAAAACAAATAAATAAACATTGAAGCCGGAGTATCTGAATTAATAAATATCTGAATTAAATTTTATTTATACGGCGAATAGAATAATCAACCTAAAACTCGAATTAGATTTCTAAATACGAAGCAATATAAAACTTACTCTATAAAAAAAGGACGAATGCATTGTTTTGAATGAAACAAACAAACCTGCTATCGAAATTAAACAAACTGTACAACAACGATTCTCCATAATGTGTTCTACGCAAATTAAGTGTATCGATACCGGGAATCACAATGCATGCGTCTTCAATATTCGATACGAAAAATCGGCTATTTTTTATTATTTCTCGAAGCTCGATGAATTCGCTGGATACATATGGATTTTGTATAGCGCCATTCTATAACAAAGCGAAATAAACATGTTGATATATATATATATATAAACGAAAAAAAAAATGCAAGCTGATTCTCAACTCGTTGACTGGTGACGTACATACACTTTTAATTCACGATAAAATTCATCGAAAATTTCCTGAGAAGATTCACCTGGTCAACAATATCGATCAGTGGTTCCACATAAACGGTAAGTTGATTGTCAGTAACGGAACAAAGCGATAAATTCAAACAAGTATCAACTGTACAATTATAACCAAAAGAATGATCGCTAGCAAAGTTCGCAGTATTTATAATCCAAACATCTTTGATTTGCGATGTTTTAAGCTTCAGTCGCCACCAAAAAATAACAATAATGGCAAATAAAATTAAATAACGTCCATACATAGCATCATAAATCTGATAATTTACCAAAAAAACTGAAAACTAAGATCTGAAACGTTGATTATGAGAAAAAATCCGCCAAAGTCTAGGAATCCCTACCTTCGCCAGCAAAAGCAAAAAACTTGCAATTCTGCACTAAGCGAATTTGTCAATATTCAGCACTTTTATGAGCCAATTTATCCAACGGTATTTCTTGGAAATTTATCTAAATAAACCGAACAAATAAATCTTTGGTAACTCTCGCATTCTATTTTCTTTTGGCCATTAGCAATTCGATTCCACTCCATAATTATAAAACTTATTCCAAACTCACCAAACATCTAATAATATCACCCCCATCTAATACGAATAATGTAAACTCAAAGCACCAAATCACAAAAAATTCTAGCTACGATCCCCATCCAATAGACGACAATTGAAAGTTCCAAATACCACTTAAAATTGTTAATCTTTTGAAAAACAGACACATTTAACGCCTAAACGAATAACCATAAATAAATACCGCCAAATAGCCATCTATAATTAGAAAAACTATTTCATTTCAATCTGAATTACATTTGGTGCATTTTTCTAAGAAATAAATTTAAAAAACGCTTAATAAAATCCAAAAAATTTAATCGAGAAAGAACTTTTTTCACTAATGTGCCGAAAAATATTTAAAATATCATTTATATAAACATATATAAAATACACAAACATTTTACTACAACTGATATCGTGAAACATATCAGTGGGCAGGCAGTACGAGATATTCTCCTGCAGAAAAAATTTTTAAAGGAATGTGGATGATGATGAATCCCACCCATTTTTCAAAAGCATTTCTATTGCAATTTAAGAGAAAACTGCAGTAAAAAAACCATTTCAGATGGATCAACGCAAAAAATTCCTAAATCATGGTACTTGTAGACTAATGATACGGGCTATAAACTTCTTAACAAAAGGAAAAGGCATTATGATAAGAAAGGATAAGATCAGCGCGGTGAGATGTGACACTGGTAAACAACTGATGATAAAGTAGCGCAGCGATGAGGAAGAGCTACGCAGTGGAACAAACAATTAGTGAGAAAACAGGCATAAATGGATAAAAATATGGCTCCGAACCAAATAATCAAACAAGTACAGAATAAGAGCAAATACATTATGCCTTCGTCAATTCAACTAGAACATCTTCCCGGAATTTTTTCACACAATGTCCGTAATTATTAATGATCGGAGTACAATTCAATAATCGATTTCTATTGCCTTTTATACAATCCATAACTTCCTGCAATTTCAATTTATTATATGAATTTAAAAGATATGAATAAAAAAACTTGAGATAAAAAAACTTCGTAATATTGAAAGTGCTATTTATTCTATATACTATAATATAATAAGCATAAATATAAGAAATAATAAACTAACGCATAACGATTTTATATAGGAAGGAAACTAATTTTTTGAATTTTTTAAAGATTGGCAATTTTCTCCGGAACATACCTGTTCGCTATTACTACATGCGTTTTCTCGCTGATATGAGAAGAACTGTTTTTCAACTCGCTCAATCGCCTCATTGAAAGCTCTCTTTCTTTCCTCTAATTCTTCTAATGATAGACCTAAATTGTTAAAAACTCGATAAATATCATAAAAAATCTCAAACGACATTGTTCGTTGATGTTATTTAACCAGAATTTTAATAAGTAGTACCTATCTTCCAATATAAAATTGTGAGTTTTTTTTACAAAAAAAGTGGAATAAAACGGCAGAGAAATTATTAGGTACTATTAAAAAATCCCTCTCTCATCCCTTTGTAGTGGTAGGATCATCCTCAATATCGGGTCCTCTACCAGAGGCATGGGAGACTGTGGTTTCTATGCAGCCTATAAGACTAAGAGTTTGGCGCATTATCTTAGCTGTTCCTAGCAATGTGCTATTATGGATAGAGATCTTTGACGTTTTTCCTGGAGTCTACTGAAGCCACTTTTCTAGTTTAAGGAACACAGTTCCAAGCATTCCACAGTATCGCTGGAATTGCTTTGGTCTTTTTTCCACATCTTCTCTAATTTTTATCTCTAATTTTTATTTCTTCATATTTCTTTAAATTTTCATCCTCTTATTTAGTATTGTTATATCTATCAGTGTTCTTTGACTGATTTTTAATATATGTATGTATATATGGCACTTCAAAAAATAAAATATAATACCTGAATAACTGCGCTCCGCAACCAATTGGTGTTTATCATTCATCGCTTTCACCTGCTCACGTAATTGCTGGTTCAATTCGCGCTCCTGTTCAAGTTGACGGCTAAAACTTCATCTATTTTAAAAAATCAAATCAAAAATAAAATTATTCGCATATATTAATGGGCAAAATTATGGGCAAGACATTTCAAACAAGTTTATTATAAATTCTTAACGTTAAATCTTTTTTACTTTGTATTTTTAATTTTTGCAATTTATAATTTTATAATTTTTATAACTTTATAATTTTTTGCTTCATTTAAGTTAATTTAAGTTTTATAGTTTTATAACAAATTTCCCTTCTAACGTATTTTATTATTATTAGAAAAATTTCCATTTATATCATAGATACATATGCAACTACTTTATCTTTGATATTTCACTATGATTTTTTATTTGCGCGTATTTCTTACTACCTAAAATGGAATAGAATAACGTTTGATTAATAAAATTTGAAAATAAATTTCCTCTTTGCAATATGTAAAACCGCATACAAACACATTTCAGCCCCGAATAATTTTTTGCCAGAATCTAAACTACAAACTAACGTCAACTTGTCCATAGCAAGCAAATCACCATCATTCCATTCCTTTACGCGATTAACGACGTCATCTGACACACCAACATTTTTATATTCATCAGGAATGTCAGAAAGGTCTATCCTTACAACCTATAAATCATTCTTCATGAAAACTTTTAAATTTTTTAAATTAAATTTTAAATTTTAATGCTAATAAAATTTTAAATCATTCAAAAAGGTGATAAGGAATACAACTTCAGTCTCGCACAACTTAACTCAATTTACAAGAAAAAGGTATAAATTTGTCTAAATATAGCTTCGCATCGTTACAATAACGAATAGCGAATTCATTGTTGCGAAACTAACAATTAACAAAAAATTCCTCACATCTCACCAATGTAATTAGCAATGCCATTTAAACCAATAATGGAATGGAATGAAGAAAATAAAAAAAAGAAACCTTATTAGAAATCAAAAAACAATTTATTACCTCAGGCTGATCTTCATTAATATCTTCATGACTGTGTGTTCCACCCATCTGGAAAAATTAATTAATAATAGCAAAATTCAAAAGCAACAGATGACGAGAACACGACTTCATCTCTAATCTCCATTTTCAAAATTTACCATTTGCAAGTAAACCCATACATCCTAAAATTTAGACCACAATTCCGTCTACGATTCGACCACCAGAAAACGCATTTTAGCCTCACAAACAATTAAAGAAATCGCTTCAAGCCCATTTCATCATAACGAAAATATATTGCAGTAACAACTCAACACTCTCTGCAAAAGATCCCATAATTTATCTTTCATTTCCTTTCTAGTGCGGTACCATAATTTTTATTTTTAGTCCAAAAGCTATGAATTATTACTAGAAGAAATAATTTGAAAATATATCACCAATTGATCCCCACAAACATAAATATATAAAAGATTTAGAAAACAATAACTTTAAAACCAACTTTACAAAATGAAGATAATATAAGGACGAATTCCTAGTAAAAAAGACAAGAAAATAAATATAAATAATTACAACTACACAACCTTAGCACATTAATTAATTTAAAAACCCATAAATCTTCCATTAAAATTCTTAATTTCTGGCTAAAAAATTTTACTTCGTAAAAAAAGCAAAAATTGAAGATAGCCTTCTAGACATTTGCAAAATGCAAATCTCCAGTTAGCCAACAAAATACGTTTATATACGTTTCAGAAGATATATCAATTATTATCAATTAAAACAAAATCATCATCGCTTCTTTTGCCTCTTTTTCGAACAGTCGATACATTTTCTGAGCCTTCCTCAAACGCCTAAAATAAAGTTTTGAATTTATAAAAAAAAGCTTGTTAAAACAAAAAATAAATAGACATAAACGAAATGGTTTTAAAAATACAATTCAATCAAAAAATTACTCTCAAATATGGTTTGAAAAAGAAAACTTATAAAATCAAAGTAGTACAATGGTACAAGAGATATAACTAATATCACTCAGCATTATTCCTTCTACTTTAATATTTTTAAAGCGTATTTGAACATTATCTTCTAAAAAATATTTTGTTGCATATAATATTTATCTAATATTGCTAAGAGTGCTTTATTCAATTACTATATAAGCAGATTGTGTGGCTAGACTATTAATAAAAACTTGTTTCACTTTTTCATGTTCTAATTGTAAGACAACAACAGAAAAAAAGATAGATTTGAGAAATAACCAATAAAAAAAATATTAAACAAATAAATAAAATATAGTATAGAAAATGTAAATAAATAAAAAATTTTTTACTCCTTCGTTCTTCAGTACTTTTCTTATAATATTTTGAATTGCTAACCTGATTGATATTTTCATCAGAATCTTTTGACTCATAAGCAGGACTATCATTGTATTCATCACTTATATCCTTTTCATCGAAACCTTGCTCTTCAAGATTGCCATTATCATTATGTTTTCCACGTTCATCTTTTCCTTCGCCCTCCTCCTTAGTTATATCCTTTTCACTCTTTTCAGATTCTTTTGTATTATTTCGTCCTATAATATATATTTAATTTAAAAGATAATATAAAGTATAATTCACTGCAATAAAAAGTATAATTCATTGCTGCATAATATGCAAAACCACGTTGTGGTTCCTCACCTGTTTTCTTTTTTTCACCTTTTTTCCTTTTTTTTATCCCATCCGGACAATATTCATAGGTGTACCAAGGCTGAAACGATTCGAAAAAGCCACAATCTTCCGTCAAATTCGGCAATATCCATAGTTTATGCCTTCCCATGGTTGCAGTCCATATAACAACGAATAAAACAGTTCGAGCTGAAAAGTTAGATAAAAAGATAATACAAGATAATAATAAGATATAAAATGTTAACAATAACAAGAAAAAAAATAATATATTTTTATATTTTATGTATTTAATCAATTTTAAAGTTCCGAAGAGGTCGACCAATTTCTTAAAAAAAAAAGAAAAAAATTTCAAAAGATCCATTTTTCTTTCATTTAATGGCTTACCAAAAGCGATGCCAAGTAATATTCCAAAGCAAATAAGACCTCCAAGTGAAGTATAATAAACTCCCTTCTTTAACCATCCTGGCCACAATGGAAA
Source organism: Dracunculus medinensis (assembly GCA_900625125.1). Classification (NCBI taxonomy): domain Eukaryota; kingdom Metazoa; phylum Nematoda; class Chromadorea; order Rhabditida; family Dracunculidae; genus Dracunculus; species Dracunculus medinensis. The sequence goes on along the minus strand of UYYG01001200.1, from coordinate 150,465 downwards.
AAGGCAACCAGCGATGGTTCCAAGAACTAAAAGTATAAATACTCGAAAAGATGATAGTAACTGAAACGGTAATAAAATAAATTTTTTAAGATTTCGAACATTCATAAAATCCATTTTCATTTGTCAGGTCAGGAAACTTTCGAATATTATATTATTGCAAGTTATAGTGTTTCCACACGTAAAATATCTTCGAATGGAATTTCTGCTTTGGATTTTCACTACATCACCATTATGGTATCTACTGATTTGTACTAGTTCCAATTCTCAAGACATCTTCCTAGTTTAAAAACCACGTGTAATCCTTATCGAACCTATTAATTTCAATATTTTCCAGCCTCATGCCTAATCCCTACAGACAATTACAATATTTCTGAGGATGAAAAAAGGAAACGAAAACAGTTGATGATTTATTTTACTTTCATTACCGACTGTGTTTGTACATCGCCATTCTACAGTCTAATTTCGAGGTAATAAAATTATCACAACATCGCAAGTTTTCTTACAATCACAACTTTCATTGAAATACCATTGAAATCAATTTTTTTTTTCTTTTGCTTTTAGTATTTTAGCGATCTTTTCATATTCCATATGAATATGAAAATATTCACTGAAATAGACTGATAATTGTAGCAAAGATAACTCACCAATAAGCGCTCCAATTAACTGTTTGTGAAAAGGAGTTGGATCGAAAACCCACACATATACGTCATTTGAATCATTAAATTGCTGGTCTTGATGCAACTCCAACTTCACTTTACGCTTTTTTTTCTCGTCTTCCTCCTAACCAAAACGATAAAAACAATGAATCAGAAACAAATCGAATGAAACTAAATATCAAAATATTGAACAACTACATGTATATTTAACTTTAAATCTACGCAAGTAATTTACCTTCTTTCCTTTTTTAGACGCATCCTCGTCCTCGTTTTCATCCGAATCTTTTTCGTCCTCTTTTTTCTCTTTGGAACTTTCTGATTCCTTCTCTGCATCCTCTTTTGTTCGCTTTCTAGGCGATTTACTTGTATCACCCTTTTCTTTTGCATCCTTGTAATAAAACGTATCTCAATTCGGAAAACTCAGCAGTGAAAAAGAACCAGCATAAATACAACACATTAAGAAAATTTTATTGTAAAAATTTTTGACTGACTTTTAACATTTATATTTACTTCATATTTGAACTCAAATTTATTTCTACACAAAATATTCATTTTATATGGAAACTTTTTTTTTATCTAATATATTTTCATTGAAATAGTTTCATTATTTTATTGGCCATAAAAGAGTTAACAATCAGATAAAAATTCCAGAAAGATTTACTTTTTTATTCTCTTTCCTTTTCGCTACCAACTTCCGTGCTCGAAAAAACAAACCTTTTGATAATAAAACTTTCATAAAAGTGACAGCAGAAACCCGATTAACAAATTTTGGATTTTTTGCAGCACTTCCATATTTCTTCGATTCAACAAGCAAATCTATTGCTTTATTGCCTCAAAATATTAGCATTAAATGAAATATTAAATAGAAAATATTGAATTATTTAAAGGAATTTGCATTTATCAACCTTTTAAGTAATATACCTATAAAGTAATGAACTTCATTCCCTTCGAAAATCGTTGTTTTTGTTGCGCAATTGAAACGAACAAACCGTGCGATCACTTCTTCTTCCTTTGTAAGTTTTTGATCTGCCTGTCAATCTTTGCTCATTAAGAAGTAGAATAGAACACATTTAGCCATTATTGTTATTAGTATTGTTGCTATTTGTCAATATTATTATTTTTATTATTATCTACTGAAAATAACCATAACCATACAATACCATATTAATTCTGAGCTCGGAAATCCGAGTATTATCCGAGAACTATCATCTAATCTTCGAGGGACTTTTGTCGAATATTTAATCGAATCAACAGGATATTCTCATGGCTGCCTCTGATGATATATTGAAGGATTAAAGCCTCTGTTCAAGATAAATCTTCGCGCTAGTAATAATAATATCATATAGATATTATTATTACCAGTGTTATCGAGAATGGCTCAGTGGGTGGGTTGTTGCTCAATTGGGAGCGCCGATGGTGAGGTTCCATTCCCTGCAGGAGTAAAGCTCTACGAAAATCCGATGATGCTGGCGACTCACCTGTCGCCAAGGGAATCCCTGGTATATTGCCCAATGCGAAAAGCCAGTGGAGGGAGTTTAATGGTGAGAACTCTTTAAAAAAATAATTATAATTCAGAAAACGCCTATAATTCAGTGAAATTTTAAAGGACAGCAATGGTGTGCCGATTAAGAATATTAAGGACCGCCTCATAAGATGAAAGGAGGCCAAACCATGAAGCATCATCTGTTGATCCGTTGATATAGCTGATACGGTCTTTGGTGGAGCGAGCTTAACCAGTAATGGTGATGACTCTTTAAAAAAAATTACCAGTGTTATTATCGCTATCATTATTTTATAATAAATTATAGACCGTTGCTTTATGCAACTGCCAACTTACCTAACATTATCGTTTCAGTAAATTATTAATTCAACGGTTCACATTCTTTATACTCCTTTTAAACGCAAAGGCCGTGCTTTTGCTTTGTCTTTGAGCAAACAAATATTATTGTTATTACGCATATTTAATGGCTACTTATAAACAAATAAATTTAATAAAAGACAAACAAAACAGGGAATTTTGTGACTAAATTTTCGAAGACGAAGACGAATTTTCAAAAACAATTTTTCAACTGAACTACTATTAAAATTTTCACCAAAAAAACAGCTCAAATTTGCATCAACTCGGCCGATAAAACAGGTCGAAGCAACTCAAACACGCGACACAACTCATTTCCGAATCAAATTAATTCTGATTTGGTCCGAAAAATTAAAGTGGAAAAAATTGTAAAACTACACTAAACTAAACTAAATTGTAAAAAATAATATTCACTATCACTTCTATTCACCATCACTTTGAATAGAATTCTTAAAATATTATTAAAATATAAATTCAAAGAAACACCTCATTTCCTCTCTTCCGCGTTACTCGCCTTTTATCACTCATAATTCTGTTATTGAGTTGTCGAGTCAAGAAAAAAAAAGTTGGATCAGATTTCACTAAAATAATAATTTCGTTCTAAGATAAAAATCATATATTGTAGCACACTAATATTAAATCGTTTGAATGGGTGATTTTTAAAAGTAGTGCACATTAGCCGTTAAAGCGGTGTAGAATTGTTAGTACCCATGTATACACATATACACATGATGAGGACCGAGATTTTAGGGTAATATTTTAGGATGACCGTGATTTTTTAAGGGGTTGATGGGAAGATAATGCCGTTTAAAAGAATGTTAAGGGACTTAGCAAACTTTCTTGAGATGTTTAGGAGAACAGTGCCTCGGCTATACTGTTTTGGCTTCAGCAGGCAAGCAAAAACTGCAGTTGAATATATAAATGGTCTGCCGTCACCAGCAGTCCTGATAAGACTCGCTTCATTGGCTATTACTGCGGTTAGAAACTTTTGTTATGGAATTCCTCGCCAAACGCTCGTTTGGGTCGCCTGTGCCACCTGAATTTTTTATAATGTATTTATTCGAATACGAAGGAGGATAAGGATCCTTGCCAAACATAAGGTTTTATCAGCAATAGCCAGGTTTTATCGGCAGAGGAGACAAGATTTGATGAGCTTTCAGCTTTTGCTTTTTGTCGTTAAAAGGAAAAAGTTTCTAGTAGATTCGGCTTCCTCGTATTCAATAGATTTTGCGAGAATCGTGCGAATTTCACGTGAATCGCTCTGATATGCCTCAGCCGACTCAACCGGCCGACTTCTCCAGCCGAGTTGCCCACACCATTTCGCAGTCCGTCGAGTTGCCCACGAAATGCATTCATCTGCTTACGATTGGCACGCGCAGTTTTTTCTAAAAGAATGAGTAAATTTAAATTTAATGAAGATCGAGCAATCCTATTTGAATTTTACGTGTTATCTTTCAGAGCAAAGAAAACAAATTAATCAGAAGGGAATCATGGAAAATAAATTCTCTTAATTTGAACTAATCCACAGTTCAAATGGTGGTGTCTGAATTCATTCATAAAACTGTGTTGCGAGCAATTTTAATGCCCAATAGCGAAGCAGAAAATGCAAAATTTCCTTAAACAAATGAAGTAAACTACCTTTAAATCGTCAAAAGCCGACAAAACCTTTATTTCGAAAGATTCCCCGCTTCCTTGTACGCCATCGATTCCTACTGGAAGTTCGAAGAAATATTGTACAAATCTTATTTGAAAAATGATTAGGGCATATGAAATTTGTTATGAGAACACTAATTCAGAGAGAAATTTGCATCGCCTTATTAGTTAATCTTTCCAATCCCCCCAGGTAGTGGACAGCAGCTTTTGCATAAACGCAACTTATTCACATTGGTACTCGCCAAATCCCCTAATTCTCATCGTCTTTCGATACTGTTATTCATTTCTGATACACCACCCACCATGATGTGATATTTTGATATTTTCTAATTTGTAATTGCTACTATCCTATCCTCGGATTGACGAAGGAAAAGAACGTAGCCTAACCAACACAGAACAACACAGACATAAGACTGTCTGAAAGTGATTTTGAAAGTGACTCATAGGCGCCTCATTGACATACGGTTTTAAACGGGGGGGAGGAGTGATTTCAGTGACGCTTTAGATTCCCAATATAGCCAGTTAAACTGGCAATGATGCAAGCTGTTAGAACCACCTTGCTTTTATTTCGCAAATCAATTTAATTTGCTTATAAATTCTCTTCTTTTGCTGTCTTTTCATAAATTACGGTCAGTGGCATGAAACAACTGGAAAATCGAGGCAAGGCAAGACGAGCGATTTCTTCCATACCATACCACCATTTAGACCATCTTTCGTGCCATCTTATATGAATTATTTTCTGAACAAAGTATCTTATTTCCCAATAGGACCTTCTTGGAAAACGTCAAGCGGTGATATTCGGGCTCGAATTTTAATCAAAAATTTCAGTAAATCACAACAGTAAAAGACGAGGAGAAAATAAGAAACCAAACAACGAGCCACGGAATATTGAAATGAACATTGGCCACAGAAATGACCACAAAAAAGAAGTCTCAGTTTTGCGGAAATTAGCTAAGGTTTTCAAAGTTTTTTTAGAAAACTTAATCCAAATATTTACTATCTATTTATATAAATTGAACTCCTCTGAGTTGACTATCAATTTTGCAGGTTTAAAATTGGCTTAGCAGTATGTTTTCTTGCACAGAATTCATGTTGATAAGCGAATACCAGTTTATTCGCCTCAAAATAATTGCGATGCTTTAGGATTTACACAAGTCAAGTTCATAAGATAAGCTTATAATTTGATGAACTGTACGCATATTCTTTCTTAAAAATACGAATCATATAAGACAAATTTCTGGATTATAATTATATTTATTTATAATTTATATTAATTATGTTTATAATTTTTTAAAGTATTGTTACAAATCAGAAACAATTAGGAATGGTAAAGAAGCTGTTTATTTGCGAAATATTGTTAGGTCGCTCGCAGAATGCTTGGTTTATTAATAATTAATATATTATATTTTATGCATTAAATTTTATACCTTCCTACAGACGATTATTATAAAATCCTCAATAGTATTCCTTCATTTTCATCCAAAAATTAACTAGAAAAGTACTCATTAAATGCATCAGCAATACCTAAAAAAGATAAAGCCAAGTGAATATACTTGTTTGGAAAAAAATCGTCCTACCGCGAAGCACTTTAAATAATTGCAGCATATTTGGAATATAAATTGTGGAAGAAACGTTGAATGTCTCAAACTTGGGTGATTGAACCTTCGTTATTGCAATAACGTACAGCCATAAGATGAATATTCCATAAAATATAAACTAAAACGACAGAATCGTTGAAAACGAACTTTACGATGAAAAAATACAATTGTTAAAAATTATTGCTATCAACACAAAACATTTAAAATTATAGCAATTATCAAAAGACTGCGAAGTGATTATTCGGGTTCGATGTTGGAAGGCAATAAGGAGAAAACAGTAAAACAGAACAATTTCGTTAAGAGGCGTGAATACAACATTTTCAAGTTTGTGGAAGAAGAACAACCTTGTCGGACAGTTGGACGGTCGGCGTGTCAGTTGATTTGACTGACATAAGTCAGTCAAATTAATTAATTAATTCAAGATTCTCGAGGAACTGATTTGCGCCTTCTTCGTAATAATTAATGATAATCCCCAACATCGAAAAATTTGTAAAGATAAATTAGGAGTATCGAAATCAACTCTATCATATTCTATTTTAGTTTTTTTGGCTTCGAAAATTCATTTGCGCGAGAAAGAAATCTTATTAGGAGAATTCATAATACTAAAATAATATATACTCTCAATACTTAATCCTTAAAATACTCCCTCTAATAGTTAATAAAAATGCTTATGGACAGATGTTTTTTCTAAAACGGACGAAAATCTTATTTTATAACAAAAGTCTCGCGAGCTAAGACATAAGGTGATGGCATTAAAAATATAATCGGCATTTAAAAAAGTATATAAATGCGAAAAAAGGATGATGGCTTTCGTTTCCATCCTGGCAAAGGCTTTCCAGTCTTTCAACGTATAAAAATTAAAAAAATTGTAAAAATTTTGCAGTATTTTTTGAAGTCCATTTCAAATTCGAATTGAAATTTTAAAATTTTAAAAAAGGTATTATAATTATAAAGAAAATGTTTAAATATTCAAAATATTCCTAAATATGCTAAATATTCCCTAAATGGAGGTAACTTTAAATGCAGCATGAAATGCTGTGCTTTAGCCTTTTCGAATCGTCGCGAAAAAACTTTAAAACGAAAGTTGGTACCAATTCGGTTTGGGAACGTACTACGTGACTGCTAGACAATGTCAAGACAGAACTGAATAAAAAATAAATTCACCCTTCGCTATATCAGCCCAGGCGTTTGTCCTCGATGTTGGCACCATCTTTCACAGGGCTTAACAAAAATTAGTAGTAATGATTTCGTTTTGATTTTTATCGGCTGTTGTCATTTTTTGCGCTATTGCTGTAACTTTTTCCTTAATCAATAAAAAAATTAAAAATTAATATCAAAATTTAGAGTAGGAGGACTCAGTGGGTTGCTGCTTCCATTTCGAAGCGCCAAAGGTTTTAGCAGAAATAAAGCTGAAAATCCTACTGAAAATCCTCGTTGTACTGATGGTCCATCCGCATTTCTTTTGGTAACTTCCTAATGAAATTTGCTTTCTTGGTGAGTGAGCGGTGTGAACCAGAAATGATAAACACTCTTTAAAAAAATATTAAAAATTATATATAAAAATCGCTTAGCGAACTTATCCGCAAAATTTGCATTATAGTATTGTGTGGTTTTCATTATAAATAAAATCTTATGTCGTTATAAATAATAAAAATTTATATGAAAGAAAATGTCGCATTTTGTTCCCTATTAACATCGAAATTCAGCATTTTGCAGTTATCATAGATGATTTGTGATTTTAATGAAATTCATCTCGGAACGAAATAAGAAAAAACAGGAATTATGAAAAGCCCTTGGGATCCTTTAGTTTTGATCGCCTAAACGCAGATATTTTTAATTCTAATTTTATTTTATCGGATTTTTTAAATTCGAAAACGAAAGCAATGTTTTTTGCAATCAATTGTTCCTCAATCGTTTAAATCGTATATTTAATTACATAAGCATTGAAAAGTAATGTGTACCATAAATTAATCCAATTCAAACAACAAGTTTTCTATGATTTTCAAATATTTCTGTGACTTTCGTGTAAATCCAAAAAACTTCAGTTAATTCATTTTTTAGCTTTCATAAATCTGGTAAATTTCTCGTCATTATTGTCGAAAAAAGCAGTTCCATCAAGGTTCTTCTCTGCGCTGACTTAAAATACTTTATAGCTAATTGACCAGTTTTGAGGTTATTGCACTTGCGATTCACAATTAAACTTAAAGTCGCCTGTGTGGATTATTATCACTCTGAGACAAATGGTAAAGTAATATTACTTTATCGATTTGTGGATGAGAATCATGAAATAATTGCAATATTCCGATCAAGGAATTATCTTTGTTATAAATCTAATTTCATCGAAATTTATCGCTGTTTATTTCCATTTAAAAGAGCAGTTGAGCACTTATAACAAACAATCGAATCTATGAATCTATGATTTTCTGATCTATAAATTTTAATTAATGCTTAGTTTTTCTTAATTTTAAAAAAGTATAGACATTCTAAATTAAAGTACCATTCTGAATTGCCGTGTTGAGGAAGAGAACCCCCGCCCACTCCCCTTCCAATGCTCATTAAGAAATTTGGGAGGAGAAATCCGGCGAACCACCTATTCCTTCATCACCAAGTGAAAAAAATTTCTAGCCGCAGTGAGGAGAGTGCTTAACCAGAAATAACAATTTAATAAATTCAAGAATTTATTAAATTAATATAATATAAGTAAAAATTAAAATCAACGTGTTGCAGTTTCCAAGAAATAACTTGCAAAGAAATTACATTCGTCAAAAAATTACGTTAAACTAAGTATTATTTAAAGAATGAAATTAGATAGGAGCGCGATTTGATTGCTATTTCACCTCAGCAATTGTTGATTTTAGCCAATTTTTTCACTTCCATAATTAGCTTAGAGAAAGAATTTATCTAAATCAGTTGTGCATCACTTGTTCACTTAACTACACCGCTCATCCCTCACTGTTCACTCGGTTTTCACTTCTTCACATGCTAAGTCGGTAACACTAATAAAGCAAATAGCAGTTATATTAGCGTGTAAGAAGCAAGGTTTGGTAATAAGCGAAAAGGAAATTGGAGACCTTTTCATTGACTTCATCTGTGACTCCAAAAAATAAAAAAACTGGAATATTTAGAAAAAATAAGAAAAAAATAAGAAAGATAAAATTATATAAGCGAAGACTTTCACATATTTTCAATTAGATGAAAAGTTTTTCTCATTAATTTATTAAAAGATTAATTTAAAATAATTCTCTAAAAGAATCATTAATTAATTTTAAAAAATCTTGAATTGACTGTTTGATTTGCTAAAATTAAAATTAATCTAATTTCAAAAAAAATTATTTAGAAATTTTGAAATATTTTGAAAAATTATTGCTTCATTTTTCAGTTATTTTTGCATCGGCAGAATAAAATTTCCTCGAATAATTGTCTCTGAAGTTGCTGTTAATATTAAATTTCCATTTATTGTCCATAGGTGATGTTCGATAAACGCTCGTCCACACTCTGCAAACTTTCTTTTCGCAAATCAGAATTTTTATTTTTTATCATCCACAATTTCGATTTAACTGAGTAGTACTTTTAGAAATAAACTAAACAAAGAAACATAACGAAAATTTGCAAAATTCACAAACTGATGTTATGGTGGGAAATTCGTTAAAGAAAAAGCCCACAAGCGATTCAATTATGGAAATATCAGAAAAGCAAATCAGAGCTCAATAAATAGAAACTTCGCGGAATTTTCTCTTATAAACTTGAAATTTCGAAAATTTGAAGAAAAAAGCAAAAATTTTTCGCACAGTTATATAAAATTTCGATGAAAATTGTCCCATTTTACTGTAAAAATGTTACTACAACAAACTTGCAATCGAAAAATGATTTTCACACATTAACCAGTCGGTCATCTTTATATCATCGCTATGAATCCATAAGCAATAATCAATAGGAACCAATTTGCTTGGCGAGAATCCTCGACTAAAAAATTTGTCTTATTTGGCTGTTTGGTTACACTTACGGTGAGTCATCCAAAAGTTTCATGGATTCCACTCACTACTTAACTAATTCAATCATTTAATTAACTTAAATTTTATTAGTTGGTCTATTGGATAATTTCATTCTATAAAATAGTTAGCGGCTAACTAAAAACTGCCACATTTCCAGTTCTCATTTGAACTTTGCATAGATAAAAATTGGTTTTTGGAGACCCTTCGTAGAAATATAATTTGCACCTATTAAAAATCTGTCTAAAAAAATGTCTAATCTTCCTTTAACAACATTGCTAATGCTACTTCAGCTGATACTACTTCAATTGACTATAAATATGAGATTCTTTCCACAGATCCTTTCCAATTAGGAATAAAAATAGCTCAAATGGGTAGATCCGAATTTGGCTTTTAGTGGCAGATTTGGATTTTTAATTACTTATTCATGAAAAAAGAGAATGGCAAAGGAGTTTTTAAAAATTCTATAGACGAGTTTATAAATTCTATAGATGAATTAATTTGCATACTTAAATGGTGGGAAATTCGTTCGTTCAACATTAGAAAATAGCCAGTGGATAGAATGGCAATGGCTTAGCGGGCTGTTGCTCAATTCGGAGTGCCGATAATAAGGTTCTGTTCCCCGAAGGAGTAAACCTGTCCAAAAACCCGGGTGATGCTGGCGCTTCACCTGTATTTCTATCGCCAAGGGATTCCCTGGTATATTTGTCCAATGCGATAAGCCAGCGGAGCGAGTTTAACCAATGGTGAAAACTCCTAAAAATGGCCATACCTCATATGATATCGCAGTATGCACGGCAAAAGTGTTGTTTCAACGAGGTAAGAAGCGAGCAATTTATTTGTCTCAGTTTCATTACCTGAAATAAAGCTACGTTTGCTGATCATAATTGTCTTAGTACCAAAATATGAAAAAAATAAAAGAAATTTCTGTAGTATACAACTGTTTGCAATTAAAATTTACCCAATCAACCTAAATATTAATAAATTATTAAGTTTCCAATCTTAATGTTATCATTTAATGTTGTTGGAACTTTGTCGGAAAAATGGTTCATTAAACTTACAGAATTTTCTTTTTTTATGGCATTAAATGTTCATTTGACACGAATATGCATGAAATAAAATAGAAAATAAAATAAAAATAATAGAAAAATTAAGAAAATAAAATACTCACTTATTTCAAACTTTGATTTTGCCCAGAGTTTTGTAAAAAATCCTTTCATCACAGCTGATGTAAACGAATCTGCGTCAACTAGCCGAATCTGCAGTGGTTTTCTATAAACTTAAAAATATAAAATCGACTTTGGGAAATATTTTAAAGTAAACAAGACCTACGGAATTCATTTAAGGTCTGCGAATTTTAAGGGCAAAAATTTAGCCTCAAGAAAATTACATCAAAAATATCATTAATTGGATGCTGCCGGATGTGCTCTGCGAATTCCTTCATTTCATCTGATATTGACGCTGATTCCTCATTTCGTTCCTCTAATAATTGATCAATTGCTTCTGAAACTGTTGAACAGAAATCTGGTACTGGAGTTACTGGCATGTGGCACTGATGAGCAATAGATTCTCGGCATTCCTTACATGAAATACGGCAATTTGAGAGGTGGGAGACAGAGGGTATTTATAATTTGGCAAATTCATCTGAAGCTTCAGAAAATGAAAATGTAGAAAAGTGATAAGACCGAATAAATTTGATGAATTAGATGCATCTAGCAAATTTATTTCTCTGTTCCAAATGAAAAATACCCAAAATTGCACCAACTTTTTGGAAAGATAACTGAGATTTCAGGATAATTTTTCCATTTTGGAACGCTTGCACTTCGTATGTACAGAATTCATCATTTGTGCAAATCTCTTCAACTCGATATTCAACATAAATGTTATTCCCAGCTAGATTTTTAAAAAAATTTATAAATTGATGAATTCTGAATTAAATCAAACAACTTAATAACAGGTTCACTCTGGTTCATCAAAGAATGATTCTTGTCCTCACCTTGGTCCAAATTTTGGGATAATTAAAATAAACTACAAATAGCCACAAGAATATGACACATCGGCTTCTAATGACCTTAGTTGATGACTTTTTGGCGATTAAGACTGTAAGATTGGGAAATTTACCTTTTGCACAAAAATACGTGTGACAGCTGTTAAATTTCATCCATCTTGGTATCTGCTTTAATGCAGCGGCAATTCCATTTGCAACAACCAAACCATTTGGAATATCACTAATTGAATCACCGAAATTTCCTTTCCTACGAAGGTTTTATTTTAAAAAATTCGGTTTTTTGCATTAAGTAAATTGGTAACAAACTGCTTAAGGAGAAAGGTGCAATAAAGAGGAATAGTTTTATTTCAATTTTAGATTTTTTATAGATAATTTTTATAGAAATCCCGATTGTCGCAAAGCCTTTCATCAATCACTGAACCAAATTGATTCGTAGATAGAAGTACAGATGATAATCGCCAGCATCAAACGGATTTTTGAAGGACAGAACGGCGTAGAATTCAGCATCGATGCCATAAACTAAGTAGCAACCTGCCGAGCCATTCAATTTGCTTTCACTATTCGGCCACTTTTTCAGCGTGGTGTTCCAGGTGAATTCGAGTACGAGCCATTTCTGATTTTCGCTAGCAGTCAACTTATCACCAAACCATCGGTACACCAGGTGGAAGGGCAATAACTGACAATTATTGTGAAAAAATTATTTTCGCAAATTATTCACAATCTCTCTCAAATAATTAAATTTATTTAATAACAAATTTATATTTAATAAAATAACTCTGTTTTATCAATTATTATTTATCATTTCTTACATTTTAAAAAAAATTATAAAAAATTTCATAAAAAGACTTTCATTATGATGGATTTGAATATTTCTTTCCTGAAATGAATTTTAGAATATTTTACGATGCAATGTGAGTGCATTTTTCCGTCACCGCACCAAATTTGTATTTGTTTAATTTATTAAAAAAATAAATGATTTCGATTTTCTATCGTTTTTCACTATTCTTGCTCTTCGTGTTATTCTTTTCCTTTAATTTCTATATTTTCCTTCCCAAAATTTTTCTTTAATCGCAAAAACGAGAAAATTATGAGCGAAATAAACAAAATTCTCACCTGTATATATTATTTCCGACACTTTCCAATTCAAAAAGGCCTTTTTTCAAAAAATGCATCCTTGCAATTCAATTTTCAGCTGAATCAAATTCTTTCGCTTTTTTATAGGCGTTGTTCAATTCTAAAATATTTTTAAAACAACTTGGAAATTCAAAATGGGTTAGAAGAATGGTGACAATAAGCGCCAAGTAAGAAATACCAGTTGTGGTCTAAAAACCAGAAACTATTTGCTGTAATGAATTTGAGCATAAAGAGGCTATAGAAACTTGGAAAACCCTAGGATCCTAGGACTCATCCACACCAAATTTTCATTTATTGGTGAATTCTTCCATTCTATCATTTTTCTAAGCCTTTTATTCGTATTTCGTTTCGGCATAAAACCAAGCATGGCAGAAAGCCTCGTGCAAGCATTATCAACCTTATTCTTCGAAGTGTGCATTTGAAGCGTAGTTAGGACGGGGAATCCCAGAATTTGTTTCCCTTCATAAACAATCCACGAAAAGAAAGATCAATACTTTAGCAACGAATTCAGCGACAATTATCAGTGATATATCTTACAATAAAGACGGTGTAATGTTAAATGTAAAATAAAGGACTAATAACAGATAAAATGAACAAAACGACGAAAAGAAAAAGAGGAATGTAAAGGCAATTTCAAATAAATTTAGGATGGAATTGATTTAAAACGAATAAATAAATAAATAAAGGCAAAAGATAACGGAGCGACGTGGAGACGTGATGAGGCGAATCCAGTCGCTGGACAAGACGAATATATTTTAAGAATTTTGCTTTCGAAAAACATTCCCAAGAAATATTTGGAATGGATCAATACGGTGACAATATTTATTCAAAATATTCATTCAAAAATAATTCTTATTTAAATTGATTTCTTATTTATTTTTTTCAACTTTTTATACTAATTTTTTCATAAAATAAGTTAAACCCGAATATCTCTAAAAAAATTACTCGACTAATTTAAGCAAAGTCAAAAATTACTAATAATAGCAATTCACATGCATTGGTGTTCGCCTGTACTTCTCTTGCCAAATAACTCGTTGGTAAAATTTTTGTAATTACCCTTACTAGGCTTACAACCAATCGAATTGGCCTAATTAGAAATGCTGACCGCTAACCTTAATAATAATAATATTAGTAGTAATAGAAGCAATAATTACCATTATTATATTTATAGAAGTTACCAACATTATTATAATACTAACAAAATAATACCATTAATAAAGTGATCTTAATAGCAATAATAAGAATAATATCAACGACAATATAGCGAAATGGAATCAAATGAAATGTCACGGTATCGACAGCTGAGTGAGTGCAAGATGATCTCAGAAGTGAAGTGGGAAAAAGGGAATTTAGAGGAGTAGAGAGTCAACGAATTCCCGTATGATAGGAAATGTTGTCAGGCAAAATAGATTCCACAATGCTTTTTTATCACTTAAAAAGATGGTCCATATTCACTGTTCAGATTTGAAACAAAATGGAGCTTCGATAGTGGAAAAATTTTTATGCCAATTATTACGGGAATATGGCAATAACTAGTGCTATAAATAATTAAAACCAATGTTTAAAACTGATGGCAAAAGTTATGAACAAATCAAAAATGAAGAAAGTATATACATATACATAATTTTATACTCTAAAGTGTGATTAAACTTAGATTTTTTTCAAATTATCAGCGAATAAATCTCTTCTTCTTCTAAATTTCCCACCATAGAGTGCTTCCACGGGGTACTAGAACGAGGCGTGAAATTATAGCAAAGATAGTCATTAAATTTGTTGATAGTTAAAGATGGGTGCCCAGATTGGATGCTAAAATATGCACCGTTTCGTTTCTAAAGCATACCTTGTATATGACTTATGTTACTTGATCTGAGTCCATGGAATCGAGAATCAATTAAAAAGAACATTTCCGCACCAGAAAACTGAATAATTAATGAAGCCAAGCAAAATAAAAAGATCAATTCGAGGAAACCTTTTGTTTTTTGACAAAGTTTCCATAAATAAATTGAAGTAAATTGAAATTAAAATCCTTTAAATCCTTTTTTCCCGAAAGGCTTTAAAGGTTTCCATCAAGAAAATTTTCTCAATTGAGCAAACTGATTAGATATCATCGACTGCTAATTAATTGGTAACCAATGTTTGCTGAATTTTTAACTGCTTAGGGAAGAAAAAATTTCGTGGAAGATGAAGTGTTTTTTTTTACAGATATTATGATTATTATTATAATTTTTATAGAATTTCTACTTAATGCATGACCTATGAGATCGCCGAGTAGTTGTTGCTCAACGTTTTGAGACTTTAAAGCCTGCCTCTGATATGGGTAAGCATTGGCTGAGAAATGCGGTGTTGTTGGCGATCCGCAATCGTCAAGTGTCAAGAATTTCTCATAGTCGGTTGAGCGAGCCTAATTAAAAATGAAAGTAATCACTTGGTTAATGTTTGACTTAAGATTTGTCTAAATTAACTGCAAAAAGGATAGAACCTTCTGTCTTTGTGCCTTTTATGGCACTTCCGATCGATCATATGAAAACTTTTAATTAGTTTTATAACTATGGAAATACGTTTTTTTTTCAAAAAATTTGAATCGAAAAACGAAAGCGAAGCAAAAAAATTGTAAGTTTCCTCGATCGCTAATTGCAATGAAAATTTTTGCATGATTTAATTTAAAATTTAATTTGAATATTAAAAACGTGGAATACCAACTTTTCAAAAAATAATTTTTTATGAATTTTAAAAATATGAAAAAACTTAAAAAAGCGAAACTTGGAGGTACTTTAGTTTCTTTCAACTTCCGTTTAAGCAGCTTATTTCAAAGAAAAATGCAAAACTAAGGTATAAGGTATTCTTTTCCTTGCAAAATAATTCCTTGTCTCAAATATTTATAAAAAAAACTTTGTTAACAAATTCTTTTATCGATATAAGAATAATCTGAGTGAAATGATACGAGTTATCAACTTTATCTAAATTTTTAAAGCAACTACCATTTTATTTCATATTATAATGTAAATTTGATAAATTGTGCTAGCTATGATTAATTATAATTTGATAATTAATGAATTTGTGTTTGCATAAATGAACTTTAGCTGATCCATTATGTAATTTCTTTGGAAGGAATCATCTTTTCATAAAATAATTTAAAATAAAATAATTCGAATTTCAAATCTGAAGTTCCAGTAATAATCGAATAATGAAATAATCCTTGTGATAAGTTTTTATCAGCATTAATAAATAAGTAAATAAGTTTTAAGTTTGGAAGAGAAATCAATATTTTTCAAAAAATTGACCATTTCATTCTAAAAAAGCAGTTTTACTCAAATGGTTCAAATATTCTATAAAAATGCTTAATAAATCACTGCGAAAATTTAATTGCTTTTCCCGAATTTTTTTCGAATCGTATCCAAGACTTTCTTTCGAAAATTTCCTTGGAAAAATGAAAAAAAGTTTAATTTTAATTCCATGAAAAAGCTAAATTTCATGAAAATTAGATGAGAAATATACTTAAGAAATATATGAATATATAATAAATATATGAATATAAAATATTTACTGTTTTTTAGTACCATTTTTAACTATTTTAACTATATTTTATCATTTTTTGTGTATATTGCGGAAAGAAGCGTAAGCCAATCGCTTTATTATTTGATTTAAACAAATTCTTTCGTAATTTTTTCAAAATATTGGCACCACTTTCTTGCAAGAAATCATCAGCAGCGTTTTTCTTCGACTTTCTCTTTTAGTGATAAGAGATTTTGTTCTTTCAAGCTGCAGAAATCGAACGGAAATAGAAACAATGCTCAAACCAATATCAGGCAAAAGTTGTAAAGGGCGGATAGCAGGGCCGATAAAAGGCCTTCCTGACTTCTTCCACTCTCATTGACCAATTTTCGCAGATATATATTAAGCTTGTGCATAGAACCACACAGCCAGAGAGAGGCAGTCTAATTAGCAATTTGCTATCGCTTAGAAATAAAAATTTTGCTCGACTATATTAATAAATAAAGCGTTAATCCAGCAGGACAGAAATATTTGGACGAAGAATATTCGCTTCGGTTGTTGAAATTTTGTAAACTAATGTTCGACTTAATTTACGATTTTCTTTCTATAAGAATACAGTAATTACTGCAGAATATTGGAAATTTTCATTAAGCATCGAATACTGAAAATTTAATTCAAAATTATAGGAAATTTTATAGAAAAAAAGAATTTTTGCATGATTTTACATATTTTGCGAAAATATAATTTCTTCTAAAAAGTGAAAACGATCAATCAAAAAGAGAAAAAATGCAACGAAACGAATGCCTTTTTAAAATCGATGCATTGCAACGTTTTAGGAATTTCGTCCTTAAAATGTCCAAAAATCCGAATAAACGAATCGTTGTGGTGAATTAATGGATCCAAAATTGCTTTCCTTCGCTTAAAAAGCTAAAGCAAAATACTTGACTGATTTTGTCCAATGCAGCACATAAGCCACGCATATAGCGATTCAATCTTCCTCTGCTTCGCTTAAGCGTAAGTGCGAGAGTAAGTTCGACTTATTGTCCGAGTGGTGCTGAGGACTCACTCATCTGCACTTCCCAAGTGGACTCTCTGCTGAAAGAGGTGCATGAAGCGGCCAGAAATTGCCAGTGCCATGCACTCTATAAAATTATTTTAGGAATCTTCCTCGATTCGTGTTTTAGAACATAGAAAACTGACGAGAATCAATTTGGTTCTCTTGAATTTCGTTATAGCTAATTTGTTAGTCTGAAATTTTCGTAAAACTTCGTTAAATTTACACAAAGAAAATTTAAAAAGAGCAAATTTTTATGGCAAAAAATGTTTTTTGTTGTGCAAAGAAGAAATGCAATCAATCTTCTTACGAAATAACGGAATATTCCATTTTTGAAATTTCTATTTTTAAAAATCTACCAAAAATCCAATGAATGAAATCCATTCGCTGTCCATTCATGAAATCTTTATTCCCAATATTTTCCTATTGACTTTAAATAAATATTTAAAGTCCTCAAAAACTAGAAATACGATTGCTAAAAAAAAGTAATAAAACAGCGCAGCTTCAGCTCAGGAAGACTTCTGAAATCCTCAATGCCACCATTTAGCATCTCTTTGACCATTTTGAAATTCACTGATTCCTGTTCTTCGTTAATGCTTGACAATCTTCTTATGAATTTCTGAAGTAGATTAACTTCTGCTGAACGAGGATCTCCAGCACTTGCTCTCCGAACAGAAACAAGCCGCTGAGCAGTTCTATACCTCTTTTCTTCCACTTCAGCGACACCGCAGCCCACAATGCGCGGTGCTGCTGCCTTTTCCAGATTCGAACCATTCCCGAGCCTTCTCGAATTTCGGTGAACATTTTGCCAATAAGTTACTGGCTATTTGGTGATCATTACAAGTGGAATGGGTGTGTTTATGGATTATGAAATGTAGAGATTCAATTGACCTAAAATCACACCTTTTCTCGCAAGACAAAGAAATTTTTAATGATTTTATATTCATTGGCCGTGAACTGCGTGGCCCAAAAATGATTAGCGAATTGTTTCAAAAAATTTTGGTCTGAATTATGTCGTTTTTAAATCACCTTTTTTTATTTTAAACTACTCGTTAGCTGTGGAATTATCAGCGAAAAATCAGCGAAGATTGCCGATCAAAGAATGCACTCGAAACTACGAAGATAAAAGTTGACTTCGAAATTAACCTTTTTATTTACATTCATTAGGATCAATGCCTTAGCACCAAAATCCGCTCTACTCCATTAGCACTCTTCCCAGACTCCTGCACACCGCTTCATAATTTCTCATCTTTTGATAGATTGGACTTCCTTTAAACTTATGCTTTATGCTGCAATAGCGCTCTGTAGGTTAGCAGGTTTATATAATCGCTCAATCCTTCTTCACTCATTCATTTTTTAAACCATTATGCGACCTTTAACACCCACTTAGGCCCCACTGCCAGGCCACCATTTATGAAATCCTTTGACTCTAATTCGTGCTGAATGTAACATGGACGCAAAACACAAATGCATGTAATTTGATCCAAGTACACAGCCTATTCAGTTATTGCATATGCATGCACGCTAAACCAGAAAAAAAATGGAACATCAGCCCTTCATGCCGAAACTCCTTGATTTCTCCAAAATCTTTTAAATTTTAGAATGTCTGTGGGATGGCTTCCCACTTTTATACTTATGATTTCCATAAATCGCAAATATTTTTAAAATTCACTCGATACTTTTTCAGACGGCATTCTAATCGTTACCATCCTTCTGCGACTCGTTCTAATAGTGCAATGCTCTGTCGGTCCTTTCTGAATAAAGGTTTGAATTTACGAAACATTAATAAAAAAACATTTATCATATTGGGCAAATCCCAACTGTTCATAGTACAATTAAACCTAATAAGCGACCTAGAAATTAAAGCAATTGAAGCGTAAAACATTTTCTTCTGAATTTTCGATAACATTCACTGCTATTCCTTGCAGAAAATACCAAAAATAATGAAATAAAATAAATAAATTTCTATTCATGAAAGAAAAGATAAATAAATAAATAATTATCAAATTAATAATAAGCATATCTGTAAGTTTCTTTAATACTTTAAGGCTTTTGAATGCTTATTTTAAGAAAGAATATAATATCAAATAATAATGCGCCAGGATGACCGCAGTCGGTCTACGAATAGAAAATATAGATGGATTCAGAACCGAAATCCACTTTTCTTCATAAATTTTGCCAAAGGCAAGAATTAACGCAACGATGATCGACACTCAACAATCCTACCACAATAAAATACGAGTTAAAGCACAAAATGACAAATAAATAAAAAATATTCGTATGGTTTTTAACATAATAAAATAGCTCCATTTCATAATCCCAAACGTTGAAATTGCTTTAATGCCTGTAAAGTTTCATCGAAGTTATTCGTTGTTAATGGAATTTCACCAAGCTGAACATCGTTTTTCATTAAAGTTTCGCCTAAAAAGATTCGGTAAAAATCGAAATTAAAATACGAATTTATTTCGATGTTTAAACATTGTAGTAACAAAGCAATCTGAAAAATTCTCAATGTTTCATTTCTAATACAGCAAATACCGAGATTTAATTAATTAAATAATTAATAAATAATTTTGAAAAATTATCGGACTGTTCTATAACAAAACAGTTCTATAATACCAGCGATATATGGACTTAAACGATGGAAAAAGGAATGGCGATGGCGTCGAGCGGCTTGGAGACGTCTTACCCTTGTAGCCAGCAGAGGCAGCTTAACCAGTAATGGCGAGAACTGCAAGCGAAGTACTTTGCAAAATTTTTGCCTTGAGGACTCCCTCAAACTTTTAAAAATACTAAAAAACTCGTGAATCTATTTCTTGTGAAACTTTCGATATTTATTATTTTTTTCAAGTATATTACTATGTTATTACAATGTATTTCTGCAAAATCATTTCAGCGTCGAGGATCTTCTGGAATGAACTCGAGCAAATGTTTCATATACGATATTATTTAGATCGTATAACTTTATAATTTTTAGAATAATTTTATAGTGTCGCTCGTTTTTTTCTTACCAACAGTGCAGGTTTTAATACTTTATTTATATTGAATTTACTTATCATTTTATCTACTAAATATAAACATAGCGAATTCTTAATCCTATTTCTAAATATTGTATGAAGATAATATGAAACCACTGAATGTAGGACAAATAGCGTTGGACTGAAGTAGGGTTCCTGCAGCAATGTCTTCCATTTTAAACCTTTCGCCGTTACAATATCGAAAGAACGACGACGGAGAGAGTGATTTTTCAGACTGAAAATTCCCTGATATTTTAACGCCGGTTATTTCAGGCACAGCATTCGATTCTGTACTTTCCAGTGTTTTCAGCGCCTTTTCGTATTCCGATTGTATACAATTGTTCTATAAATTATCGTTAAAGCTGACATCGTTACAATATATCTCTTCGTAAATAAGTGTACCTCAGTGTCCATATAATTCTTTTGATATGCACAATTATGTTGGGTCTGATTTGCACAATAAATTCCTGATGCAGTACTATTATTATTATAGAAATTTGTATTGTGTATCATGTTAACGGAATTCATTGCTTGATCACTGCAAATATTTGAGTGATTAATGAAATAAATTAATAAACATTAAATAATTGTGCACAACTTATGCACAAAACTAACTTGATAGGTCTTAATTCACCAATGTTATGAGCAAAGCGACAACGAATCCCTAACGCACATGCACCACTTTTAAGCCAAGCTCGACAAAATTTCTGGAAATTTCCAATATAATTAACGCATTTTTCTTTGATTTGGACATTACGTGAATAAATTACGATTGCCAATAGATAATATTCATGCAACATGAAATACTTAATAGAAAGCTATAAAATCATTTAATAAAAACACCGTTTTATAGCCATATGTGTTGGTCAAATTCATTCTAGCATGACATGTATCGAACTTGATATCTGCCAATGGTATCACCGGTTGCATATGACTGCAAATGAAGAATTAAAAATTAAGTATCGAATATTCAAAGAGAATTAAAGCTTTTTCTTTAAAATATGGTAATAATTTCGAAAAAGTGAAATTTTTTCCTAGTTCAATAACTTTTAGATTAAGGTTACCTCAAAAAACTCAAAAAACGAACCAAGGCACCGTTCCCCACCCACTGATATTTGTTGCACCAAAACTCTCCAATCTCTGAAAAGCAGCTGAACGATCAAGGCTATTTGTATAGGATATACAAGGATTCGCTAAAGTACTGTTCACCTTTCTAAATTCCATATTGAAATTATTTCTATTTTGCCTGAAATTTCAGTTCATTTATTTTAGTGAGATTTTAAATTGACATTATGAATAAATATTGAACTAACATGATATGTTCAGAGTCCTGCGATCCATAAAAAGGCTGCCGACTGCATCCGTACAAAGTTTTCATATATGTTTGCGAAGCTTGATTCTGAAATCGAAATTTTCATAAATCCACTAAAAGATGAAGCAAAAGATGAAGCAAATCTGGTAAGCAAATGAGGCATACCGTCCCCACGCTATCAGCTTTATTTTCCCTCATATCAGGTAAATTCGCCAAAAAATTTCTTGAATTAGATGACGGCCTACGGTCTGGAGCTTCCAATCGTGTTGGGTGTGGTAGCAAAGACCGCATATGCATTAATGCCAGTGGTTGCAGTGGACGCAGTGGTTGCAGTGGTCGTGCATTACTGCAAAGTAAGCAATCTTCAAATGATTAGTGCGATTAGTGTTATTACATTTACAGCATAGAATAATAAAAATACGATAAAAAAATTTTCTCTAATAATTATTTTCGATGGATATTAAAATTGACTATTAAATAACAGAACCGAATGTCAGCCCGAAATTTTGCGATTAGTAAGGGGTCGCGTATAACGAAACCCTTTAACCCACAATCCGTGTTTGAACTGTTCATACAGCAACCACTGCTTTGTTCACTTTCAAATGTTTCATTATCGTTTGCCCTGCAAAAAACTTCCATTCCATGCTAATTTCTAAAATTAAATAATCTTTTTTATTAAATGCTATATGAATGCCATAAAACAATACTTAAGTTGGCTATTAAAATTACCTTAAAATCTAAAATCAGAAAATCGATTAAAGAATATTTTCTAGAAAATTTAAAAATTAAGATTCTATAGAATAATTTGGTCCGTAAGTGGATAAAAAACTAACACATCTCTTCTGAAAAACTCTTCCAATCTGCTTAAGTGATCTCTGGAACATTTCCCGAAAATCGGTCATTTACTTCCTCTAAGTCCCCCCATTAAGCATTCCTCCAAACCAAGTACTTCCCAATTCGCGGCCACGCCTAATGTCCCAACTTTTCTCTGATATTAATCGAAAGAACTTCAGTTCCTGTAAGATCACCCTCTTATTTAGTGCAAAACCTTCCAAATTCCGCTTCCCAATTACTTCTTAGAGATCTTAACCTTCAATTATTGAGGATTCCTTTCATTAAATTTTCATTGAACATTGCCATAACATTTCGTTGTTTTGTTTCAAACTTATGTATACATATATGTTATCTCATTCAACTAATGATAACCCCTTAACAACTTCTCAACATAGCGCCGAAATTACCTTAAATCTTTCTAATACCCCACTGAACCACATCATGTTCTTTTGCCAAAAACCGACCTTACTCTATCACACTCCACCATAATCCTGCAACAAAGAGGCGAACACCGTGTCTCTAATCAAATCCTACTACACGAAAAACTAATAATACTATCCGCCATACTAAACTACCAACATCCCTTAAAACCTATTATATTTTATATATATATATAATATTCCACATTCCTCAAATTCCTCTGAAATCTTTTGCTGCAGTCCATTGCTTTTAGGTGCACTTTTAAAAGAAAAGATCCCTTGTGTGCTCCCTCTTGGTGCACTCCACTTCTACACTCACCGTCTCATCAAGCCTACAAGAGATAACATCGAGAGTAATATTTTTTCCAGACAAAAGGATAAGCTTCGAATGGTGCGTTTCGAGAAAATTTACTACGGAAAGGATCATACAATTCCGCTCATCTCGTTCTTACTTTTTAATGATAAAAATGAAATAAAAAACAAAAATTGGGAATAAGGTGAGTAAATGAGTAAATTACGCGCGAGAAATTTCGTTTTTTGAAAAAATCTTAAAAGAATAAAAATTTTTTTACAAAACTCTTTCCGTTAGAAGTAAGAATTATTTAAAATTAACTAAAATTTCTCCAAATTTCTAAAATAATTTTATCAATTAAAAATAAATTTTTTATAATCAATTAGTTATAATCGACAATTTATACAATTAACAATAAAATTTTAATAAAATCACTAACAAATCACTATCTTCAATTGGCGCTTGAAACATATTTTTCCATTCGAATCTCTAAAATTGAAAAAAACTACCAAAGATATTTTATCAGTTCACAAAACCAATCCGCGATGATAAATATTTATTAAAATAATTTTAAAAAATATTAATTTAAGAAGAAAACTTATAATTTGAATTAAACTGTTAAAAAAATTAAATCTAAATTAAATTAAATTAAATTAAAAATTAAATCTTCGATGTAAAATAATTCTTATAGAAAAAAATTAAAATTAAAAATGAATTAAAATTAAAAATTAAAATTAAATTAAAATTATGAAAAGGAAATAATAAAAATTAATGGGAGCCGAAGCATTCAGTGAACGATTTCAAATTCAAATTAACTCCAAGTGGATAACGAAAAACATAAGAACACTGCCCATTTGTATTTATGTAGACAAATATTTAAACAAAAGGTCGGGTCAAACTACCAATTCAATATGACCAAAATTAGAATTTAATCAATGATAAAACAACTGGCATATTGGTTGGTGGTTATCTAAGAAGTTTCCTTGATTTCGCGAATCTCCGCGAAGTCGGTGGAAGAACGCCGCTCACAACGATGAAAAGGCAAAGTGGCCGAGTGGACAGGGAGTTGTCATTTTAGGAGACAAGGCCTTGGTTCCCGTTCCCTGTAGGAATAAATATTTAGCGTTCAGTGAACGACTTCAAATTTAAACGTTTAAAAAATGCCTGTATTTCTGTTGATCTACTTGCATTTCTACCATTAAATGACTCTCTGGCAAAAAGAGATAACATAGCTAGCCTAACCAGCTGCGGGCGCTAACCATTTACTTGCTTCACCAATACAAGATAAATTAGAACTTGCTTTTAGTGCGAAATGGTGCGCTGGTAGCATGAAAACATGGACAGACAGTTAAAGGGAAAAAGAAAATAAAGGAACATTTATGTGGGTCCAGGTACGTTTCCGTTTTATGCTCCTAACGCTGGATGTGTGGTGCATTGCATTGCAGTTATTTAGTTTCAATTCATAAGAACAGCTGAAAATTATCAAGGAAGGAACTCATCCTTATCATTATAAAAAAAGAAACTATAAAAATTAACGCGAGCCGAAGCATTTAGTGAACTATCTCAGACTCAAATTCACAGTAATCAAACACCGAGCCTTACGGTATAAACGGCGATTTATCAATAATGTTATAAACGAATGGACGATGGTCAAATGGTACCGAACGTATTTTACTTGATAAAAGCAAATCTGTCACAAAAATTAGGATGCTGCGAGCCAACTTCTAAACTGTAACTTAAGGCTATGGAAGTAAATTCATTAGGGACCTGTTATTCAGGTTAAAATTATTTGGTGCCGATTATATAATTGTTGATCTTAATATGCCAAACATAGATTGGGCAAATAGTTGCTTGGAAAATAGCAAATTTGAAGAGGACTCCTTGAACTTTTGTACTTGCATAGGTCTAGAGCAAAATGTTAACATTGCCATTAGGTATAACGCTAGATTTTGTGTTAGCTACTTTTACTTCTCCTGTTGATAACATTAAAGTCTTGGAAGCTTTTTGTGATAGTGATCACAATATCATTCATGCTTCATTAAAATTAGACCGTAATGTACCTCCCTCGAGATTTTCTAGAAACTACCGTTACAGTATTTATGAAATCATTAATTCTATCCTCCCAAAAAAAAACTGGGATTTCCTATTTTGTTTAACTCCTTCTATTAATAAAAAAGTTAATTTTTTTAGTAGCATCATTTTATATCTTATTCAGCAATATATCCCTTTAACGAAAAAAAGCGTTAGGTCAATTCCCATTTTTCTAAAATCTCTTTAAAAAAGTGTTAAGAAGCTTTATAATAAATAAAATTAACCAAATTGCCAAATGACCTCTCTGCATATAAAGATTGCTTAAAAAGTTTCTGTAGTGCTATTCATAATTACTTTTCAAATAAAGAAGAGGAAGAGAAAAAGGAACTTTTAAACATTGATAGGAATTCTTTCTGGACCTAAATCAAAAGAAAATTTGCAAATCCACGTAAACAATTAATTCTGCAACATAATGATAATATGATCACAACTGATATTGATATTGCAAGTGTATTTAATCAATATTTTTCTAGTATATTTGTTGAGGATACTCCTTTAACGAAAAAAAGCGTTAGGTCAATTCCCATCCTCCTTTAACGTAAATCGAATTTGTTGCATTTCTCTATGTGAAGCTGAAATAACGCTACTGGATGTTTATGAAGCCTTAAATAAACTTAAGCCGTCAATTTCAGCTGGTCCCGATAATACTACACAAATCATTTATAAAAAATGTGCAGTCTCTCTGGGTTTTTCCCCTATTTTTAATATATAAGGACATTATGAAATTTGGCCTTAATTCCAAAATTTGGAAATTGTCTCAATTCCCCTTTTTCCCCTTCACAAAAAAGGAAGCATCTATGACCCTTCTAATTATAGACTTATTAGTTTAACATGCGTTAATAGCAAGGTACTTAAAAGCTTGATTTGCAATAAATTGCATACTTATCTTGATGCCAATAATTTCATATCCTTCTATCAGCATGGCTTTTGTATAAAAAAATCTACTTCTTAACAAATACTGGTAAACCTTTTCGATTGGACAGCATCAATTGATAATGGATAATTGATAGCATCAGTTATACTCAGATTTGGCCAAAGCTTTTGATGCCGTTTCCTATAGTAAATTGCTGATTACTCTTAATAGTTATGAGGGCGGGGGGGGGGGGGAGAGGGACGTGTATAACTGGGTGTCAGATTACATAAAAGATGGTCACCAGGTTATATGTGTCAACAACTTTTTTTCTGTCATAACACCTGTTAAATCTGGCGTTCGCCAAGGTGGCTGTATTGCGCCATTGTTTTTTGTATTATATATAAATGATATCACCAAAGTGGTACCAAACTCTACTATTTACTATTTAATTATTTATCTCCATTATTATTTATTTATTTATTATTTATATTTAGCTGATGTTTGTAAAATTTATTATTTTCATGGTAGAGCGGATATAGCTATTTCTAATGCAGTATGACCTCAACAGAACAGCCAACTGGCTATATGATAGGTACCCTCTCCTTTCAAAAATTCAAGTTCAAATTCAAGTTCTAGCGTTCTTCATTCAATTATAAGGGTTTCGATCTTCCTAATCTTTTTATTAATGGTAATATTAATTTAAGAACAAAACTGAGTTTTCTTATCAAAATGTACAAAGGGTTCGTTCTGCCTCTTCTTGACTATAATATCGTCATCAGAGATGCGTCCTTTGCATGGCCATTTGAGAATGGAGTGAGTCCAAGATATTTAAATCCGGCACTTTCCCAGTCGGCGATAAATTGATAAAAATAGGTTATTTTGTCAGTTTCTGTTATATAGGATGCAAATACTTTCGCTTTATTCACATTGATAATGAATCCAACTTTCCTTGCAATTAGGCATTATTTACATTTCGCCATAATTATCAGCAAAAAAGACTAAATCTTCAGGCTATTTAAGATCTGAACATTATGCACTGAACTGACCAATGCCATTGTCCAATCTACCACAAATTAAATATTCCTTTATTTGGGACCAGTATTTATCTGCTGTTCCAGAGAAGTCATTGATTTATTTATTCTTTAATTTTTGATGCCACAAATAAAAAATATAAGGGGGTAGAAATGATAATGACAACTGCCATGCAATATGTTTTGGTACCTTAGTTCATCGACAACAGACTACTCGATGTGGTACCACACTGTCAAAATTTTACCCTCATATTCGGGCAATTAAACTAAATTAAATTAATATACGCAGACGGAGGAATAAAACAAAGGCTGAACGTGGTTAACGACGAAAATTTTAAATATGTTTATAAAACACAGTCTAGCAGAAATTTCGTACCGTAAAAATACAATAAAAAGAAATAAATAAACAAAATAAAAAAATGGTAAATTTCATTTTCATTACTACGCGACCCAACCACTTGGGAAATCATAATTGTATTGTTTCGGCGGTGCTGAACATTTTTTGCGATTTTGCTTGGTATGTAGAGTTGTTGACTTGAGGTACGCAGGCCAGCAATGGAAACTAAAAAGGTTAATTTTGCGGGAGGGAAAATTTGGAGCGTTTGAAGCTGAGGGTGAGGCTGGAAGATTGCAGCTCAGACTGCAGCCAGAAGGTTATCTTACGCAGTTCTGGAGCTGCCTTAGGTGTGGACATTTTCCGTGATCGAAATCGAAGTTGATGTAGACTGGAGCAAGCTGAGATGAGTATCGAATGGGCATCGCCTCGATGAAGGAAAGCACTGAGCATCATTGCTGACCATCGTTGCAAAGGTGAAAAATGATGAAAAAGGTCTGAAGACTTGCTTGCCATTTACCAACTGAATCGTTGAGACAAATTTTATAGTCGCCATATAAAGGATCGAACCATTTTTGGCAAGGATTTCAACCATCCCCCTCCAAGCAATCATCGTAAAGAAGAACAGTTTCATTAAACTCTATTGTTCTGTTAAACTGTCGAAATCATTACTGGCGACATTGGCTGTGAATAGGTCTGTTTTTCCTGTTGGCTCGGATTTTACGGGTTTTCAAGTCGGTTTTATTGGTGAGCAAGATACGAAACATTAACTCTTCACCTCAGTCAACACTGCTCTGAAGAATGTCGACCAGAGTGAGCAGTTAGCTTTTCCACCTTCGAGATCGCAAATTTTTGATAAACAAGATCGGGGCCTAGGGTCATCCTTAGAGGACTCTCTGACACCCAGGATTTCCAATTAAGATCCTAAGAGGTTAAGTTCCTCTAAATAATGATCCGCGGCTTTTTAAACTGCAAATATTACTTTTACAATTTTATATGTGCCACGAATATGCAAAAAGAAGAATACGAAAAATCGATAGAAATTGAGAAATTAACATAGAAATATAAAAAAATTTGACAAAGAATGGAAAATGTAGAATGAAGCAAGGTGCAGCATTGTTCCAGAGGACTTGTTGATGATCGACTGGGTCTGAATAACTGACGGCAACGGCTTAGAGGCTAAGAATATAAATTTAAAAAAAATAAGATAAACTGATTTGATTCTCACAAAATATTAATTTTATTTTGTTTTATTTAACTTTATTTTAATTTATAAATGACGTGGTTTTTGACGGCTACCGAGCCGTCAGTCACCACTGCGGTTCTCGAGGTCCGACGCACCGAGCAAAAAATGTATAGAGAGCGGGAGTAATGAATGCCAGCTGCCATGCAAATACACTTTGAACGGTAAGTGCGACAATAGGCGCAAATCCCTGCGCGATTAAAATTTTACCCTCAAACATGGGTAATTAAACCAAATTACATTAGAGGAAGAACGCGGTGAAAAACCTAAACATATTTATGGAACAATCTAGCAGCAACTTCATTTCACCTAATAAAATGCACAAACAGCAAAAAAACACGACGTTTCAGGCTTCTCATTAAAGAAAAGGCGAGAACAAAGGAGAAGCAGTCGGTGCGGCGGAAGAACGGTGTGAAGGCGAGTGATTCACAAACCGGCAAACCGGGTACCGTACATTTTACTGTAAAAGGGTAAAATTCAAATAATTTGAAAAGAGTGAGGAAATTTTGAGGAGCAGAAATGCACTTTTAATAGATCAGACGTAAACAAAAATGAATCATCTGACTTCGGATTGTACGGTACTCGGTTTTCGAGAAAATTTGGGTAATCCGAATTCAAATTCGCGAATATTGGCGGCAACAGGTTCATTGCGAGGTCAAGGCTAGGCAGATTGGTTGGAGGTGTGATTCCTAAAAATTAGAAAAGTGGCTTCAGCAGATTTGAAGAAGGGTAGCAGACCTCCATCGTGATGAGCGCACAGGAGCAGCTAAGATACGTGCACAACCTTCAATCTCCCAAGGAGGGAGGATGAACCTACCCAAAGTCCGGGTGATGCTGGCGACTCACCTGCATTCCTATTTTTTCGAATTAAAATTATATTTCTCATTCTCATTATATAGCTGTTAAAATCAAGCAAATTCGACTTCCCTGTCATAAGTATTCACGTCTCAGCCAAAGACCACGCTGCTTGCACGTACCACACAATTTTCCATAATAATCTAAAGATTCACGAAGTGACTTTTAAAACCACTAATAATTTCCGAATTAAATCCTTTTTTCATTCTAACAGATTCGGTTGATTCTGTTGGCTATTGCGACGATTCCTCAACGAGAGTTAGCTTGAAAAAAAGTATGAGTAAGTTCCATGACCTGAACTTCACTTTTAATAGCAAATTCACCGCTTCAAAAGTCGAACCCATAATGAATGGCTTCAGCGAAGTAATACACCGCTCTTCTGCTCGTCTAAGCTTCAAATAATAAGGCTTTAGCTATATTTGGAACGAAACACGAAATCTCCCATAGGTACTTCCAAACTGTAGAGAAATAGAAATCCACACTGAATGCAATATTAAAAAGTTAATTTTGATTAGATAATTTTTAATCATTTCATTTCCTAAAATAGAACAAAAACTTTGCTTCAAAAGCTAAAGGATTAAAATTTTCCCAAATTTTCGTTCATAGAGCTGCAAAAGATTCGAACCTTTTCGAAAATCTCCTTCAATATTCCATTCGGCTTAATAGCAAAATTGAAAATCTATCTTTGTATGCCATGCGATAAAAATTTTGAGTTCTACGGAATTCTTGATGCGAATGATCGATTAAAAAGGAGGCTGATGACAAGCAGTTCGATAACTTCAAGAAATTCAATTCAAAAGTTCTTTCATAATTTATCCCTTTATTTGATTTCACTTTTAGCTGACAACCAATGGAAAAAACAGCTAAAAGATCACACTCAATGAAAGGCTACTAAATAAAATAAATAAATTTATAAGGAAAGCATTTTAGCATCATATTTTCAGCACTCATCTATTCAAATAGATATGAACAGTCGTTATATTTGAATATAAGTAAGGTTCAACAGAAAAAATTTTTTTAAATGAAGTGAAATCAAAGAGGTTGTACATCTGACAAAAAAAAGGACGTGATGACTTATTAAATTTATCATTTTTAATTAAATTTTAAGTTTTTACTAACTGAGTTTATATTATGATAGCTCGTGCTAGCCCGAAAAAAATATTTCTTTAAACAAAATTTAGAGAAGAAATAAATAACTGCAAAAATATATAAAGATAAAAGAATTGAAAATATCTTGACAACAAAAAAAAATAAGCAACCTCATGTAAAAAACAAAAAAAGAAAACATAAGAAATAAATGAACTTTAATAATGAATTCACCGAGTAATTTCACCGAGTAAAGGCAAGTTTACTGATTACTGATAATTATTGATAAAATAACAATTGCTAGCATTCACATTTATATTACCAAACTTGTTGCAGTTGCTGGTTTCTGCTTAATATTGATCGTACGTCAGAAGTAAATCGCAAAGCGTCCAAAAAAGGTAACAAAGAAAGTAAACAAGTATCCGTAGGATCAGAGAACCAAGAACGGATGGGAATAGCATTTTCTAAAAAAATTCGATAGATAAAGAAAAAAATAAAATTTCTCCCATAGTTAATGTTTTCTACCAACTGTAGCCATAAAATACTTTTTTTTAAGTAGAAAAACCTATCAAAAATTAAAGCGAAAATAAAAAAAAACGAAGGGTTTGAAAAATTAAAATAATTAATAGCTGTAATAATTAATGAACAAAACCATTATAACCATATTTAATCAAATATTTAATGTGCGTGAAATATCCCTCATAAAAGGATATTCACTGATTTCTTCTTCTTCTTCTAATAGCTTTCATCATTACTGGTTAGGTTGAATCCTCTGGCTTCAAAAATAAGACGTCTTCAAGCTATTCGTTCCAACACTACCGCTATACAAAGCCATTCTTTTTTTCATAACCTAAGACCGCAGATCCACCTAAACATTCAAAATCTTTTCTGAATCATGTCAATCGAGGTCTTAATTGGACCAACTCACTTTTGACCCCATCAGTAACAAGATTTATCAAGTAACGAAATACGTATCAACTTTTGCAGTAAGCGACAAAGAACCCACACGAACCGGTGAAGAGGATGTTCTGTGATGGTACTGTTAATGCAAGTGGTATCTGAGTAAGAATGAATGCAATCTATAAGATTTTATCCGCTCGGCAGACCCGTTATATCTTAGATATATCTTAGACATGAGTGGCCAAAGGCATATACCTTCTTAATATCGTCTACTTACAATGGGCAGATTTCACAGCCAAATAACAAGATCGAGCGGAGTGCGACTACATAGATCGCAAGGGGTTCTCACTATTATAGTGATTTAACGATGAATTCATAAAAGTTTCATCAACCGGAAGAAAGCATTTATGGTTGCTATTATCCGGGTTGTAGTTTCGTCTCTCGCTTGACCATTATAGTGGACCCGAAATATTTGAAATTAAATTAATTATTGATATTCACTGATTTAATTAAATTTAATTAAATCTGCGTACAAAATAAATAAATAAATAAAAACGATTACGTGGAAATTTCCGATAAGCGCCTGGTGAATTATCTAAAATAAAAATTGAAGAAAGATCAGCATGCACAGCTGAGAGATCTTTTGTGTATCCACCATAATCAACAGTGCAATGTTGCCTAAAATCACAAATAATAAGATTTTTTTTAAATGAAAATTAACCGAAATAACCTAAAAACTGTAAAAAAATCCATAATTTACAGAAAAATTTCGATGAAAATAATACCTGAAATATCTCCGCTGCAATATACCTTTACCATTATCTAATTTATCTGCAACTGAACTACCGTAAATTTCCATAGATGCAGTGAAAATAACGAGATCGAACCATTCACTCACCATTGAAAGAAAATATTCAACATGTGGTCGACAATGAACAAAAAAACGCACCGGATGGCGATCAATATTGACCTGCAAAATTAGCAAAATTCATCCTTGTTGACAATAATAATTGCAACTCAATTAATTCCAGCCAAAAAAATTTTTAAGAATACAAAATTTTTTCCTATAAAATTTTTGAACTGCACAATTAACCAAAATCAAATAAAAATAGTCTTCTCTAACCACTCTCTTTCAAGTAAAATTGCCAACCCGAAGAATGAAATCCGGTGGGGTCCCTGGTTTAACCATTGGACGAAATATGCCATCATGATGAGAGTGAATTAGTGTTTCGTCTAAATCAAGTACGAAAATTTTTCGCCGAATAACACCTATAAAGTTCTGAATTATTTTCATTTTAATTCCGTCGTCTCCTCCATCATTTAAAATAATTCATTTCATTAATGAACGATAGTGACGATATGATTGAAATGTAATGATTACAGTTAATTTCTTATAAAAATAAGAAATAAGTGAGAAAAGAAACAAAAGAGGTTAAGAAGAGCTATTACCATACAAAAAAAGAATAGATATTACAATAAAAGATAAAAAAAAGTAATCTTAAAGTAATCATCATAACTTTTTTTTCGAATATCATTAATCAGGGAAAATGAGGTGGTAAACCATTTAATTAAAATGATAGAGAGAGATGTTGGAGATTTATAATGCCAACTAGATGGATATACTTTTATATTTGGTATGTAATAAATAAGAAGGTGGTTCCACACTGGGATTTTTAAATGATAGGTTTAGTATCTCTATAATCCTGAAAGAGTGTCAGGGCGGAGTGGTACTCAAATTAGTAATCTAATCAGACACCCATATTGACTCGTTTATACCTCTTAGACAATCTTAATTTAAAATTTAAAAAATTAAAATTAAATTTAAAATTAAAAAATTTAAAAAATTTTCGTGGGCGACAAAGAAAGCGCTATAAGTTGAAGAAGCTCTGATTAAAAATTTAACTGTTTTAAATGATATGACATTTTATTTTAAACTTACTCAAACGATGTGCTGTTAGTGGTGATAACGGGATGCGTTGATAGCGCACGACTTGCCTTTTTCTGAACTGAAAATAGTTTAAAATTTTCATCAATTAAGTATAAAATCGTATAATTTTGGACTACTTAGTTAAGCTAATATTTAAAAAATAACTTCTAGCTGTTTTTCCGAAATTTTTGCTTCCATTACAATTTTATAATTTTATAAAAATTACATTTTAGATATCAGTCAGTACTGAAATTTATAAGAAATTTTCAATTGTGTAGCCATTAGCTAGTCTCTTCCGAAACAAGAGTGAAGGATAATTACAGGGTGGACGCAGAAGGGAGCAGGAAGATGCAGATTGTATAAAGATTGTATAAAGGATTTAGAATGACCAGGATAAAAGAAAAGGATGATAAAAAAGAGAACAGGAAAGAAAGAGAGAAAAGCAAATAAACTCCTGGATGATGATTAATTTAGAAAAAATTGTAAAAAAATCTTAGAAAGGCTGATAGAACCAACGTTTCGAAATTGTCGTTTTGTCGCAAATGAAATACAGTTGATGACACCGGCAATATAAAAGCAAAGAGTAGCGAAAATAGTTTGTAATCCGCGAATTAGTGTGTTACGCTCCATTTTTGAATAATTTTTTCGTTTTTTCATTTCAATCTAAAATACAATATTCAAAAAAAAACTAAATTTTAAATTTGCAAAAGAAAGATACTAAGAAATAATTATATGTTAAAAATATAGAAGGATTTTTCATGACGAAATTGAATTTAATTACATTTTTAAATTGGTAAAAAATTTTTATTTTCAAAAGAAAATGGAATATATAGAAATATACAGAAAAATGTATTTTAATTTATTTAAATTAAAGTAACAAATTATTAAATGAAATAAATTTGAAATATAAAACAAAATTACTAGTCTGTTGAAGATTACAAATTAAAACATTTAATAAATATTAAAGTAACAAAATAAATTTAAATTTAAATTACTACTTAAATTTCTGAAAAAAGTTCTGAAAAAAGAAAGAAAAAATTTCCGAAATCTTTGGAGAATGAAAAGTAAAAGTAATTATTTTTTCGATTTTTAAGGATTCATTAAATAAATCTTTAAAAAATGAATTTTTAACGAAAAAAAGGAAAAAAATTTAAATTTATAGGAGAATGAAAATGTGAAATAGGAATGAAAATGAAAACATTTATTCCACAGTTCCCTTATGCTTATCTCTTCAGAATTTATTCATTCATTTTTAAAAATTTATTTCCTTTTTAAATTTTTTCTTTTGAATTTAACAGCTAAAATTTATAAATAAATAAATTGCTAATAACAAATTGAATAAATTTGCTAATTAATCAACCAATTTGAAAGCTTTTAAGAATAAATGAAATTTAAGGGTGGAAAATGTAAATTTCAAATATATTTTCATAAGAATAATTTACAATTTTGAATTTTTAAAGAAAAAACTTTTCATGTTGAATTTTGGTTCCCTAAAGTCGAAAGTATAAAAGAAAATGCTAATATTTACCAGGAAATTGGAGAGTTAAATCTTTGAAATGCCACCGATATTCATCTCGCCTTCCCTTCTGTACAAATATAAGAAAGCACGAAATTCCGAAAATATCCAAATCTCAACTCGGTTTTCATGAAAAGCAGATCACGGCCACGGCTCGCTTTTATTACGGCCCAGCAGAAAATTCTCAACAAATTTCCGAACGCACCCTTCGATAGCAATAATCATCCAAATTTTTGTATATAAACAGCTGAATTTAAGCGCTGAATGCTTACAAAAAATATAAAATAAAATATGCGAAAATATACATAAAATATACATTCACTGCGTAAAGGTGTTTGGCAAATACGCAGTTGGCTTTGTCCGTTTGGGTTGGCGTTGGCTCGCGCAAATCCGGCCACTCGGCGAGGAAGCGCAACGAAGCTCGAATCTCGTACGTCAGCGCTTTTATTTTCAGAATTATCGGCTTTCGCTAAGTCAGTTCTCGAAGTCAGCTTTCGCTCACTTATAGTTGAAGTGACGCAAAATAAAGAAATGGGAAGTTTCGCAGCCAACGACAGCCTTTCTATGAACAAATTCGTCGCATAAACGCTGGAGAATTCTATTATTTTCATAGTTTTAATGCCAATTCATATTGAAACGAAAATTCTTTACTTATTTAAAGGAGCAAGCGGAGCCTAAGCCCTATTTCAATTAAAGCGGTGGGTAAGGAGAAAGAGAAGGCGGAAATAGCCCAAAATCGGCTCCAATACTTCTACGAATGCCACCAAAAAGAGAAGAAACACCGATCACCGATTTGGCATTTTTTCCATAGTTCCATGCTCAGAGATGTCGAGAAAGAACGACTCGCGAATAATATTCTCAACCGTTTCTTAAAAGAACAATGCGAATATCATCTTATCATTAATGAATAATTCATTCTTACAAGTTTCACTTTGGTTAACGAGTTTTTAATGGTTTTTAAGCCAATGGCCCTTAATGAGACGAAATTTAAACAAAGGTTGGCGCATCCAGTTCAACGTAATCATGCGAAATCCCTTGTTTTATCATTTAGTTACTTCCAAAACTGAGTTGATATACAATGTTTTTTCGTATCCACTCAGTTAATTTATCCGATAGGTGAGGTGGCAAAAAATATACACCCTAGTAGGGGCCTTTTATAAGAGGCCAGTTCTTCCTATTTCGAAATAACTAGTAAAGTTAGTCCCTCAACGGTGGTCCGAAATGCTTCTAGGAAAAGTAATGAATATCCATTTTCATTCAAAGCACCGAATTTGCTTTTATTTTTAGGTGGCAAACTATTAAAACAATTTTTTGGCAATTTTCATTTCATTTCATTTCAACTTTCATTTGTTGGTTTTTAGTTATTGGAGTATAAAATGCTAGAAATCGTGATTAGACACAATTTATTATTGTTAAAAATATATGACAAATGAAAATATGAAATTAATTTTTAAAAAAATTTTTGCCACCTCTCTATATAACGTAGTTTGGAGAGTTACGGCCGAGGAAACTGGAGCGAGGAGAGAGAAGGGATGGAATGAAGAGAATGTTTTTGTGAGATAAGCTTGTAAACCTCATTAAATACAGCCCCCTACATCCTTCATCCTTTAACCAGCCAAAATCAATCCTCCAGAGTTTGTATCAGAAAGAGCTATTTGCTATTTTAGGAGGATGGCACAGAAAAAGCATTTTGCTAAGTATTACCAAAAAGCGCAGTAAAATAAAATATAATGTGAAGTGAATGATGAAAATAATGCTTAAAAAAATACAAATACACAAATAGTTCCGAAAACGAAAAAATACAAAAATATTTCCGAAAACGAAAAACTGGCCAGAAGTGATTTCTTCAGTGAAAAAGCCTATCCACGAATTCACAAATTGAAATTTAATTGCAAATTGAAATTTAATTGTGTCTATGTGTACCAATGTGTACCACTGAGAACGCCATTCGGTTAAAATTGTCGCTTCCGCAAGGTAAAAGAGAATTCATTGCAAGATTATCAATGGGCAAGAAAACTACCTTTTTGCCTCATTGGTGAACTATTCAAGAAAATATTAAACCAATTAGCGTTTGACACTTTATATTCAACGAGGTGGAAGTGATCGTGTTTTCGATGAAAAATGCGGAAAACAAATCGGACCAAAGCATTAGGGCGATCCCGGGTAGAATCGAACCAATGGCCTTCTGTGACGTGGTACCGCCGTCTCTACGTGCAATATTCTTCCATAAATCCGCGGAAAACGCTTCTTCTCTGGAAAATAAATTGTCCGATAATCTCATTTTGCTGTTGATATTCATAGGATAATGGAATTTGTATTGAAGGAAATGCAAATAAATAATTCGAAAAGATCTTTTCAGAGATTACAAAATTAAATTGAATAAAAATTACAAGGGAACTTTATTTATTCCAAAACGATTTAAACGATCTATTTCATGTAAAATAATCACTGAAATCGTTAAAAATTCTTGTACTTCGTAAAGGCGCATAACTGCTAAATTCAGTTCAGCTGAAGTTAATCTTCTACATTGAACAAAGGAACTTTTGCACGCATTATTTACATTATTGTTTTGTATCATTTTTTTTTAAGAGTCCTCACCATTGCTGGTTAAACTCGCTCCACTGGCTTGTCGCATTGAGCAATATGCCAGGGAGTCCCTTGGCGGTAGAAATACAGGTGAGTCGCCAGCATTACCCGGATTTACTTCTCCGAAAAACGAACCTCAGCATCGGCGCTCCCAATTGAACAACAACCCACTGAGCCATTCTATCCCCGCTAATATTTTGTATCATTAGTGTGAATTAAATAAAGGAAAGTAACATAAAGCGTAAATCTGAGGAATCGGCCTAATTTTCAGCACATTTCGTGCACCCCGTTTATCGCAACATTCTTGGTTGGTTAGTATGAGAGTGGGTTGTAAGGGCGAGGCGTCCAGGTACGGATTATTCGACATTCAAAAAGAACGTAGAGATTCGGAATGAACGCATTTCAATCTCTAGTGGTCGATTTTGTTTAGTTACACTTTTCATGTATTTGCAGGGTGATAACAACATTTAACTTTTCACCGCGTTGCCATCAAGAAAGGGAAAGGAAATGAACCCAAGATGTTCGCTCAATTTGTAGAACCCAAGATGTTCGCTCAATTTGTAGAACCCAAGATGTTCGCTCAATTTTTAGAATCCAAGATGTTCGCTCAATCTGTAGAATCCAAGATGTTCGCTCAATCTGTAGAATCCAAGATGTTCGCTCAATCTGTAGAACCCAAGATGTTCGCTCAATCTGTAGAACCCAAGATGTTCGCTCAATTTGTAGAACCCAAGATTTAAATATAAAAAATAAATTTATAGAACCCAAGATTTAAATATAAATAAATAAATATAAATTTATAAATATTTTGTACTTTTAAGAAGTCAGTGGAAAATTTTTTTATAAAACACTTTTAGAAAGAATATTTTTTATTTGAATTTTATTCAAAATTCTCATCAAAATTCCATTAATTTATTTTTACAAATTTTTCAAAAAACAAAATATGAGCAAAAAAAAGAAACATAATTTTATGATGTTACTGCACCGAATTAATTTCTTTAAATTTACCGATGTGACGTAAATATTCGATATTTTTAATTAATGCCAATTTATAGCGGATTTATCCTGAAATGGTGCTAAGCACTCCAACTCCTAAATGATGACGGAGTTCGCTTTAAAGCGAAATTTATTTAGAATAAATGAATGAGTACGGACGTCTAACCATCGTGAAAGATTAAAAAGCAACCTGGTGAGCTATGGAGAAGCTGCGCCTGTTGGCATTCATCGGACAAATGCGTAAAAGCCTACTGCGGTCCGCTAGTAGGCTCTGTCATAAGCACTCTCACGCCTTAGAAAATACTGCCTTTTGCAAACAAAAGTATTTAATTATATTTACGTGTATTTTTCCAGTGCCAGTGGATGCTTTGATTTTGAAAAACTCGCTCTTACAACGAAAGTAATATTTCTGGTTATTTATCAAAAATGAAGTGTCATTTTGTGATATCATTTGTTTGATTTTGTTTTGGGTGATATTTTGGCAGTTGGTGACCTTTTGACATTTTGGTGTTATCTTCACCTTTGGATATTATTTTCACTCACCAGTAGAAGTTTTTCGACCATCTCTTTTGTGTCATATCAGATCCTTTGTTGATCTCTTTAAATATCATTAATTCTCTATATGCGCTGAATAATTATTCTGTAAAGGTGTAAAATTTTTATAAATATTATAGAAATACATTCAGTTTCACGATGGAAGACCCTATTTTTGCGATGGATATCGAACGAATTCGATACGAATATAGAACCTTAAAAGAATCTGGGTAAATTTAAGAATGTTTTCTTTCAATTTATATTCTTTCAATTTATATTCCAATTCATATCCCATTTTAACTAAAATATTCACCAATATTTATAATAATGTTTATGATGTTGTTTCACGGAATGGCTTAAGCTTTGCTTAGTGGAGGGGCTGATTTTGGAAACCTGTTGGTACTTCCGTGTTGCCAGTGGCTCTGAAAGACCACTGTACTCAGTAAGATTAGCTAAATCAAAAGTGGTGTCATACTGGAAAAAGTTATGGTATAAGAGATATCACCTATTTCATTTACTGTTTGCATCACCTTATTGACGTCATCATTGTATGCGTCGTCTTTTTTGCACATTAATACACATTTAGACATTGGTATCCATTCATATAATTCAAAAAAAATTAGAATAGATTTGATGTTCACCTTCATTTTGCACTTAATTCTCATCCATTTATCGGTTTCGATTTATGAATTCGTACGAGCAAAATGGCATCTCAAAATGAATTGCTGGTGGAATTCTATTTACAAAAACGTTATTGATCTTACCAAACTTTTGCATATATTTATAGATTTATTGCATATATTTATATATTTTGCATATATTTTTAATGCCACAGAAAAAGTTTTTAGGTTTGCTGCACAAAATAGAGCAGCTAAATTTAAATTATTTTTTCATTTTTCGAGTTTATTATTTTTGTTTTTTGAAGAATTTTGGTCGATGTAATGCGTTTATCCATTGAAAATGCACTTCACCGAAAAGCTTTTTTAATTTCAAAACTCGACGACCAAGAACAACAAAAGGAAATTCAAAAATTATTAATTTTAACTTTCGAGATGGCTAAGGAAGGTTATTTTTATTAGAATTTGTTAATAGATTTTAAACAAACAAATTAGCTGTTAACATCTTTGATTTATATACATTATTTTATGATTGAAAATCATATTGGAGCTGAAATCGATTATAAACTGATATTTTTTTATTGAAACTAGATTTTTTTCATTAAATATTTTTAGATTTTTGTGCGAAAGCCACGACTGTTGCCATAATACAAGACGTTTTTGATACGATATCTATTAAGAAATGTGAAAAACTTTTTTTTATAATCGAAGATAATCTTTCGCAGTGGAAAACGGTAATGAATTAATTGTTTTTTATCAAAAAAAGATGAACTAAAATTGTAATATTATTGAATATATTTTCACTTTAGCGTTTCCAGTTCATAAATAAATAATATTGCATTCAAATTTATAGGCCTTATTTTATGAGCCATGTAAGAATATGATTTTACGTATGTGTAATGATCTTTTGAAACGTCTTTCACGTACGATTGATACAAGTTTTTGTGGAAGAATTCTGGTATTATTAGCTCGAGCATTACCTCTTTGTGAAAAGTCTGGTCTCAATCTTGTCAGTCATTTTAATTCTGATAATATTACGAAATATGATTCAGTAAGTTTAAGCTTTTTATTTTTTCTAATGACGTTCTCCTTTTTTTCACAATTTCAATCAAAGTTTATTTATTATAAATTATTTATCTGAGATTTTAAGTTTTTTATTTTAGATCGAATCACCATCTGTTGATGCAAATATTACTGATGTCGATATGGAAACAGGAGAGATCCAAGAAAACAGGTATCCGTATTTTATTTCTCTAAGGGATTTGGAGAGTCGATTCTTCTTCAGTTTTTTTTGGAGTTTTCTGAAAATTTTTTAAATATGTCATTCTACTTTTACCGTTCAACTTTCAGAGATATGCCAATAGACTTTGCATTTTATAAAAGATTTTGGCAGTTGCAAACATTTTTTTCAACTCCAGTGAAATGTTTTGATAGAACAAAGTGGAAAATATTTCAACAGGCCAAACTTTACATTTTTTTAATTATCTTTTACTCTTTTAAAATTTTTTGTAATTTTGCCAAAAATTTAGCTATTATTATTTTGCTTTTTTATTGCTTTTATCATTATAATTTTATTTCAGAACACAACAGAAGTTTTCAATGTTCTTTCTAGTTATAAACTTGACGATATATCAGAAGGAAAAAATTCTTCAATATCTCCAAATAATGTCTGTCATTTATTGTACAATCAAAAGATTCATTAATTTAAAACGATTTGATAATATTGTCCTTACAATATAAGCATATTTAGGAGAAGAAAATCAATGATGCGATGGATACAGGAATACCTTTCCACAGCACTTCGTCTAAAGTAGAAAATGAAAACTTTTTTGCGAAATATCTTACTAGTCAAAAGGTTAATTTCGCCTTGATCTTCAACTTTTTTTATTTTATCAATTAATATAACAATAATGGAAATGAAATTTTTTTTTAGCTTCTTCAACTACAGTTGAATGATTCGCGATTTCGTCGGTATTTTCTTGTTCAATGTTTAATTTTATATCAGTATCTTGTGTCTGATATAAAATTTAAAGAGTATGGTTTAAATTTTTTCATGTTTTTTCCACTTTTAAATTTTATTCTATCAATTAATTGGTTTAAATAATCTCAAAATTAGAAATATATGTGTTGAAAAAATATAAAAACCTCTAAAAATTATAAATTAAAATAAATCAGGAAGTTTTATTTTGAATTCATTTTACAGCAAGTCTTATACATTGAATGATGAACAATTGCGGTATATAATTGAATCAACTGATAAATGTTACAAACTTTTGCGCGAAATTCATCCGAATGGCATACTTTTCGCGAATTCTGTCAAAGTAATTAAATTCTTTGTTATTTTTACTTTTAATAGAAATATCAAAAATTGATATTAAATTTATTAGTAATCCACTGAATTTTACATATCTTCCATTATTTATCTTTGAGTTCATTCGAGTTCAAGTCAAAAATAGTTTGTAACATTATCGTTTCACGATCTAAGGCAATCTTACAACGCGAAAAAGAATGGTCTGATTGGAAAAACAAAGGATGTCCTGATTATACCGTTTCTGCAGATAAAGATAAAATGAGTCCATATAAAAAGTAAGCTTACTTAGAATTGTAGAATTTAAAGTGTTGCTTATATTAATTACATTTGCATATATTTTATACTTTACATTTATAGATTACATTTACATTTACATTTTTTTACATTTTTACATTTACATTTACAATTTTACATTTTTTTTTATAGATTTGGAAACGAAATCCAAAAATTG
This sequence comes from Dracunculus medinensis, assembly GCA_900625125.1. Taxonomy (NCBI): domain Eukaryota; kingdom Metazoa; phylum Nematoda; class Chromadorea; order Rhabditida; family Dracunculidae; genus Dracunculus; species Dracunculus medinensis. The sequence continues at coordinate 107,821 of UYYG01001200.1, read as the reverse complement.
ATATAATTTCATAATATTCAGTTTTCAGATGTTTGTGTTTTTAAATTTAGATTTACGCTTCATTTGTGACAATTTGCGGTCCTGTATGTCTTGAATTTATTAATAATTGAAATCAATTTAGAAAACCGAGAAATAAATATGATCCATCCAAAATTGATCTTGGAAACCCAGAACTTACCAAATTATGGAATATTAACCCAAATATGTTGGAAGCATGCCATGACCGAAAAAGGTTTAATTTTTGTGAAAATTTTCCGATGCGAACAAATTAAGATTGGAATTTCGAATCAATATGTGTTTGTTCAACCAAAAAAATGAAACTAAAGTAGTATCAAAAATTTAGTCGTCTTGAAAAAATTTTGAAAAAATGATTTTGAAATGAAATGACGTTGGCTTAAGATTTTTGAAAATTACAATTTCCATTGTTTTTTCTATTATTTTAGAAAGTTTGTGCCTTGTGTAGCGGATTTTATTGCCGATCCATTGGACGAGCTTGATCCGGAGCAACAAGTTGAGGATCAGTACAAGTGATTTCATATTCCTTTGGTGCTTTAATTTATGATGAAGAAAACATCGATAAATAATTTAATCGAAAATTCAAGAAATTTTATTTGTTCTTTGAATTATTTATTTATACAATGGAAACTATGTGCATTTTTTTCGCATTTCAATGTAAAATTAAATTTTTGTTTTTTTCAGAGCAGTTAATAATGAATTGTTTCAGTGGCGTTGCTCGAGATTGTTGCTGCAAGAAAGTCCCCTTTATTTTCAGGTTCTCCAAAAATTTTTATTTTACTTTCTTTTAAAGTTCTATTTTTATTTCGGGTATCCGTATCTTATATAAAAACTTTTAGAACTTTTAGATTCCTCTTAAGAAGAATGAAGTTACGACGAATATGGCGCCATTTTTGGAAGAACTTATTAAAAAGACTTCATCAAATTTTCAGGTAGCTATATTAAAATTATTTATATAAATTCAAGTTCGATTACTAGCAAGTAAATATTTATTGGTGAATTATCAGCGGTTAATTGGTTTCAGCGAAATAATATTGCAAATGATGGCGTTCATTCAAATCTCGCAAAAAAAAAGTACCACGGTTCCGAGACAGCTCAGAATGGGTATGTAATACGTTTTAATTCACTTAACTTATCAGTTATTTGATTACTTATTTTTTAATTTAATAGCAGTTATTTTCATTACTTTGTTATTTTCATTTTTTCCCATTTTTTTTGTCAAAATGTTTTAGGACCAAATTGTGAATTAGATTTTATAAAAAATTTTTTCTTATAGTTTTGATTATTTTCATTGAACCGCATTTATTCTTGCTATATAAAAAATATATATATAAAATATAAAGCTTGAGTTGGACATGAATTTATCATCTTTATTATGAAATATTATGAAATCGCCATTATCTTATTTCAGAATTTGTACTTCTGAATCATCGCCTTTGATTTCTGAGCAGCATATACAAGAATTAGCGCCCTTGCTTGTCAAAGACTGGCGCTATCTTGCGAAAGTCTTGGGGTTCAAAAATGATGTTATTGATTCATATGCAGCATTAGAGGTTATTTTTTTATATTTTTCATTAAAAATTTACAAATCTCGAATTTTTCTCGTTTTTTTCTCGTTTTATTTTCGTTTTTTTTTACAGCCAAGTAACGTTATCAAAACGATTTTGAAAAGTTGGTGTAAGAGCGAAGGACAGCTGGGAACTGTCAAGAAGCTTAGCAGCTTATTATTAACGGCTGATCTTTTTAGCGAAAAAGTTGGCAGCATCTTTAAAGCCGTAAAATTTAATTTGGTTTTTTATTTCTAAATAAAGTTCTTTTTCTCTGAAATTGCATGATATCGTCTTATAAAGTTTTAATTATATACAAAGTTGTATATTTGATTAATTTTTTATTATTAGCAGTAAAGTTAGTTTTCTAAAAAAAAAACGAGGGGTTAATTTTATTTTCTATATAGCTAAAAAATTTTTTTATAGGATGCCAGCAAAAAGATGAATGTTTCATCATCACATTCATAATGGAATATCATCGTTAAGTTCAACTCTTAATAAGATCTCGGTCTCTGTTATATTTGAATATTTTATTAAGTTTTTTCTCGTCATTTATGATTTTTTGGTTGCATTTATTTGTTTTATATGCGTTTATTTATTTATGAGAACATTATAAGCAAGGCGCAAAATCATGTACTGGTTAAAGTAAACAAAAAAAAATACAATAAGACATTAAGAACAAGGCTGAAAGTGGGAGAAAGAATACAAATAAAGTAAATATAAATAAAACAAATCATGTAATTAGAAAATTAAAAACAAATGTTGACAAGTGCTTATCGATCAGAAAACAGAATTTTTGTTAATAGTAAATCGTGGACATTATTTCAAATAATTATATTGTATCATTTTTAGAGACAAACAAAAAATAGCATCACTAGATAAATTATTCCTGTAATTAATACTTCTAACAAAGAAATTATGGGTCAATTTATAGTTTCTACAAAACAATTTAAGCCATTTCAACCCATCACATTTAATAATATTGAAATTCATGCAATAATCAGCAATTTCAATTGAACACAGAAAAGGTCGGGTTGTTTTGTTCTAGTTTTATGTTCGAATAGATAGTCAAGGTTTATGCGGTAAATATTCGATTAGTTTTACTGATTTGCGATATCTGGATGGGGAACAATAACTGATATAACTGTAATCTATAATGAATGCATTTGAACAAATATTTTTCGCATATTGATGATCCGACTTATTTCTGAAGGTAAGCATAAGGTTTGAAATCCTACAACATTTCCAGCAAATGCATTCCAATTCATATTGCACAAATCGAAGTCGAGATTCTCATAAATCGTGATCTGAAAAATCGCTTGTTTGTGTTAATGTTATCAATAAAAATAGGTGAAGACTAGAATGTTTTGTCGAAAAGTATTTAGTAGATATGCAAAACTTTGTATTTATCAGTTATCTTTCCTCTTAATTATATTCGAAAAATACTTAAATTTTGAGACTTTCTTTGTGGAAAATAAATTCTGCAATTATCGACTTATAAAAGTACTCTGATCTTGTAGCACTCTACAGATTATCTGCAGTTCGTGGCTCCTAAAGATATTCTGCCATATTGCTAACGCTTTCTTTCAAAAGGGGGAAGTCGTTGTTTTAGATTTTCGTATTAATTCTTAACGTATTTTTAATGTATTTTAGGCTTTGTTGTATAAATTTCACTTTTGGGATTACTTTTATTATAAAGGTTGTATTTATTAGAATTATTTCTTTAACAATAAAATCTTAATTTATAAAGTGTGAAGATTTTAATAGCTTTTCAAAAGGATTTTGCGTTCATTGAGTGCTTTAGAAAGTTTGGAGTAATAGGTATTTAATTTTTACGTAAAGTTGTGTTAAATTTAAAAGATTTTGCTTTTCAGTAGGGGCAATCTTAAGTCACGGAGGATTTATGTCAAATTCGCACGATGCTGACAAACATATTCGAGTAGCGTGAGTTATTTTAATAAAAATTATTGTTAACTGTTAATTTTTTTTGGTTTCTGACTGATAAAATTAAGGTTAATATCAGATTTCTTTTGTCCGAATGCTGGAGGTATTGAGACTCACATTTATTTTCTGGCGCAAGGCCTTCTAAAGTTTGGTTATTACGTAATTGTTATAACCCATGCCTATGGCGATAGAATCGGAATTCGATATCTTTCGAATGGATTGAAAGTTAGCATATTTTTAAATTTCCTTTTATTATTTTTATGTTTGTTTCTTTTTGATGAAGAAATTCCGTGAAGAATGTTGTATTAAAAGCTGAGTGCGGCTGCTGAGAATCCTACGTCTCCCTCGGCGAATATAATACCTGATGAACAAGTACTTGGGATTTCTTCTCAGTAAAGAATATAGCAGACCGAGAAATGTTAGCATAAGGTTTAGAGCAATTCGATGTTGATTATTTCCATATCTGTTGCCGATATTAATCGTTCTGAAGTATAGGTTTATTGTTTATTATAGGTTTATTATCTTCCATTTATTGTTGCATATAATGGCTCTACTCTTCCCTCAATTATTGGCTCTTTATATTGGTTTAGGAAAATATTTCTTCGTGAACGCATACAGTTAGTACATGGTCATTCGGTAATTTTTTATTCAAGCACAATCATTTATATGAATATAAACAGCTTTTAAGCGAACAAATTTAAGTTTAGGCATAGCTTTCATTTTCTATGTTCGAGTAGAAAATTTTTGTTTTTTTTGCAGTTTTTTGAAAGGGGAAATAAAGTGCTTAATACAACCCCAAAATCCTTATAACACTTTCAGACATTCTCATCAATGGCGCATGAAGCGCTTTTTCATGCTTGGTCCATGGGTTTAAGGACAGTTTTTACCGATCATTCATTATTTGGCTTTGCAGACGCTTCAGCAATACTTACAAACAAGCTTGTTTCAGAATATTCGCTCATCAATGTTGATCGAATTATTTGTGTTTCATACACAAGGTGAATTTTCACTTTTAAAAACACCTTTAAATTTTATTTTATTATTTTATATTGTTTTATTTTTTCTAAATGACATTATTTATTATTATTAATTATTATTATTGGATCATTTACAAACGATTCTTTGTTGCTTTGAAAGACCATAAATTTTTTGAAAACCAATATTTTAAATCAAAATAATATTTTCATTATTATTACTGAGTCCAACAAAGCTCTAAATCTCTGGCATTATGGGAATATATAGTAATTTTATAATTTTTTTAGCATAAATTAATTTTTAGTAAGGAAAATACCGTTCTACGTAGCAAAATCGCTTCATATAAGGTTTCCGTAATTCCGAATGCTATTGATACAAATTTGTTCACGCCTGACCCTCGTTTATTTTATAACAATCCGACAACTGTTATTGTATTGTCTAGGCTTGTTTATCGCAAGGTAATTTATCGTATTCTATCGTACTCTTAATACCGTTAACATGCTTTTAAAAATTTTCTGGTATTTGTAAAAAATTTATGGGTTATCAAGTAAATTCAAGTGCAAAATATGTCTAAGTGATTTTTTAGGGTGCTGACTTACTAATCAAAGTAATTCCGCGGGTTTGTGCAATTCATCCATCGGTTCGGTTTATTATTGGTGGTGATGGGCCAAAAAGAGTGGATGTAGAAGAAATGCGAGAGAAATATCAACTTTTTGATCGAGTTACTTTACTTGGCACTTTGCCTCACGATCGAGTACGGTTTTCTCTAATATTGTTTGATTCGAGTTGGTTTTTACATTTTTCTTATATATTTGTTCCTACATAATTGGGAACTTATTTAGGTCAGAGATGTGTTGGTTCAAGGTCAGATATTCTTGAATACGTCACTAACTGAAGCATTTTGTATGAGTATTGTAGAAGCAGCATCTTGCGGGTTGGCCATTTTTTTATTTTAGAACTTTTGCTCAACTTTATTTTTTAAATGACTTATAACTCCGACAAGTTATAATTTATTTTTTTAGTTTACATGTTGTTTCTACCAATGTTGGAGGTATACCTGAAGTATTACCAGACAGTTTTATTATTACAGATGAACCTTTCCCTGATAGTATGTTCTTTTTGATGGTTTTAATTGATAATTAATATTATCCGACATTTGCTTTACTAAAATCTGACAGATGGAAATTTATATAAATATATAAGTTGATTTTCTTATTAATTTTTAATTAAAAATTTTAAGATTTAATTAATGCTTTGATAAAAGCGATCAGAATGCGAGAAAATGATGAATTAATGGCCCCAGATGTACGACATTCGGCTGTTTGCCAAATGTATAATTGGCCTGATATAGCAAGACGAACAGAAATAGTATATACATCCGCAATGAACGAAGAAAAATGTTTGTGGTCCGAAAGAATAGCTCGGTTAGGATAAATTTTCATTCGCATAAAAAATATTTATTGAACATTGTGAGAAAACGATGAGAAAAGCTTAAGTGAATTTTTTTTGACGAATTTTATTTAAAAAAATGGAATGGAACTAAATTGAGGATTTAAGTCGGCATTCACAGTGGATGGCAAAAGGCCTGAACCTGAGGCAGAAAATAACAGAGAATTATTTATTTGCATTAACATAGATTAATGTAGAAAGGAGTCAAAACAGAAATGCTTACAGATATTTTTATCCTTTTGAATAAAATTTTTTTTGGTTTTTTAGTTATCAGTATTCAAGCTAGTAAAACTCAGGAACTTCTTTAGGAGCGTTGTCTAATGAGTAATTCAATAAAAAAATATTTTCAAATTTTTTTGCAGTTATTATGAGCATGGAATTGGTTTCGGTATACTGTATATATGGGCTGCTGCCATCAATAAAATTTTTTTATTTATACTGGAATTTTTTCAGCCTTCTTAGATAAACGATTATTTTTTTCAAGGGAAGCATTTTATATGATTTTTTTCTTCAGTTCAAATTTTTTTCACTTTTTTATGCTTCAAATTTTAATTTTTTAGAGTGATAATATATATAATATAATAATATTCAGAAATTTAAAATTTAAACATTAATTTATCAAATTATGTCCGATTCAACAAAAACAACGAATATTATTTATTCCTAAGTATTTTTGTATTATTTTACCATTTTATTGATAAATACGAAAATAAATTTTATTCTGCATTAAAACAATTGTAAATTGTTTAGCAAATTCTTTTAAAGTTCATAGAAAACTATTTTTTGAAATTCAAAAAAAATATATCGTTTGAACCAGTAAAAATCAGTTGAGTGCCAACAAAAGAAAGCCAGCTGAAAAATTTTTTCAGTGAAAACAATAGGTGCATTCTATATTTTTCGAATGAAAACTGACAAAAACATGTTATAAAACGATAAAAGTTAATTTGTGAAATCATTTCGGTAAAGAAATTGATAAATTTATGGGAACAATTGATAATTGTTGGAAAAGGGAATAAATACCTTTTGACTAAATTATCGGTAACGAAATTCTCGATAATTTGCTGCGTTTGACAAGGATGATAATTGTAAAATGAAACGAAGAAATATGGATGTGAATTCGCTGAAACCATCGATTTTCTATCGTCATTGTCCTTAACCGTTAACAGTTCCAAAAGCTCGTCTATTTTAAGCATTTTCCCATCTAAAAAAATCATTTTCTCCTATTTGAAATCGAAAAATACAAGACAATTTGCCAGCAACCGATGCAACAGTGAGTATTAAATATTAAATACTGCATTTTATGAGCCGTTTTAAATGTGTTACTCACTCGACGCCAGGAAAATACGCTTCTTTGCTGTATACAACTGATAAAAAAGCACAATCAGCGAAGGCTATTCGCTGACATTGATATTTATTAGTGGATGATAAATTTGCTGGTAGTGGCCAAGTGGAATGTTGTTGCAGTAAAGGAACCTAAGTTGGACAACAAATCGAACTCCTCATCGAAATACGCACTGCTTAGCTTATACGAATGAATTCAAGCTCGATGCAGCCTAAGAGACATTAAATGCAAATTAACTAACTTCCACAAAATGAACTGAATTTCACTAAAATTGCCAAAATAAGAAATGACATTTTACCTAATCAACTTCACTGATAAATTAACCTTGTTTAAAAAAATTGAACCAAAATGTTGGTACCAAATACGATTCATTATAGATTATGTGAAAAATTCCGTTTAGGCTTTCGCCATTCCATTCGAAAAAGTTTCTTTTTTCGCAAAAAATATTCTCCTCGTACTGAAATATTTTTTATTAATGCCGAAGAGCTTCTTGGCTTTTTTCTTAGTACGTGATTACGTGATAACGCGACACACTCCGTTCAATTTTTACGGGTGATGCGTATTCAAACATTCCGTAGGAATGGATGTTGTAATCCCTTTCAGGGGCACCTTGACGTATTCGCGTTGAGTCTTTAATTTTCACGCACTTATTTACGTGTAAAAAAAATTACCTTAACGATTTTCCAGTGGTACATAGGAGATGTGAAACGATTGTTCTCGTCAACCAAACTGTAAATATCCCGATTAAATTCTTCCTTCGTTAAGCGCGAATATTTTCGTGGTACTTCTTCTCTTCCCTCTTTAACGATCATAAATGCAAGTTATTCGGCCGGCTGTAATGTTATTACGCATTATTATTGGGCTTGGATGTTATTTTCTCTTTTTTCAATTAAAATTGCTATTTAGCAGACCTCCTCCCTCCCTTGCCCCTTCCCTCTCCCCCCTTCCCGCACCCAACCACCCGCATTCTTCCTTTTTCACTTTCTTTTTGGCAGAATTAGTTCTATTATTACTTTAGCATTTTCCACCTCTGCTAAACTATGGTTCTACAAACCTCGGGTTTTCCTTGGGTAATTTACCAAATGTGTGGGAAAGCTATGAAAGCCACCCTTCCGCAAAATTCTCCGTATTTTTGCGTAATCCAATTTATGACGTAACGATGACACAATTAGCGAGAGAGTATTGAAATTGAGTGAAGAAGAGAAAAAAGGAGGAAAAAAGATAATAGGAAAAAAGAGAAGGCATTTTTGGCAAAGAGAAAAGGGAAATTGATCGATTACCGCGAATTGTTTGGCTTGCAAATGGTTGGGTGATTTCTGGGACCAAAGGCCAACGCTAGGCTATCGGCCATTGGCTGTTGTATCCATTTTCGGGTCTGAATTTAGAGTAGTTCACTAAGAAGATGGGTCGGGACACCTCAGTCCTTCGTTGACCTAATTTCAATCACTCAAGTTTAATTTTTTAAAAAATCGAAGGGTCAAACTTCCCCTAGTTATTTGCTTAAACTTATTACTTATTATCACTTATTATCACATATCAATTTATTATTATTACTTATCAATTATCGATTGCATTTCGAGAATTACGGATAGTTTTCGATTGTAGGATATTGCTTGACCTTTCTTTGACCTTTTACGTGTGTGTGATAAATCACTGACTTTTATCGACGAAGAGATATTTTATCTTAAGAAAATTTAAATGATTAGTGCCCTGAAGAAAGGAAATTAGGACTTAACAGCGCTACGTATCGCTTATCATTCATTCATTTAACCCTTGAGTCATGGAATATTTTGTCGAGGAAGGGAGTTTGGAATTAGGGATGGAGGAGGGAGGGAATTAGAGCGGAAGAGCGTCGGATCGAACTTTGTTATAAGCTCAACACATTCGCTGTCTGGTATTCCCTTCTGTTTTATCAGACTGTATTTTTTTGCTAATTCTATCATTTTTATTTATTTTCAAGTGTTCCTTTTCTTTACCGTGGTTTAAATATTGGTTTCTTTTCCTTATCAGTAATTTATCATTGCTTATCATTATTCTACTTACCAATTCGAATGTTAGGGATTCGAATCTGTCATCGAAAAAAAGAATAAATCTGATAAGAACAAACTTTTCATTAAACGAAGCAGCGTTGTTGCTGGCCGTCCTAGTTTTTTTGACTCATCTCTAGAATTTCAATCGTGGTAGCCAGCGTAATAAGTTAACCAGAAATGGTGAGTGCTGATCACTTATTTCTTTATTATCTTATCTTATCAGCAACAAAAAATGAATGCGCACTTTTTTCGATTTTAAATTTTCCGATGATTTATGTGAGAAAATTGTGAGAAAATGAATGTGTTTAGTGCTTAGTCGTTCTTTCAGCAAAAAATAAATATAAAAAACAAAAAAAAGCGAATTTGTCATTGATTAATTTGGCGAATTTACATGGGTTAGAAGCAGTATAGTGTTCTTGAATTCGGAAGATGGTCGAGCAGATATGTTGCTTTGACGAAGGTCAGCCGCATCGTTTCGTTTCCTGATTGTTTAATGGAAGAAAACATGCCATAAATCTACGCGGCAGTATTGAGCTGATTCTAGAGATTCAGTATCTAGTATTCTATTCTCTTTTTCTCCTATCATTTCAGTATTCAGTTGAGCTTACCTAACAAAACTAAAGGGCTTTTCAAAGAAGAGGAGGAACTTTGCTTAAGAGTAATTTTATTTCAGATTTTTTTTGCTTATAGTCATTCAAATGAATTTGTTGAGAATGAAAACATTCCATGGTTACTAGTTTTTCGGTGAAAGTTCCAAGGTGGAAACCAAAGGATCGAGTATATACGTTATTTTAACTAATTTTCTTTCATTCACAAAATTTTTTTCGAATCTGACCTTCTTTCGAGATTCGTAATTATTCGTCACTTATTATCGTGGATTGGATTTTGGCTGAGGCTAAGTATATTAAGGTTTTTGAATTTCAGGAATGACGACTCGAACAACGACAATCGAAACTGTGACAATTGTTAGGCCTTTAAAGGTGAATCATTTACGAAAAACGATTTTTCTTGTTCTGTGCTACAATTTTATCAGCCAAATGATTCGATTCATCTTCAATTATTTTTATTAATTTTTAATTTTTAAATTTTTTGTAATACTTCAGAAGGATAAAAAAAATTGAATTCATCAGAAATTATTCAAATAGTAATTACCATTTTATGAGGAAATGTAGCAAAAATAAAGTAGAAAGAAAGTTGGATTTCAGGTGATAGCGTTGATTTGCCTATTCATTGCATTTATCCTATTAATTGTTTGTATATCGACAACATGGTGGCTTAGATCGGGGTCATTTCGCATTGGTTTATTTCTTGAGTGTACTTCGTCTGATGAACGATTACAAGGAATTGCTGATGGACCACCACCTGGTAAATGCCAAAAACCACATCGTTATTCGAGTAATCTTTTTTGGCTTTTCTCATTAATTAATTCCACAGCAACATAGTCAATTGTGGGTGCTTCTGCTGAAACCAAGCATTATAGGTTGGATTCCTTGAATAAACCTATCATTAACAATGAAATGCATGAGGTCTGTCCGTATTCCTATCCTCAGATTTCTGCAGGAGAGGTTTTACTCATTCAGTGTAGTCATTTAACCGGAATTAATGTTGAATGCTATTAAAATGATGAAATTAATTCAAGGAACTTTCACCGAATTTTTAACCTATTACTTTTTCTATTTCTTCAAGTTGCTTATATTATTATTTTTTCTTATATGTATTGATTATTTTTTTAGCATATATAAAAGCAGTTGCCGTTCTATTAATAATCGCAGCTGTGATAACAATTCTAGCATTTATTCTTAATTTAATTGGAATAAAAACACGTGATTTACATCGGAAATATGTTTTTTACAAAATTGTTACATATTTTGCATTGCTAGTTGGTTAGTCATTGAAATTGTGTTGTAATAGTTAATTTTGATGTTAAATGGTTTTAGTTTGTCATATTCTCGGGTTAACATCGATGCTGAAATAGTTAATTTTGATGTTAAATGGTTTTAGTTTGTCATATTCTCGGGTTAACATCGATGCTGAAATATATTCTTTATGCATTTGTCAATTGAATTTTTAATAAAATAAGAAAATTTTTACAGTTTTACTGGAGTTAATCTCATTAATAATATTCCCAGTATGTTTTTATGTGGAAATGAAAAATTTTGGCAATCGTGTTTGGGAATTCGACTGGTCTTATGGAATTGCTTGGGGTGCAACTTTATTCACATTTGGAGCAACTCTGTTATTGATTTGCGATAAAGAACATGAAGAAATTTATTATAAAGAAAAAACTATTTATAATCCGCCACCAGAATTGAAATAGACGAAAAAGTATGTATTTTAAGTATTTTTTCTTGCTTTAAAAAAATACATAGAAAATGATTACAGTTTTTTTTTTCTAATGGGTCTTTATTTTATTAGGTAATATCATCTTTTCTACTGTCTGCGACGTAATTATTAGAATAGGGTAGTTTAAAATATATTAATCCAGGCTGGGTTGATGGAGATGCAGTTGCATTGTTCAAACATTTATACGAAAAAAGGCATTGGAACTTAGTTTCAATTATCGACGGTCTGCCATAATTTATTTCTTTGATTTTGATGATGCCTTCAATTCCGTGGATGAGACAGCTCTGGAGAGTTGTGCAATGATGATATTCCAGAAAAGATTGTCCAGTTTAGTTAGGGATTTTGCTAGCGTATATTACTAGTATAAACCTGTGCACATTGGACGAAATGGACGATCCTAAAAAATGGTTTAGATCGGGACTACATATTTAATGCGGGGAACAAACCGCTTGCTAATTCTCAAGGGTTGTGCATGACAAAATAGTATCACGGATCTGTTGGTTTTAGTCCATTTTTAATTGCGGAAAGAAAATTATCTTGTATTGACAATTGCAGTGAAAATTCGGCATGCAGCATAGTATAATATAATAATATAAATAAGATAATATAATATAAATAAGATCGCGTTTACTAATTATTTTATCTTATACCGGGAGACATCGGTGATATATTCATAGGGATTGATGCGCAATACGGGCCAGATTTTTTAATGAATGGCATAAAAAATCCGGCGATCCAATTATGATATGGATTGATATAGTTCTAAACATTTAGATCGAGATATATTTGGCTTTAGACGATGGAAATAGAAATGACTCCTTTAGATATGCATGAATTCTTATAGCACATGGGGACAGCCAAACCAGTCATGGAACGCTTAATTAGAAAAAAGAGAAAATGCTTTTAGAATTTTTGATATGGCTTCGAAATTTTTGTTTTTTCGCATTTAAATTCAACATATATATCAACGCAACTTAATAAGTTAATGGAAACTGAAATTTTTTTTGAAATTTCCAGTGATTAAATTGGCTCGGGATTCCATGAAATATTCATTTTTTTTCATATTAGTCAAACATGTGATAATTTCCAATATGTAGTATTAATATGCAATATATAGTATTGATATTATAATATATTTAGGTAATAGATAATATATTTCAGTTCGAATAATTTTGTACAGTCTTTTTTGCCTTAAACTTTTCAATGAAGACTTCCAGACGAGATGATTCAAACTACCGTTTGTTCAGTTATGTTTCGGTGACACCAAGTGGTTCCTTATCGTTTGTACATTATTCTTTGATATTCGATGTGATATATTTATTTTTTAAAAAAGGGGACTTGCCAAATATTTTTATTTTTATATATTTTTATTTTGTTGTCCATGAAGCCAACTTCTGGTTTCGAAAAAAGTCATGTACTCAAGTCATAAGCATTTTTTGTAATATAATTTAAAGCGAAGGGCCATCTTTGTTTTGTCTTATTGTTTTATCTGATCTATTTGCTAATTTTGGTCTTTTCAGCTTTAACAAAAGAAAGAGCTAAGGAATTCACTAATTTTTGATAATTTGTAAATTTGCAAATTTATAAATATATTTTTCAAGGAAACTTTTATTGCATTTATATTGTCGATATGAGAAATGATCCTTTATTGTTCATATATGTATTATATAAATTTTTTTCTTTTCTGTGAAATACACTTCACTTTACTTCGCAGTAGATTTGAGATTTGCGATTGAGAAAAATCAGATAGTGAGTCAGGTTTTGTGGATCCTTAGATTTATTTAATTTCAATTGAGGAAAATAATTTCGCAAAAAAAAGAAGGTTGAATGGATTTGTTTCATCAATTTTCAACAAGATAATTTTATTGAATATTCAGATTGTGAGACAAGAAATAAATACTTGTAAATAGTGGTTTGTGTTTGCACAATGTGAATGAAACAAATGAAACTCGTTTCTGCTTCGCAAGGTTTCAGGTTTGAATTGAATTTCAGGATTTGAAATAAGATTTTCTCTATAAACTGATTCAATAACTCCAAGTATTTTTTCTATCCAAAGGATAGGAGTTCTGTGAAAAAAATTTGGTTCCAACTTCAACGATCAGCACTTAGAAATTTTTTAACAAATGAATTCAGTTGATGGAAGGAATCAGAAATGATTAAAAATGAATTCATTTTTATTTAGTTGTGAATAGTAAAAAACTATCAAACCTTTTACAAGGATTTGCGAAGAAATTTTTAGTTAAAAGTAGGCATCCAGTCAACTATTTAACTATTTTTATTATTTATTTATAGTTATTAAATACTTATTAAATTTAGCATCCGTTCTGCAGGTGTATCAACGCTACAGTGTGTAATATTTTTGTAAGTAAGTAAGTAAATAAATATTTTTGTAAGTAAGTAAGTAAATAAGTAAAAATAAGTAAATGGTTAGCGCGCGCCATTTCTAATTGGGCTCACTTCACTCCGTTAGTACGATAGAAATTTTCGCTATGGATTTATTTGCTAAGAGCATTTCTGCGGTGAGTCGCTGCCACTACCGAGGTTTTTAATGACAAAGATGCTCTAATAGAATTAAATTTGTCACACTTCACGTGTGCAGGCAGTAAGGTCATAGATCCATTAATAAGAACTAGAACAGAGTTTTAAATTTTGAACTCTTAAAACCAATATTGAAAAAAATTTTCATATAAGCAAAATAAATTTTAAAATGAGATTTTCATGGAATTATTTGGGTATTATAGGAAATGAATAACTTGTGGCATAAGCTTCGAAATAAAAGAGAGAACAGTGAAAAGTGAAATTAGATTTTTCAATCAGATCGAATAGAATTAGGTCATTTTAACTAAACTTGTCACGTAGTTTTGAAAAATTTGGTAGGAAAGAAGGTTCAGTATTACTCAGATTTCATTCCTGTAGTTCCTCGTTATACTTCGCTTGAAATGCCTTATGGAATTATTTTATTGCTTTTTTTGTACTGTAATTCGGGCATTTTCACTCACATCACTTTATTTGATGGTCAACCAAAATTGGTAAATTTTTTACCTATGAATTTCAATTTATGATCTTTTTTGGCATAATAAGTGGTTGTTGATTGATTTAAGCAATAATGAATGCGCATTATTTAATGAAACTTAACTTTTTGTCTAAAATTTCCCTCTATATCCTCTGAATTTAATTGCTTTAAGCATCGTTAGTAGTAATCGGCCAAAGTTGGCTTGGCGAGCCTTCTTGCATGTGGAAGTAACTTTTTTCCACCCCCATCATATGCAGTCTCTGTGTTCAAAATCTCAGCATATCTCAGTGTAGATCTTGGGCCTTTCACTTTTTGAGACCATCATAAGATTTGGCATTGGACGAGGCATGCGATCTGAATTTGGTCATTAAGCTAATATTTCTTGATTATGGAGAATTTTTTTGCTTGAAACAGTATAATTTTAAAGATGATCTGATGTTTCGGAGGTGAGGGTGTGCTTCTGGTTTTATTTCTGATTTGCAAAATTTTCGCCACGGCGGAATCATTTGGGAATAGAAGTATAGGTGGATCCTCAGGATTTCATTTTTAATGAAGAGTTTACTGCTGTCAACGTGCTTACCTTTTCTTATAATTCCCTTCTCGTAATTCGATAAATAATTAGTATGAATGAATGATTTTCAATTTTGTAGGCTAAAAAATGAATGGTTCGAAAAAAATTTTAAAAATTTTCCAATTAATAAAAGAAAAAAGCTGAAAAACGGGAAAAGATACGATTAAAATTGAAAAAAATTTTTATCATCAAAATGAAATTTTTTTAATTAACAAAAATAAATTCTCATTTTTAAAGGAATGCTTATCTGATGGATTTCGATTGAATTTTTTTCCGCTTAACCCATTTCATGGACACATTTATGTAAAAGGTTTCTTCATGCATCGGTATTGCCACTTTGAATTTCTAAAAAATCCTATTCAAAGGCCTTTCTTCCTGCATATTCCATATGACAGCAATTGTTCCATATATAAACGAATATCCGTAAGCCATTTTGTTTTTTGCAAAGAGATTTCTACGATTTTTAAAAAAAACTTCTTAAATCGCTTAAATATTAATTATATGAATCGGTTGAATCTATTCGGTAAGAAAGAGGTTTCTCGAGATTTTCGACAAAATTTTACAGTTGGTGTGGATTGTTCATTTTACAGAGAACTCCACCTGGTATATCTTATAGTGTCATCGTTATTGTTCAGCATCATCCTATTTTTATCACGAAACCCGACAAAGCGTATTGTGTTACTTGCTTGCTTATAGAAAAAGTCAGTTCTCTTCAGCAAAGTATTAAAATAAGGTAATTCTGTAATACATAGCAATTTTTGTTCAGTTCTATATAAATTTTGTCAAATTGTCTTATCGATATTACTATCATTTGTGATTAGTAGTCAGAATTTACCGTTGCTGATCAACTACCTCTACCTCGGCCGGTCGATGTTTGCTAGATAGACTTTGGAAAAGAAGCATAGTGAGTTCCTTTTTTTCGAAACAGGCCTGAGTCCTAACAATAGTCGAATCATGGCAAATACACCGCTCAGTTACACTGCGAATTCTTGAAATTATATTAAAAATTTAATAGAAACAACAATTTAAATATTTTCTTTCAAATTTTGCCTTGCTTTCAAATCTCTTATCATTTTTATCCTTTTTTTTAGCGATATATCACTGAATCAAGTTACAAATACTCAAGAAGTAAATATGTGTCATTACAACATTCTTAACGGGACACTTAATGGCGAACCGATAACTCATGCAAATGTTGGCGATCAGTTGATCCACAAATGGAGATGCAATTACGGTTCGATTAGTCTTTCTCGAGTCTTTTATAATTTTTGCAGTGGGAAATCTCTCAAATTGGCAGAAATTTGTGGTACTTTTCATGATTTTTGCTCAATACTTCAACAATATGATGAAAATCGTAAATATAAAAATATTTGGAGCATAAAAAATCTTCTTGCAGATGATCGTGGAATGCTTGTACATTCATGCTTCATACGAAATTCTATGAATAGATCATTTGAATTTATCAATGAAAGAGGGCGAGCAACTTTTAATTGAAATTTTTGTGTTTAAAAATTTCATTTTTAAAAATTCTTCAAGTTATATTATCGAAAATAAAAATGGAATAAAATGTAATAGAAGTGGATTTAACTAAAATTTCAAGCAATTTGAATGCGAAAATTAAATTTTAAAATATTTTAAGAAAATATTTTATTTATGAAAAATATTTTAAGATGTTCAACAGATTTGTCATTAATTAAGCCACTGAATTATTCGAAAAATCTAAATTTTGCTTGGTCACCGATTGCCGCTTTCAAATTTTCTGATCAAATTGTTCAATTTTTCACTTGTCAAATTACTTTATGCACACTTAAGGAAAATGGTTGCGAAGGAATTACGGTTAACTTTTTACATTTTATTCAATAGAAGAAGCCGGATTTCCTCAATGTTCGCTTTTTTATAAGTTTACCTGTGCCACGCGCCTTCGACCGCATTACGATGCTTGGAATAATGAACTACAGAACCACATGGCCATGGCCAACCTGAAAATTCGTGGACAGCTTGCTTTCTTTTTTTCATACTTTAGGGTACGACAAAGTACCAAAGTACAGCCAAATCTTCCTTTTCCTAAAACAACGCACGATTTCTAATTCACACGGCTTCACCGCCTACTCATTAGTCAATGCCTCTTGATCAACGAACCATTTCCATGTTCCTCTGCTTCTTCCCATTCATTTGCAACTCCACTGCTTATGAGATTTCAAATTCAGTACTATCCTCCAGTATTTGATTACCAAAATTTCTTACAAAATAAGGAGAATCGTATGGCATTGCATATAGTTTTAAAGCAGAACGAAGCGGTCATAAAGGAATTCGATTCTTTCGCTAGATGGAGGTGAAATCATTTGTAACAGCCAAACCCACGTGGCGTTATGGCGTCAACTGTATTTGATTCTCAGATGAAGTCAAGAAGAAGTGCTATGCAATGTCACTTGATACAATTTTTGTATCAATAAATTCCATGAAAAATCCCAATTGTGATTCCAAATAATATTTAAACAACCTCCCTCAATCAGCACTCGACAGATGTGGTAATAACTTCAGATTTCAGATTTCAATGGGGATTTACTGAATAAGAATATTTTTAGCCTCCTTTATGCGATGTGGAACCAAAAGAACAAATTTCGCCAACAAAGAATAATACTTCAGCACCAGCTATACCCCTTCCCAATGTTGAAAATGGTTTCCCCGCACTATTCACTGAAACATCGATAGCAGTCACCACTCCGTTGACTATTATAGGTAATTTAGCATTTTCATTATAATACAACTTTCAAAAAATTTCAAAAAAATTATAAATTTATAATAAATGAACTTCTCAAAGAGGTTATAAAAAAACGAAAATTTTCAAAAAAAAACCATTCAACTAGCGCAAATTAAAGGAAACGAAGATGAAATGCAGACAAACAGCAGCTACAACTACGACACTAATAATTATAACGCAGCGCTACACATGGCACCGAACCGGGTGCGAAGAGAAACCAGTAACACCGAGCAGTCACATGTTCTGCAAAAATTAGAAATCCGCCGAATTTAGGAAAATAATTGCAAATAGTTTTGGAAATCGATAAACCATCAAATCTAGTTTTTTTTCGAAAAATTTGAAATATATTCATTTTATTTGAAAAACCGCGAAGTGATATTCGAATGCCGCGAATTTTCGCAAACCTTTTCTGAGTCTTCGTTTTTTAGAAGGAGTATTTCGTGCGAAAAGACCCCAACCTCTATATTTTTAATTAAAGTAAACACACTTAGACCATAAGTTAGACCTTCGACCACAGCCTAAGCCTAAGCCTAAGCCAACTTTATGCAAGCATTTACTCCATTTGCTTAAAGTCCGACCCTCTGGAACCCAATAAATTGCTTGAAGCCTTTTCAAGCCCCTTCTATATTTCTTCCTGAGCAAACTGTTGAGAGAGCGGAAAAAGTAAAAGGCTACTAAAGAAAGACCAGAGAAAGATGGCAAATAAACAATTTCAATTCGGCAAATTTTTGTGAAATAATTCTTGCGACGCGGTCTAGAAATATACGCGCAAAATGGTGGAAGCTCGTTTACTCTGTTGTAACCATTGCACCAGATCGTAAGAATCTGTTCTGTATCAATGTCAATCCTCCAGTAGGCGGCCATCATACATCGAATCTTCTACTGAGGATTTTAGGATTTTAGCATAATATTGCTCAAACATTGCGTTGATCTTTTCATGTTGGCTGATACTTTTATCTTATTAAAATCCGTCCAAAAAAAGAACCATTTTTGTATCGCAGCGAACAAAACATCTTCAAACATGATTCTGAAACAATATCTAATTTTGCCAATTCGCGAGAACCTATTTACCAGGCTTTTTCGTTTTCCATATTATAGGCAAATGGTTCCACACGATATCAACAAAAATTTCAATATTAATTTTAATTTTTAAATTTTAATCAAAATTAAATTTGTAAAAAATGAAAAACTTGAGCAAAAGTTGCTTAGTCAGGATCGTTTTGAGAACATATAAGATTTAATAATGATATGAATGCTTCGACTTCTGAAATCCAAATTATGCACTAGCTGTCTGGGATTAACCTCCATTATTTCCTTCAGAAATTTATCTGTAGAACATGAGGGCCGCAGTGGACCTTCGAGATTCCAAGTCCATGAATCCATTGCCATGCTGCGTCAACAAAATTACTAGCAAATTTATTAGCTACTTGTGTAGTTCAATGCCCCAGTTTACTCATTACATTTTACTCATAAAATGCCAAAATCACGCTGTTTCATGTCGAACCTATGAAATAAAAAAAGATAATTAAACATTAAACAGTTACTGATTTTAGACGAAAAAAAAACTATAGAAACAGCGAAAACAATACGAAATACACAACAATACGAAATACCGATATAGCATTACAACAAAAATAACCGATCTAACAGCCATATGCAACACAAAACGACAGAACTTTTCTGATAACTCAGTATTAATATCAGTGAAATAATAATTAAGGAAAAAAAATCCTATTATCAAATGAACATATTAAACAAATAAAAATGAATCTATTAACTAAAAAATTAAATAATGAACGCTGCTCAAAATAGCAGAAATGGACAACAACTATGCACCAACTATGTATAATTGGACACCAAAAATGGTAAATCAGCAAGACAATCCAAAATTTGCAATGCTTTGTTTTGTGCTGTAAAAATTTATGAAATATTAATAAAATTAATAAATCAATAAATAAAAGGCTTTTTCACAAATTCTAACGAATTAAAAAATTAAAAACAACAAAGAAAAATCAAAATTTTTTTCAAAATACATTAAAAATGTAGTGATATTTACTAGTTAATTTCAAACGAAGTTTACTCACAGTTTTCATCGGCACAACCCAAACATTTTTTGGGATCATGAGGGGTAAATGTTTCCTTTATTTCATGAAGTGAAGCAGATCCACTAGACGAAATAGAATAATCTTTATAAGTGGGAATTTCAGCCTGATTAACGATCTGAACAAAAAAATTCGCAAATTCTCTCGCAAAAATTAGTGAAAATGCGTTATTGGAAACAATAGGAAACCAACCGTTGGTAAAACTGATGCATTGTTTGAGTATTCACTGAAAAATGCACGCAAAGTCCTATAAAATCATGATGAATATACGATTCGATGAATATAGACTTTGAGGCTAGACTCAATAAATAAATGCAATAAAAAACCATAAAACCTCTAGTGAATATAAGAAATATAAATATATAAATATAAATATTTTATAGAAATATTTTAAATGAAAATAAAAAACTCAAGAACAACCGTTCAAAACGATTCGTAGATTCAATTTCACAATTTATGAATGCTGCGATTAATTCCTCAGAATCATTTCCACTTGTAATAGGAAATTTAAAACCTGCTTGCAATTTTTCGCAGGCTTCATCAATCTTTGTCTGAATCTAAAAATAAAAATAAAAAAATGAAAAAATTATTATGAAAAAAAATGAAAATTTATTATCGATTCCCTTTTAATAAACCACTGAAACAGTTCATAATTTTTAAATTCATCCTGAAAAGAATACAAAATATACCTCCAACATCTCGTTTTTTGTGCCACAAATCTGATCGAAATCATGTTGCAGAGAATAATCAGATGAAATGGAAGAATCAGCTAGACAATCTATTTCCAGATCTTCAAATGTATATTTTTGGACGAGATCCTCTAATCTTTCTATCAGCGATTTTTTATCGTTAATCAAAGACGTCTCATCCTAAAAAAAATAAGGCAGATAAATGAAGATATAATTTTATAAAATATGAATTGCTTTTTTAAAAAATTTAAAACATAAATTTTATTCATGCAGCATGATGAAAACTACCTCAAAAGTCATAATTTCCTTCATATCGGATGAATTCGACGCTGAGTTATGAGATTCATTTAGTAATACCTTTTGATCGTCTGATATATCTGATGCAATGCTACCATTCAACCATTTATAAGCATTATCAAAAATTGAATCTTCTAATTCAGTGGTTGGATAATCACCAAGTGATGGGAAAAATGCTTTATCTGATGCAATAGTAGGTTGTAATAAGGAACTGAAAAATTTCTTATTTAATAGCTTCAATCATATTCGATAGTGAAAAATCGAAGTTATGCAGAGATTTAAATGGCTATTGATAAACCTAATATTCAACCTAACAAATATACTTTATAATATACATACAAAAGAAACAAACTTTTGCATAATGAATAAGTGAATAAAAGACCGTAAAATTTCATTGAAAATTGAAAAAATTGATAACTGAATTCTTGATTAGTTTGGAAAAAAATTTGAAAAAGTTAAGTGTTTTAAATAAAATCGAACCCATCAATTAAACATATGAGAACTCGGGAATAATGACTGGGCCAAACTGAGCTAACAGATGAACTATTATTAGTAAACCATTTAAAAACAGCATCAATAATTCTCAAATCTGGTATTTCTCTTCTCAATCGCGAAACTTCAAGTGCAGAAATGAAATTTGTAAATGAATTTGCATTTGGTCTAAAATAAATCAAAGAAAGAATAAAATGAAAAATTATAAAAATTAATTAAATTAAAAATTATGATTTTGCTGACTACTTTTTCTGATTAGCTTCAGAATTCCTGGGAGTTTGAATTTCTAAGGTTTTTACAAAATCTATGTAGTTATTTCTCAGATCACCGTCGTCAGAATCAAGTATTCGTATGCTACTTCCAACAAGAATAAATCCTTAATCTATCATTAAATCTATCATTAAAAATCCACATGGATCTGGCCCATTATCATATGAAAAGCTCATGGAGAAAAAAGAATAAGAAATTTGAGTGCTAACTACTTATTTTCCTTACATAACTAATCGTTATCATTTCTCAAAAATCGAATTAAATAAAAATAACAACAAAACCGGCATTACATTAAATTATAAAAAAATTACTGGTCCGGATGGTGGCTTCTAGTTATCAATTTCTTCCAAAATGTAGAAAATCGTAAGCTTGGCTTAACAAACAAAAAATAAGGATATATGGCTGGAGTTCTCCCAGAAATATCTTTCTGCCAAGTTAATTTTGCCCAACAAGAGCATGCAAGTAATAAAATCTGAAAAAAAGAACTGAAAAGATTTGAACTTCAAGATTAAATCAAGAAAATTTTTGCAAAATTTTCATAATTTTTACAA
This sequence comes from Dracunculus medinensis, assembly GCA_900625125.1. Lineage (NCBI taxonomy): Eukaryota > Metazoa > Nematoda > Chromadorea > Rhabditida > Dracunculidae > Dracunculus > Dracunculus medinensis. The sequence goes on along the minus strand of UYYG01001200.1, from coordinate 85,430 downwards.
AATTCTTTAAAATAATACGATAAACGATTAGCTAATTAACAAACCTTAACGTCCGTTTCAGTTAAAGACAAATTGTTGAATTTATGCAAATTATCATCCTCGACTTCTTTCGGCAAAAATTTCAATAAAGGATCAAGAAAAGTGACTGAAAGCAAATAGACGATGAAATCAATAACAGTTATAAAAATCCAAGGTTTCTTGCTGGCAACAAAATACAAAATTACTTACATGAACAATCTGACAATTTTTTATTGAACGCAAGTAACCAGATCAAGCGATTCAGAAAATCACAAGAATCGTTTAATAACCAAATTTCTATAAAAAAAAACGATAAAGATCAAAAGATTAGAAATTTTTTATAGGTTAAAAGATTCGAGAAAAAATCTTATTTGATAGAATCCCAACAAAAAAAATGAAAAGAAAATAAGGGAATTAAGGAAATTTCTCGTCAAAAGTGAATAGATTAGGATAGATTAAAATATATTAAAAATATATAATTTAATAGTAATTTAAAAATAAAACATTTAGAAAATCAACCACTTTTTGCCAATAAATAGTTAAAAACTGATTTTATGGCAACACAACAAAGATTTGTTAAGAAACAAAAAATGGAATTTTATGAATCACTTGAGGCGCAATTTGTCGGATCTGTTTCGGCTAATGAATCCTCCAGCTTTTCAGGAGAAATTGAACAAAGAAAAGATTTGAAATTATTATTACTGCTTCCTATATCAATAGCTTCGGATATTTTAATAGGAAACTAAACATAAAATAATTCATTTTGAGAAAAACTTTGGAAAAATTTCAATAAACATAAAAAACTTGAATAAATTTAAATAAAAGAAGAAAACAGAAAGACTCAACTTTGAGTCTAAAATCAGTTTTTTAATGGCTTCTATATCACAACAATATGCCAAATAGGTCTGAAGAGTAATTAGTTCAAGACAGTGCAATGCTTTAAATCTTTCGTTCATAGGATTAAACTGGCGCAACTCCATATATGACAATAAATAACATGCGAATGACAGCAATAATTTAGAATTATTCCAATGATGAGAATGCTGGAAATCGAAAACAATAATACATTATTTAACAAATTTAAATTTGGCCATACTACCATCTTTTTTTTCAATAAATAGGTTAAATATCCATACATCAACAATGAAATAATTTTTCTACAAGAATCCTTAAAAATTTAAAAACTTAAAAATCTGAAAAAAAATTTAAAAATTATTTACTTGAATCATAAGCAAATCTGCGATTCGCTCAAGTAGCATCGATTTTGCGAATGATTGGAAATCGTTTAGGGTTGACGTTGTAGGCAAATTTGAACTTTCAGATATTAATGTATCCATTCTAAAAAAAAGAACAATTCTGTACCAAATGTACAGTTATAAAATAATTTTCGTGAAATATACGAAATAGAAAAAGAAAAAGAAAACAAACTCAGAAATAAAGGCAAAAAGTTTTTTCGAATGACCAAGTCGATTGAACATTTCAAGATGGCACAGAATTTGACCATTTAGTAACAATATTTTACTTGCAAATAATTCTTCAGACAATGGAGATTCTGCTTCCTCAAATTTCTTCATTCTTTCACAGGTTAATTTAACTAAATATATTTAAAAAAATTTACAAAAAATCGTTCACCATCTTACCATTTTTTAATTGGAATTTTTCTTGTTTTATTCGATTATTTGTTTGCTCTAAATCATCTTTGTATGTTATGTAAAGAATCTCTAGTTTCACCATTTCAAAGATTATTAAAAACAAATTCCTTTTCAAAGGATTTTTAATGCTTCAAATGCTTTAAATTTAATGAAGTGGTATATTACTTAAATGCTTTAAATTATATGTTAAGGCATCATCTCTTGTTAAAGCTTCAATTACTGACTGTCAAGTGGATTTTATCCTAAGAGTTTAGCAGAATTAACCAAACCAGTAAAGAATGAAAGAGAAACATGACTATGAGATACAAGAAAACATAAACCATACAATTCTTTAAATTAATCTGATATTACTTTATGTTAATGCTTACAATGACTTATTGTAGTTCGGAATCAAATAAAAAAAATTTCAAAAAATTAAAGAATTAGCGAAACAATTGTAAATCTAACAATTAATAAAAATTTCGCTATAAAAACTTAAATAATTATAAAAGCTGAATTTATGAAATTTATATACACTCTTCATTAGTTTTATTGGAAAAAAACAGTAAACAGTAGTAAAGATAACTGCAATAGTCTTAAGAGGTCCTTTCTGTTCTATTTATTTCTGTTTTGTTCTATTCACTATATTTTTATTACTATATTTTAACATTTCTCATAAGGACTTACTTTATAAAATAAAATTATAAAATTATTATTTATAAAATCATTTATAATATGAGGTCGCAACTGGCCTTATTTATTGAAAAATGGTAAAATAACAAATATGATCGAAGAATTAATGAAATCAATTGATGTTCTAAAGGCTAACGAAGATTTGAGGTCAAGCTTTGATAAAGCAATTATAGGAGATGAAATGACGCATTATCAATGTCCTGCCAATACTCGCCATGTTCCTACGGACTACCATGTATTACTATTGTCACTGTCGTGAGTAGATCTTCTCTCTGTCAATAATTCATTAATTTTGCTAAATTATATTATGATTTTTAAATTCCTTTTAAATATTAAATTTCCTAAGAGGATAGAATACATTATTCGCCTTAATATATTAATTATTCTTCTTAAAAGCATATTGTTTGTATCGTTTTATATCAAGTACTTATAAGATAAAAAAAAATTGTTTGTGACGCTTATCCAAATGGCATCGAAAAAGATTGCAACTAATAAGGTCGCTTCTACCAACAGGTCGCTTTTTAGCTGAGAATATTGTAGCCGCTGGGATCCAGACTGGCTATATTAACGAAGTCCGACGACATGGAAGAAAGGGATCAGGCAGGCCACGAGTACTTAAGATTCGAGTTGAAGATAAGTACATGGCTATGTCTGTATTGTAATAAGAACGTGAACTCGATTGTTCCTCATGGAAGTTTTTTGAAGAAGAATCTAACAAAAACAGAACTATTAGTAGACAAAGAGTTGCGTAAAGAATGTTATGTGCGGAATCAGAATCCCAATCTGAAGAAGTGCGTTGTCAGAAATCTTCAAATTGTGGAATTAAGGCAGCCTCCCAAATGGTTTACAACGACGAACAATTTTTCTATTCCAGTTTCTTTTTATCAATCTACTACAGCTTAAGACAACTTGCCAAGTAAGGTTAATAAAATAGGAAGTAATTTATCTTTATACATATTTAATGCAAGAAGTTTAAAATATAAACTTTATGACTTACAATTCTTACTAATTGATAATCTAAATAGTATTTTTTGTATTAATGAAATGTGGTTGAATGACTCTACTGATAATCGGGAATTGAATTTCGATGGCTTTCTAGTATCACACACGGATAGAACAATGAATAGTAATAAATTAAATACTCGTGGAGGTGAGCTTATCATGCTTATTCCTGATTATTATAAATTTGTAACTTTTGATGATTTTGTCTATTCCTCTTTCGAATCTTTAATAACTAAAATTTATCTCAATAATAGAAACATTTTCCTTTTAAATATATACCGCCCATCTGGCTATTATAATATATTCACTAGGGATCTTTACAACCTGTTATTTAAATTAAAAATATTTGGTGCCGATTATATAATTGTTGATCTTAATATGCCAAACATAGATTGGGCAAATAGTTGCTTGAAAAAGAGTAGCAAATTTGAAGAGGACTTTCTAAACCTTTGTACCTATATAGATCTAGAGCAACATGATAATACAACATCATTCATTAAAATTAAACCGTTATGTACCTCCCTCGAGGTATTCTAGAAATTACCGTCATTGCGACTATGAAATCCTTAATTCTATCCTCGTAGAAAAAAATTGGGATTTCTTATTCTCCCTCCCTCTATTGACTCCCTCTATTGACGAAAAAATTAACTTTCTTAATAACATCTTTTTATACCTTACAGAGCAATATATTCCTCTCAGAAAAAAAAGGGTTTAGTCGATTCCCATTTTTTTAAAATCTCTTTAAAAAAGTGTCAAGAAGCTTTATAATAAATACAAATTAATAGAATTGCCATGTGACCTGTCTGCATATTAAGAATGTTTAAGAAATTTCCATAGTGCCATTTATAATTACTTTTCAAATAATGAAAAGCAATTTTAATATTAATATAAATTTTAATATTAAATATTAAAATTAATATAAATTCTTTCTAGACCTACATCCAAAAAAAATTTGCAAATTCACGTAAGCAATTAGTTCTGCAACATAATGATAATGCGATTACTTCTGATATTGATATTGCAAGTTTATTTAATCAATATTTTTAATATTTAATCAATATCTTTCAATATTTTTTCAATATTTTACAATATTTTTCTAGTGTATTTGTTGAGGACAATACTTCTTAACGTAAATCGGATTTGTTGCACTTCTCTATGTGAGGTTGAAATAACGCTACTAGATGTAGCCTTAAATAGACTTAAGCCGTCCATTTCAGCTGGTCCCGATAATATTCCACAAATAATTCATAAAAAATGTGCAGTTTCACTGAGTCTTCCACTATTTTTAATTTATAAAGACATTATGAAATCTGGCCTTAATCCCAAGATTTGAAAGTTGCCTCATATAATTCCCATTCATAAAAAAAGAAGCACCTATGACCCTTCTAATTATAGACCTATTAGCTTAACATGCGTTAATAGCAAGGTACTCAAAACCTTGATTTGCAACAAATTGATTACTTATCTTGATGCCAATAATTTTATATCTTCTTATCAGCATGGCTTTTGTACAAAAAATCCACTTCTTCACAAATATTGGCAAATCTTTCCGATTAGTCTGCATCAATTGACAATGGTAAAACAGTTGTGTACCTACCTAGATTTGGCTAAAGCTTTTGATACTGTTTCCCATAGCAAATTATTGATCACTTTTAATAGTTATGGCATTACAGGAGCCTTTTATCAGATTATATAAAAGACCGTCACCAAGCACTCGTCAACAACACTCTTTCTGACATAAAACCTGTTAAATCTGGTGTTCCTCAAGGTAGCTGTATTGTGCCATTGCTTTTTCTATTATATATATAAATGAAGTAACCAATGTGGTACTAAATTTACTAAATTCTATTATTATCTTTATGCTGATTATAAAATTTATTATTCACATGGTAGATCAGATATCCTATCTCCACTGCACGAGGACCTTAACAAAATAGCCAGCTGGCTATATGACAGATACCAAATTACCCTTTCCTTTCAAAAATGTAACGTTCTTCATATCAATTCCAAAGGTTCCAATTTTCCTAATCTTATTATTAATGGCAATACAATCAGTAGAGTCTCCCACATTTCCGATCTTGGTATAATCGTGGATGAAAATCTCGATTTCGATCTTCACTGCAGAACCATAGTAAAGAAATCCTAAAATACTAAAATACTAAATTTTATTTTTCATTCGTTTAAAAACAAAACTGAAGGTTTGATTACAATAGTACATGTTACTCCTCGAGATATCGTAAATCAAGTGAAATAATTGAAGGATTCCAAAAATATTTTATACGGCGCCTCTCTCCTAATTGCAATTTTAATTATAAAAGAAAACTTCTATAATATAATACAATATAACCTGGATTCTCTGTCAGTTCGTCGTATTAAACAAGATTTAATTTATACTTATAAGATTTTGTATGGTTATGTTAAATTAGATTGTTCAAAATATTATAATTTTAGGTTAAATTTAAATCCAACAAGAATTAATGAGCCAAAATTATTAAAACCTATGTGACTATAACCATAACCAAACTAAGGACTGATTTCTTTATTCGTAATATCAATTTCTGGAATAAATTACCGAATGACATAGCTTATACGTCATCCCTAGCTATCTTTAAAAAAAGAATAGATAATATCATTTATGATATTATTTAAAAAATTCACATCATGCAGGAAGTGTGAAATCGCGATTTTTACCATCCGATTATAGTTATTTCGAATTGTACTATATTTTATTATTTTGCAATATCCTCTTTATTTCATCCTTAAATTGTTTACTTTAAATTTTAAATATTATTATTTTGTTATTTGTCATTAATTCTTATTATTTATTATTTTAACTGATATTATTAATAATAATATTAATAACATGGCCTGTTTGCGTCCTGCTTGACTGGTTTTCAATAAAATGATTGAAGAATTGATGAAAAAAATTGATGTTCTAAAGGCTAACAAAGATTCGAGGTCAAGCTTTGATAAAGCAATTATAGGAAGTGAAATGACGCATTATATTATGCCAATACTCGCCATGGACAACCATGTCGGGTTCTGGATGGAATAAGCTGACCTCGAAAAGAAGGAAAAAGAATTATGTTTAGCTAGTATAAATGGAAAAAAGTGTTGGGTAGACCACAAATATTCAACCGGACTAAGTGCGGGTTTTTGCACCGATGATCTGAGTAAGGATAGATTCTATACTGAGCCAAATAAGCAAATACTGTTGCGGAACCGAAATATTATTTACTCTGCTTCACCGAAAGCAAGATTTTTACAAAATAACGGGAAAAGAAAGAACAAGATCTTGACAGATATGCGTAAATGTGTTTTTTCTCCCATGAACTTTCTTGAAAATTTTAATTATCAATTATCAAATTCTCTCTGCACAGGAGTAAAATCAATACTGTCATTAAAATCAATTCCTATGGTTGCTAGGATCCCAACTACACTATTAACCATAAGCAACTCTATGGCGAATGGGTCAAGTAAATCGCAAACAGCGCTCACATATTCCGACGCATATGGCACTCTTAATCCGGTCAAATAAATATGCCGCTTAGATATTAAAAACAATAGTAGTATTAAAAACGGCCATGTATGTTCTCGATTTGAGGGAAGTATCCAAAAAAAGATTAAAAAAGTTACTATCAGTCAACTCTATCTGGACATTGAGAAATCTTACTCTTTACCATAGTTGTGTAGAACGTCAGAATGCGCATGGATGTTGGAAGCCAAGCGATAGCTATCCAAATATTCTTTGGACATCGCTTGTCTGCCAAAAGTTCTAATTCTAGAGCCAAAGTAGGACCATACCTGGTTCGATTAAGAACTGCTATATAATGGAACTCTATTAATGACCGGTTAGTCTTTAAAGGCAAGTTTTGTGATATCTCAGTCATCAGTATCAATATTTGTATATGCTCTTTTGCATGGATGGTCTGGGTAAGGATAGACTACATATCGAGCCAAATTTGCTAACTTTTGTACCGGAAAACAACCTGACTGCGATCGCAAGAGACTAGAAAAGGTGCGTAGAATGTGGGGATACTCTGCTATTTTCTGTGGTTGGCAGATATGGCGATGGGATCCGGTGTGCCAAAGGAGAGAGCTTCTCCACTATGCATGAATTTAAGAAGCATGAATTTTTTTGCCATCAACTTTTAGCAACAATACTTTCAGCATTATATTGCAGAAGGGTTATGTGAAACATTCGAATCAGACTAATTTTGACTAATCTCGATAAAAAAATTCTATAACAGACAGCCACTAATACGCAATCGAAATAACTTTCCCGGTTATAATTAGAACAAAGATCCGAACGAAATTAACAACGCGGAAAACACAGTATCTTCCAAAATTATTTGACTATCTCAAGTTAAAGACTCAGAAGGTAGTCAGCACCTTCCAAATTAAAGTATTGAAGCATCCAGAGGACTTTAGCTCTTAGTGCCTCTGGAAGTGCACTGGTGTTAGCGGAAGTTTTCCTTCCAGGAGTCAGCTAAATCTATTCTAGGATGCACGATTACGAAAAAGGCTACAAACTAAGTCTAAGACGAAACGATTTAGCTGTCCAATCGAGCCGCCAGAGCGAGCAAGTCGGAAAAAGATAGCTACAGGCAGTTCTATAACGGTCGCAACGAGATGGGATAAAAATTATTACGGGAACGATCTTGAATATGGAGATAATAACTCGAGTAGACAATAATCAAAAGCTTTCCCATATATTTCGCAATAAAACAGAAATTGTCAATGGAAGTAATATGAAAAAAGAATGGAAATCCCATAAAATTATCAAAGACCGTTTCACCCACTGGAATCTTCGAATCTAAACTAAACTACAATGGAACCAGCAGATAATATAACTATAATGTATTATTATTATTGCCGTATTATTACAGTTGCGAACCATTAATCGAGCATAAAACCATTTCGCAGGCTTAAATCCAATAAATCCTCGAGAAGATTGTCTGCATGGTAGTGTGTGACGGCGGAATTCAAAGGTCAAACTAAAGGACCAAAAGTGTTAAACTGTTGTCAAATATTGGAATAAATTATCTCACGATACTTTCCACGCACAGCGTTTTTTAAAAAAGGCTGTACCATGTCCTGCTTGGTACCTCTATGGTCAATTCTGCTCGTATATTGTATTTTAAGTCCTCAATTTGGTCGATCGCTTTAAACAAGGAAGACACGAAAAACTGAAATAAACGGGAAAAATGTGCGAGAGAATGAATAACAGAGAAAGAGTTTTAACAAAATTTATCGAAATGATAAAAAGGCCTTCGCAAAAGTTTACTCTGATCGCTTTGGCATTTTTTTTCGCTTAAGTTCTTTCCTTCTTTCAACCAATATTTAGCATTTCTTTAATGCTCTCCTTCAATATTGAAATAAGTAAATGCAGAAACTTTACGCTTGAATCGTTGGATTTGGATTTGGGCCAAATTCAAAAATCGGGCTGAGAGACAATTTTTTTATTTCTACAAAGTGATGAAAAAGGGAATTACCTTCAGTGCTTTGTAAGCAGTGAAAATCCAACTACTATCGTGAAGGCAGTCATCGGTAAGCCTTTCACGAATTTTGTCAATTTTCCGCAATAAATCTCCATTTAGTGAATCCATCAAAAAACCGAAATTCTGAAGCAAATTTGTGTAAATTTTTTAAAATTTTTTTGTTAAAATGGAATTAAAATTTAACTATTTAAAGAAAAAAGTACACAAAATGGGGGTAAAAGAATTAAATTAATACCACCGCCTTCAAAAAACAACTCAAAACATCACACACGTATACCACAAAGTGGGAAAAAACAGCTCCAAAAAAATTCATAAAAATGAGAAAAAATCGAAATGACGGAATCCCCGCATCCGCGGCCGACTATTAGAAAATAGAAACTTTCCCGCCAAACGTTGATATTAAAAATTTGCTTTTAAATCTTTGCATCAAATTTTCTAAATATTCGTATATCGATTTTTTTTCGAAATTCCACCTAATTTGTATTTCATTCCATTAATTATTTAATTATTTTAAATCAATTTCAATTACTTTTGGTTGAATTAAATTTAACTGATTCGATTCAATTAATTTTTTCAGTTTTCATATTTTCGTTTTTAAAAATTTTGAAAAATCAATATTAGAAATACTTACTGCTGAAAATATTTCTATTTATAGTCCGTAATTTCATCTTAGGGGGGGGGGGGGGGGATGGTTGTCGCTCAGTTCGGAGCGCCACTCGCCGCGGGCCCGTCCGAAAACCAGGGCGATGCTGCGACTCACTTCCACTTCTACGTCACCAAGGGACCCTCTGGCATTTTGTCCAACGCGACAAGGCGGCGGACCAGTAATGGTGAGGGCTCTTAAAAAAAATTCCGTCTCTTACGAGAAATTAACTTTAACTTTATTCGGAGCCTTAAACTGCAGTTATTTTTAGTAATTATGTTCATTCTGCTGCCATTTTCTTATTTGCTTGTCTAATTTTAAATTTATCGATAGCTATTTCGACGAAATTATTCGAGAATTTTATTTTTTCAAGAATTAACTAGCATGGCCCAAGCCAGAAGTTTCCATTTTTCGTAGATAAATGCTTGAGAAGCAGCTTGTTGCTTTGACTTCAAACGGACAAATTCTTTATTTATGTTTTTTTCATACTTTTGTTTTTTTTCATTCTTTATTATTATTGTTGCTAATGGGTATTGCAAAATAATTGGATGTTGGCAATTTTGTTTCGACTGAGGTTTTCAGTTTTCTTTTCCTCTATCTTGGCGTGCAAATCTGTTATTAAATATTAAATATGAAGATTGGGTGCTACTGAGGCGAAACTTTTTGTCTTCAAGCAACCTGATCCTAAATGCTAATGCAATCATAATAGTCTGCGTTGCCAAACATGAAATAATGAGTGCTAAAGAACTAAATATTTTTGTCATTGTTGCTATTATTATCACTTTTTTATTTTTTATTATTTTTTGTAATTTTAATTGTATTGTTTTTATTAAAGATTTGCAAATCTTAAAAAAATATAAATTTCTCTTTTTCACTCATTTTTTATTTCTAGTTTCTACTAAAGCAAGAATGGCCGGAAATGTATTTCTGAAAAGTTTTCGTAGTGATTTCTCGATAAAAAATGAAAATGAAAAAAGCGTCGATGATGAGAAACAAAATTCAACTTTCGAAGGTTGTTTTAGAGCAACACGAATGGTTAATATTTCATTGTAATTTTCTAAATTTTATTTTGTAAAATAAATTTTGTAAATTCTAAAATATGAATTAAAATGATCTGATTTGAAATGTATTCGTTATCCCTTTCGGAAATTGAGATTTTTTGAAATTTTAATTACTAAAGTAATAAAAAATTGCGTATTTTCTTAAACGAACAGATTTTTCAACAGAACTGCTGACTGTTTTAGTTGTTTATATATTTTTTATATTTATATTTTATTTGTAGTGGAATGAAATATTAATGAGGTTTCATGATGGTATGCCTCGAAAGCGTCATCGTCGATATCTTCGCTCTTTTGATAATTGTTTCACTGGTGAAGAAGCGGTTGAATTTTTAATGAATGAGCTTCCGAAATTGCTGTCAGAGAAAAAAGATATCACAAGGTTTGCATTTGTCAATACCGAAATAATCAATGAAGAAAATGATAGCAAAAAGAGCAAAAAAAATTTCTGGCAGAAAATGCACTTTATTACGATTAAAATACATGAAGCAAATGAAAAGCAAATGCAAATGAAAAATTATAAAAATGTACAAGAAGGATAAACAGTGGCACAGAAAAAATGGAACGAATTAAATACGTAAATATGCTTCAATGAAAAAAAAAAAAAATTTTAATCAATTAAAATATTTTAATTTTATAAAAATAAAACGCCTTTTCATTTCATTTCTCTCCTTTCTCCTCGTTGGCCATATTTAGTTCGCTTCAGATGTTATTCATCTTAATATATGCTACTCTCTTTACATTTATTAATATTTATTAATATTAATTTATTATTCAATATTTATTAATAGATTAAAACAATTTTCTCCCAATAGTTATCCATTTTATTAGAATTTGGAGTATATTTAAACGCTTTGGCATTTTCTTTTTTGTTCTTTACACTCGCTATGCCTAGATTTTCATGTTTTAATTAACGACGTTCGATATTTTCGTATATTTCCATAAAAAATTTAAACTTACTGGGCTTAAACGATAGAAAAATGTTTTTTTCAGAACAAATTGTGCATTATTACTTAATAAATTTATAAACCGCAATTTAATGGAATCGGTACGCGATAAAAATTCCGCGTTTAAAGAATGTGATATCTATCGGTTTGTTCGTTTGCTTTGGTTGAAATTTTCAAAAGAAATCAAAAATTAATAAATTAGTTAGATTAGTTAATAAAATCTAACAATAAATAAAATAAATAAAAAATTTTAAAATAAAATAAAATTTCTGAATTGTATGTACTGTGTATTGTGTAAATTCAGAAATCTTTTTAAAGTATGAAACTCTTTTCTAAAATTGTAGTTAAATTCTTCTAGATTTACAGCGAGGAACAAGTCTACTAAAGCGTCTATACGACGCGCAAATTCATTCAATGAACGGTATGATGTAAAGAATGACGTTGGATCATCACAAGCTCTTCAGGGGTTCATCTTAATATTTTTACAATTTTTTTTTACGATGTGCTTAGTTGTGAATTATGCTATTTGCATATCTGTTTTAGAGGACCATATAATGGCGAAAAATTTTTTCAAGCAAGAATTTTTATTGAATCTTATCAACCATCGCTCTTAAAATCCAGACGTTTATCATCATCACATGGTGATCTTCCATCAGTGAGTGTTCCGAAGGTTTTCCAAATTCTTTATTCATCTAATATGAAATATTTTCAGTCAGAATGGCAAATGATTTATACGGGTAATCCAAAATATTTTTTCGAACTTCAGGTATATTTTCAGTTTTGCAAATCGAATGAAAGTATAGAGTCGAATCGTGCTGTTATTAATTTTAAGCTGAAAGATAAAGATTGCATCAAACATACCAACAATTTAATTGGATCAGAAAAGGACGGTAAATCGCGTCTCGACGATGTGATATCAAAACTGGCACAAATAAATCAGTCTAGTAACTCTTCTATTCAAAATCAAAATCCCATATCAAGCGGAAAAGTAGTTTCTGATGAAGATTCAAGTAGTACCAATCAAACTATTAATTTCCAATCTTCTATTCACGAATACTGTTCTTCGAAACATCCAATCGTAAATATTGATCGCGCCCCAGCTGTTAGTGATAATATCATTCAGAATAGTTTAAATGATGTTGCAAAAGAAACTAAAATCAATCAGATAGGATCATCAGAATGTTTGAAAAATGAAAATTTTTTTTCTGTACATCGAGTGGTGCGGAGTGCTAATGATTTAATTAGGTCTCCTCAAGCTCTTTGTTCTTCGGGCAATCTTAGAAATTTTGGTAAAGTAATCCAGCGCTGCGCTTCTCCGAACGAAAAAATTGAAGAATTCAGATCCGAATTCAAGGTAATTTTGATTTTCAAATAATTTTTTCTATATGGTTATTATTAACGAGAATTTTTTGTTTAAGTATATTGAAATATGCTTTTCTAGTTCTTCAGTAAGGATACCAACGAATATCCTCTCGTTGATTGCGATGTTGACAAAGTCTGGAAAAATGCCCTACTTATTCGGTAGATTTGTTTATTTATCATTTGTATTCATAAGTATTTAATAAAGCGGCGATTGAAAATTTCCAGATTAAAAAATTTGTTGCAAGTTGATTTCCTCTTCGAAGTTTTTCATCATGGCTTCACTGGTAGAGATTTGAGATGGAACTGTGAAAAAGTTGGCAGCAAAGGGATTGTGCAAGTTCGTGGAGAAGAAGGTATTTATTTCGATCTTAGTGTAAATTCTAAGTTTCCTTCGAATTTTTTCAGATGGTCTTTCTAACTATTTATTGGCGATGATGCGTTGTTTATCGAGGTGGCCTTTTGATAATGAGCTTGTTGACAAAAACGTTATATATCCTGGATTTGAACTTGATGTATTTGAAAATATTTGTGATCACTTCATGAAAGAACTGTCTATAATGCCACTTTCTATAGCTTTATCAATTCTAAACGTTGTGAATGAAATTGCTCGTCGAAATAGATCATCTTCTCGTAAGTTATCACAATAATCTCACAGTAAAGTTCGTTACAATGTTTATCATTAAATTTATTTTTAAAAAACTTTTTTCAGGTCGAAATACGAAAATAGAGACTATTTTTCTTGGCTCCAATACACCCGTTAGGCGTATCATTGATGTTAAGAAAAAAATTGAACGGTGGTCTTCGCGTGATACGCCAGTAAATTTGCTCTTTCAGTAGACGATTTAAAAAATTGAAATAATGATTCTTTTAATTCACCATTGATAAATTTTTTATATTATTTTGCTTTTAATTCTAATTATTTATTTTTAATTAGGAATGCGCTTCAACGAATTTCGTGCGCCTTCCATATTATCAGAATAATGTTAGTATATCTTCACCTAAATTCTGTGCGAAGCAGTCGAATGATTCCTCTTTGATTCAACACTTTAATCCAACAAATTCAGGAAATAGTGGTTCACATTATTTTTTATTTCTAATTTCTTTAGAGCCTTAACTCGGTGAATCATAATTAATCAAAAGAAATGAGAAGGCCCGCTGATCAAAAAGCTTGGTCTTTCATGTCATTTTCGTCTTATATCATGTTTAAAATTTTTTTTAAGGAGAAAATTTAACTTTTGATGCGATAATTTGTCGTTTACCTGGATTACAAACCAGTCCAGAATTAATAGAGAGGTTAAAAGAACTGAATAAACTCTCTAATAAAGATAAAAATCAGACGAATTTTATTCGCAATAAGTCTTCCTATTCATCTAAAGCACCTCCGCTCGGATATAACCCTTTGGTAGCAAGTTAGTTGAATAATCTTTCAAATTTCAATTCGAACATAAATATTCAAAAGAATTGTGTAAGGAATAGAAATTTGGTAAATGATAATAATGATAATGATAATACAAAATTTTCGATTCGGTTGTTTGTTGATTATTTATTTAATTGTAAATTTTCTAGGCTTCTATTAATATAGTTTCAGATATACGTTTTAGTGATATTCCGGTTTTAATAGAATGCGTTTCTCTTATTCTACTAACGATTCGTCCTCCTCTTCGCCGAAAGCTTCATTATTTAATTCGTTTTATGCAACGAATTAGCAGAAATCATTGTCTACGACTTGATTCAAATCAAGGAAATCGCTATGTTGTAAGTTATGTGGTAATAAAAATATATAATGAAAATATAATAGAATAAATATAATATATATATATATATACCTGTAAAAATTTTATTACGTCATAAATCGATCGACTTTCTTAAAAATCACGTTTCAAAATTCCAGGTATTAGATCGATTATCGGATTGTATTATTGCTCCATCTGAAAAAATTGATCATTTGAAATGTTTACATCTCGTGACTTTTCTGATTGACAATGAATCTGAACTATTTGCTATACCAAAGAATTTCAAAATTATTGTTGAATCAGAACTTAAATCTAAGAAAAATGGAGATGTTTGTTTTTGTAATTTTATTTAGGAGAATGTCCGATCTTCGATTTTACTTTTCGAGATAATTTTGTTTTAAAGATGTCAAAATCGAATGTTGTTTTATCGGAAAGTGCAGGAAAGTCGAAAAAGCAATTCTGCGAACCAATTGAACCTAAGGAATACAGAAAACAAAATGAAAGCGATATAGAGAAGCACCTCCTTGCTTTGCTTGATGAAATTGTTGCCAATGAAAACTTAACAGTTGAAGAAAAAAGGAAACAATTGAAAAAAGTGAGTGGCAATTCCATTATTCGTTGGATTCTTTTCACTTGCACATGTACTTACCATTCTAGTTTTTTCAGCACTGTGGTCAAAATTCTGAGATATGGAAATTACTTTGTATAACCTTTGTTATTGTAATTTTTTAACTTCAGTCCATTGCTTCTAGTTAAATTATAATTATAATTCAGACTAAAATCTTAAATCTAAATTTTCTAATCAACACTATTACTAAGATCTGATTCATTTATTACTTACAAATGTTAACGAAAGGTTAGGGCCTTTTATTACTGATATATAGAATCTTAGCATTTGAATTATTTTTCAGTTTATAATGGATTCTCCGACAGTCCAAATGTTCAACCCAATCATATAGACATATAATTTCCTAGAATTAAATAATTATACATTATTATACATAACAGAGTAAAATAACAGAGGTTATTCAAAATAATTTCCATTATCTTAGAATTTCGATCACAGTGAATGCTAAAAAAAAATAAGGTGAGACACAGAGAGATTGCGCATTCTTTATAAATTTTTTATAAACAATATAATGAATATTATCCGGTCGTCTCCACAACAAAGAATTTCAATAAGGTAAAGCAAAAGTCAAATAACATGGTTGAAAACAAGTAAAAAAATGTTCTTTTGCTTTTTTCTTTATTTTTTTTGTATTATGATTTGTCTTCTTTCTTTGTTTTTCTTATTGTAGATCATTATCCAAGCACACGGCTTGATCATTATATATATATATATATATATGAATAAATTCAGTTTGTTTAATTTTCAGTTCAAAAAGACTTATCCAAACATTTATGGAAAACGATTTCCATCTCCAAAACTTGGATCCAAAAACTCTCGAACACCGAGCATATTTAACAAAGTCCGTAGTCGCTTTCGATGAACTGCTGCAACGATTTCGCATAAGGAGCGTTTTCCTTTATTTTCTATAAGAGTAATCAAAACTATTGAAACATTTTTTTCGTTACCATTAGTTTCTCATCATTCTCATCAGTTCATCGGTTTCGAAATGTCACTTTCTATTTATTTATGAATGGATTCATCTTTACCAGTGATATTTACAACTGACCTAAAATTTTAAAATGGGCTCCAAAGATTTGTAAGATTGCTGGATCTTTATGATTAAATAAACTCTTTTAAGATATTCATGATCTCATTAGACATTTGATACTCATTTATACAAAAATTGACCTTAATTTTAATTTTTTATATTATACCTCATATATATGTCATTATTATTTTTTTTCATCCTTGTAGGTGATCATAATCATCGTCAACCTCGGAACATCTATGAGAGGCTTGGGAGATTGAGGATTTTGCGCAGTTCCTTGTCCCTAATAGCGCGCTCTTCTGGATGGAGGTATCTGATGTTGTTCTTGGAATTTTCTAAAGCCACTTTATAGTTTAGAGGCCACAGTCACAATTGCTTCAAATACCACTTTGGCCTTCATTTTCCACATATTTTCTAGTTTCTTTTCTCGCCCTTGGTATTTCCCTAACTTCTCATATTCCTTTTCAACGCCAAAAAAAAACCATTTTAAAAGTAATGAAATGTTAAAATAATGACATATATGAGATAATGGAATCACGATTTAATTGTTTTCATCATCTTCATCATCATTAAATATATCAATATATAAGAAAAAAAGACACTCTTAGCGATGGATCATTTTTTATTTTTTCATATTCACCAAAAAACAAATAGTTATTGATAGTAGTTATTTTCGTTCATTGTCATTATCATTATTCGCACTCATTCATTTCTATCTACTCATCATAGTAATCATCCATTCATCTGATTCTGGAAGATTTGTTAATTTGATATATTTTGCTAATGTATTACTACGCATATACAGTGTAAATGTAATAGTGCATTTTCAGATTAGATATGTTTTTATAATATATATAATATATATATATTTATAATACATATATATATAATCCCAGTGGTAATAGGAAGAACTGTGATTCTTAAATTAGAAAAATGGCTTCAACATTCAAAATTTCAGGAGCAAGATCTCTATCTAGAAGAATACACAGTTAAGATACTTCGCTGGACCCTCAAGTTCCTAGGTCTCTGGTAGAGGACCCAAGATTGAGAATGATGCATAGCATTCACAGAAAATGAGTTTTTTATAATCAATATAATAAATCAATATGGATAAAAATTAGTGGAAAAAATGATGTAATATATTGATAAAAATTAGAAAATGATGTATGATGTATAAATTATTTTCTATAATAAACAAGATCAATTTTTATAGATCGTATGCTTGCTGACATTCTCGTCGATTTAGTAATTATCTTCAAAAATAATTTGACAATAGGTTATTTAGATTAAAAGAATAATAAAAACCAAGAAAATAGAGAAAAATAAATAACATCATTTCACAGCTTTTTCAGAAAAATGATTTCATGAATATATATTTACAATTGCCAGTTAGCAGCAAACTCTGATCCTTCACAGGATGACGTGTTATAGAACCAACTTTCAATGTTTTTTATAGATTTATGATGGGGATTCGATATCAATTGTTCGCACAATTTACAGAAACTTATCCTGAAAGAAAAATGCAATTAAACAATTCTATAACATGGAATTCACAAAGAATTAATAAAAATTTATATTTTAAATTTTATTCTGATTTTAAAAATGAGAAATAAAGATACATAAAATCAGAAAAAGGGAATAAAAATATAGAGAGGATGTTACGAATCAAACTATTTAAAGAATAGTTTTAAAAATATTGGAAATTGGAAAATGTTCTTCATTCTCGATGTTTAGCAATATTTCAATAATAATAATTTCATTTCACAAATTTTAACGGAAACCAGGACAAAAGTATTAAACCCTTGCTGAGGATGTTGCCAAATTCTTGCCCATCCATCTTTTCGCCACTCGAAATATTCCATATATGCGGTATAATTTTCCATCAGAATGAGAAGATAATTTGCCATGTCAGCGGCACTTTTGAAATCATCCATAGCAATAAAAGATTTCGGAGGAAGAATTCTTCAATTTTGAAAAATATTTTTTGTCAAAAAAAATCAATTTTTATAATATAGTTAAAGAGTTACTTCCTGTTGATGAAACTGATATAATTTAATTTTTCAATTAATTAACTAACTTTTGATATAAATATCGTCTCATAACAATTGGTATACTTGGCAAATAATATCGACTCCAATATTTTTCAGTTATATAATCCTTGCATACAGTATTTTCCAGTGCAAGAAAGAAGTAATATTGTTGGCCAAACTCTTCAATACATGAAATATTATTACGAGGACAGGCAAAAATTTTTGAAAAATCCTTCGCACATTTCCCATAAATGTCCACTGTTATATGCCTGAAAACAAAATATTAACCATTATTTTTCTACACACTTTCTTTATAAATAAAATCACAATGAAGTGAAAATATTAAATATTAAAAATATTAAATATTATATTAAAAAATATATTAAATATTAAAAATATTAAAATATTAAAAATATTAAAAAATGTAAAGTAAAGCAAATTTTTTATTTAATAATTTTTTTGAATTACTGAATAAGGTTGGCACCAAATAAGGTTGGCACCAAATTTATGTAATTTAAATCCTTTATTTTCAAAATAAGGTTGGCACCAAATTTATGTAATTTAAATCCTTTATCTAGTTTCAAAGACTGTTTCCCATCAAAATTTTTTTTATTGTTTTTGTTGTTACCTATTAATTAATTAATGTTATCTATTAATTATATTATTATTAAAATTAAAATATTATCTATTAATTACTTTCTTCCCTTAGTCAGCGAAAAGGCATTAAATCGGATGGTTGCTGCCCCATATATATTTCTACTGTCAAATAATTTTCTGGAAAAACAGTCACCTTAATAGCTCAACATAAAGAATACTCAATTATCAATATCAATTGAAGTGATTAGAATTAATAAAAAAATGAAATATTATTAGATTAGCTAATTAAATTGATGAAATGTTTCTGGAACCTCGACAACTTTTCGACAGCTAATTCTCTTTTTGATGATGTTTTACAATTCGAAACAATCCAAAATACAGCCTTATTCTTTTTTCGCAAAATGTCTCCTTGATTTGAAGTTAATATTTCAGGAGTAAATCTATTTTTTTTGCTTTCGTTTGGATTAATCCATCTTCCGCCATATGGTGCTGGTATATCAGAATCCCATCGATATGTCATAGACCAATTGAAAAAATTCTCTGAAAAAATTCAAAAATTCCACTTTTTTTGCATGAATTCACTCAATGATCAATTAAAATAGATTGCTGAAAGCTCAAAGAGTTTCAAAAGATGATATAACCTGGTAATAATATAACCTGGTATTTTTTGTATTAATTCTTTTTTATGGTTAGGTGGTACTTCCATTGTGAAAAAAATATAACGTTGTTGATGCAAACGTGTTGATGGCAAATCAGATAATAAAAAATCGCCTTCAAATATATGAAAAACGACAACTTCCGATTCCAATAAAAGTTTTCGATCTTTTGTCATTTCACATTTTGTCTAAAAAAAAAGATAAAATTTTCATTTATTCTTAAAATTAATTAAAATATTTTTAAATTTATGACAGTAATCATTTATAATTGTTTATTTCCTTCAATAAATAAAATTAATCGAAAGATGATAAAAATACCTGCAAATCAATTGGGCATTCGCGAAGAATATCCAAATTCGGTTCATTGCCAAAGAGTTTCGTCCAAATAAGTATTAATTTTTTCCTTCTATTATTAATAATTTCATGTGTTCCATTATGCGAAAAATAATTGAAATATCGACTTGGCGCTATCAGCAAATACCATAAAGAAAAAAGAAGTATTAAAGCTAAACATTTAAATCTATGCATTACGGGTTAAACAAAAATTGATGCAATCAACCCGTCCTCCCACTCCGTTAGTTCCACTGAATATTGGGACGAACTGCTTAGAACTCAATAGCCCATCACAATTTCTGCTGCGTAGCAACCAAATTGCACCGTCCAACCAAATTCCATCTCAGTAACAACTTCACCTAAATCAATAAAATAAACTAAAATCGAGCAACTTAGCCAAATAAAAGTGTGCCAACTCACTTGTGACTCATTTATCCAAACACTTCAATAATTATTACGCATAAAAACATAGAAACGAATGGCTCAAAAACCCAGTGTCGTAAAAATATAAATTTCCGAATTCAACGATATATCAGCTAAATTTTCATCCATACAACTTGCAAATCGTAAAATTATTACAAATTTTACGACAAAACGAATAATAATACAACAGAATATTCAAAATCTACAAATATCTTTCACCATTCTCCTTTAAATAATTTATGGTAATTCATTATAATTAATGTATTGCATTGAGAACATATTAAAGCGGAAATCCTTCTGAATCGATTAAAAAATTAAATTTAAATTCAAATTCAAAAATTTTAAAAAGATTTCTTTACAAAAATAATTATATAATAATAAAAAAAATAATAAATAGTCAAATTAAACAAATTATACAGATAAATTCGTAATGATTACAAAAAATTACGAAATGCATACAATGGTACAAAAAATAATTTTTTGGCTCTATATCTTTTATGTTATTAACCATAGTATTAAATTGAATTAAAATAAGCTTATGTACCTGATAATATATCATAGAAAATTTTTCCTTAAAAAAATTATATCATTGAAATCAAAATTAATTAATCTTTCGATTTTCATAAAAAATTTCTTCATCGTCATCACCATTATTCAATGACCATTCTTCACGCATTTCCGTGGAAATATTGGCGAAAATATAATCCCACGTCCACGCCATTTCTTCATCCTTTATATCCTCTTCACAACACAAAAAACGTGATAAAAGCGATAAATCTGAAATCATAAATAACAAAAAAACTTTCTGATATAAATTTTATAAATAAATGGATATAAATTTTTATCAATACACCAGTATCAATGATTTCCTTGAAAAAATCGATAAACCATCATCCTTTTCAGTAACAACTTCACAAATTCAGCAATAAATCATTATTTCCAGTTTATTTAGCATAAGGTGAAAATACTACCAATAAGATCTCTATCAACATGGACGATATTTATTAATAATCCTGAAACGACAATTATATCAATTATTAAACATAAAAAAATTCAAAATGAAAAATACCTAAATCATCAATTTTCGCCAAAAAGATATTCTTCATGTTTATAGAGTCGAGTTGAAAAATTCCTTCTTTATTGTAAAATTCCGACCGATTTTCATTGAAATTTTCAGGAAATCTCTATTAAAAATATCCATTATTAAAAAACAATGTGTTACATCACAACAATAATGATAAAAAACTGTTAGTTTTTGAATAATTCTGTATTATTAAATAAATGAATGAGCTCAATGAACTTTTACTAAACTCTTTATAATTTAATATTGTCCATTAAAATTTTTGCGACGAAATAGATATCCGAAAACTTCAACAAACGTTCAGCACAAGATAAACCATCGCTAGTGCTATAGCTATAGCTAATTATCCTCCCATTTTTCTTCATTTTTTGAGAAATCCAATAAATCATCAAATACGAAGAAATTATTTAGGGCAATCATTTTTCAATTCCTAATTTATTTCAACTCTCAAAATTTTTCGGTGTTATCCAACGAAAATGCAATTTTCGCGTTATCTATCTATTTTAAATACCCATATCTTCCAATTTAAAGAACGAAAACAAGGAAAAATTATGAGAGAATGATCTGCAATCAAATAAAACCTAATTCAGTCTCTATCGAATTGCGCTTTCAAGATTTTCCCTGAATTTTCCTGAATAGATGAATACAATGTTTAGAATTAAAATTGGTAACTTTTTTTACAATTTTACTAATAAAATATTACGGACAACTATGGCGATCTGAAATGGAATAGAATAGAACGGCTTAAGGGTCGTTGCTATCATTTCGCCGATGTTAGGCTCCTCAGCAAGACTAAAAGGACTGATCAGTCAAATATAAGTGATACGGGCGAGTCATAAATATAAATGATACGGGAAACTCATCCGCACCTGTAAAATCACTAACAAAAATTGTCTTATTTGACAAAGCAAAGTAAGTGAACCAAACCACTTAAGAATGAATTAGTTTCGCAAAGCAGCACTTTTCAGTATTTCAAAATAACAATGAAAAATATTAAACAAACCTTAACACCTATGCTTTTCGATTCTGAAGTGTTGACCACTGAAATTGAATGAATTTATATTGCACAGAAAACTTTTTATGAAAGAATAATGGTAGAACCTACAACTAAGCTACAACTTTGATAAAGAAATAGATGGGATTTTTTGAGGAAAAGTGAATTAAGCAAAAAGGAAACCCACTCATATACAGCGCTGTTACAAATATTTTTTAAATTATTCATTTCGAACTTTCAAGACAGAAATTTTCTCTCCTATCTTTAAAAAATTTCAATTTCCAGAACTCAAATCCTCAAACTCCAAAAACTGGAGAATAAATCAGCTCTTTCAAAAATAAAATTTGAAAAAAGGAAACCATTCTGAAGACTTGTTGATCTTAATTTGTTGACTTTTTCATCTTCAATAACGTGGACCTTTTCCATCTCACATTTCATTGCACTGGAATCATTTGTTGTTAAACGACTTGTAGATGGACGTCGAAATAGTCCTACAAAAGAAAAATTGGTCAATGTATATTTCATCGCCAAATTCTGATGAAAATCTCCAAAAACATCATAAAATATAAAAAAAAATAAATGATTTCTCAAATGATAAGAATAACAAAAAAAAACAAAATGTTAATAAAAACTAAATAAATAAAATTGAAATAAAGTTAAGCCTAACTGTAAATCTTAAGACGTAAATCTTCAAGACCAACAAAATTATGCAATTTACCTAAATGTTAAACTAAAACAACATTAAGAAAAAACCTGTGAGAGGTCGTTTTCGAGTTTCCTGAGTCCCTTGAGTTTCTCTGGTAAACAATCCTTTAATTTTAAGACTCGGCGACTCTTTAAATAAACTGCTAATTCGAGCGCTGCGTTTCACACGTTCACTTTCGCGTTCTTTCACGTGAATATTTAAAATTTGGCCATCACTATCTGCAAAAAAAGGAGAGAAAAAATACACATTGCCCCAACTTTGTCATATTAACAATCAATCAATTAATCAATAATCAACTTTTCAAAGATAAAAATAATTAAATTCCGAGAAATTCGTTACAATATGCAATTGGTACCACAAACAAATTCATTAAAGATTTTCAACAACTCCTTAACAATTCCTTTCTCAACACAATTAACTGCAAATTCAAATTTATGTTTTATTTCAAATTTAATTTAATTAACATTAGAAGGAAAGAAATCAAAAATAAAAAACGAAAAGCTAACCGCTACAATCAATAATTTCGTTAGAATTTTCAGTGTATCGTTTATTAACCGATATTCGTTTTTGATTTTTGTCTTTGTTATCGTTAATATTTAAAGATTTATCAATCATTCTCACCGAAAAAATGTGAAATCTTCGAAATATTTTCAAGTATATTTTCCTACAAATTTATGAGAAAGAGAAAAGTACCAACATATCATAGCAAATCATAATTTATACAAAATTTTTAAAAAGAATTTTGAGACAACACCAAAACTATGGAATAATTTCTTCCCAATTTACTAAAATGCGGACGTTGCAGAATACTCAGCGGATCCATCTGGTCCAATTGGTGTTGGACTTCCCCCTTGACCGCTATAATATTCTTAGACCATTTTATACAAAAATGGATATAACATAATTGACTAACCAACTAATCAAGTTGGTTATAATTATCACACAATTTATTTGAAGAAATAAACTGAAGTTTGAAACTTTAATGGTGTCTTAAAATGGTGAGTATGAGGGTGAAGAGCGAGTTTTCGCTGATAATTTGTCTCTTAAGCATCAAAGATTGAACCCAACCTCCAGCTGAAATAAACGTATTATTAAAAAACCCGGCCTGTGCTAGCGAACCGCTTATACTTCTATTTGTAAAAGCAAGAAACTTATCGTATCGTAGTAAAAGCCAAAAAGCCTAACAGCGAGTCTAAGCAGAAATGCTAAACATCGTCCACTTATTTATTATTTATTTGTTTAGTAATTTTTCGTGGTATTTTCATTTTAAATCAAAAAATACTAAATCAAATAAAAGTGTGAAAAAATGTTAAATATTTTATATGAAAATTTAAAGTAACAAGTAAATTTAAAGTTTTTAACAAAATATTTTAAATAACAAATTTAAAAAACGTCCACCTCTGATTCCGTTACCTAAAAAAAACCACACTTCTTAACCTCCAACTCTCCAACAAAACTTCGAAAACCTGAAACTATCCCCTCCCCCCACCCCCC